>MU227495.1:1217593-1247194 GCA_018584345.1 Thuja plicata | reverse complement strand
TGTACAAATCTATGATTGGAAAGCTTATTTATCTAACTCAATCAAGACCTGACATATCTAATGTAGTTGGCATTGTTGGAAGATTTGCAGCTAAACCCAAGCATAATCACCTAATGGCAATCAAGAGAATATTCAGATATCTTAAAGGAACTATAGACTATGGTTTATGGTATCCTAAATTAGAAAATACACAACTTCATGTGTATACTGATGTAGATTGGACAGGTTGTATTGATGACAGGAAGAGCACTTCAGGAGTAGCAGTATTTCTTGGAGAAAAGTTGGTATCTTAGACAAGAAAGAAGCAAAATTGTATTTCTCAGTCAATAGCAGAGGCAAAATATGTTGCAGCAACACTGAACTATACAACAATTGTTTGGATCAAGCAGATTATTAAAGACTTTGGTATTCAGGTTGACTATCCTCTTATTATTCATTGTGATAACACCAGTACTATTAACATGTCTAAGAACCCTATGATGCATGCAAAGACAAAACACATAGAGATCAAGTACCATTATCTAAGAGAAAAAGTTGTAGAAAAGGAAGTAACATTGGACTATGTAACCACAAAAGATCAGCTAGCAGACATTTTCACAAAGCCTTTAGCAAAAGATACTTTTGAGTATCTAAGGGAGAAGTTGGGAGTAATTCCCTCTCCTAACTCTGATTAGAGAAAGCAACAAGTACATCAGTCCCGTGTGACTGGTGAATGGTTGACTACTCTACTTCTGGAGTAGTACATGAGCTTAATAGTTTATGACACCCTTTTCCATTGATGTCAATGGGGGATTATATACCAGTAAAAACAAGACAAACAAGGAACACATACAAGGAGCTTATACTATGGGGGAGTAAAGAAACATAGTAGGGAAGTATGACAATGGGGGAGTATTCAGAGAATACCCAGTACATGAAACTGCAACGGTGTAGATGAATCTTTGATGAGGATATTGAGAAGATTGTATTAGAAAGAAGACACCATGAACAGAAGTTGTTTTTATATCATATGTTTCCATCAATGTCAAAGGGGGAGATTGTTGGAGATTTGATTCTGAACAGTTGATTGATTGTATGTTTGTCATTGATGACAACATATAATACACAATAGTACTTTTGTATGTACTTATCCATATGATGACATGAAGACCAGCATGGATAGATACATGTTGTTGACATGTTTATGATTCTATGTTCATACACGCAGACCCAGATATGAAGTTTTAGTAAAGATATGTAATTCTATTATTGACGGTTACAGTTCTGGAGGAATAATGGTTTAAGGCCGACATATGTAACGTGTTGATCGAGTTGCACCTATCTTCAAGATATGCATGTGTATATTCATGAAAAATTATGAGTTTTTGATATTAATCTAAACGTGCCAAACATATTTCAAGAAGATTACAAAGTTTTGATTAAATTGGTGAAGCCGACTTAGTGAAGCGACGTGTTTGTTCAGCATTGACTTGCGCAGTTGTAATTATTCTTGCGCACTTAGTAGAGATAACAAGGATGTTATGAAGAGTTGTCTAATAGGTCCCATGATCTCATATTTTGTGTATGTATTTATACAAGGTCATTTGTGATAAGAAGAGTTGCGAAAGCCAGAGATTGACAAGCAGAGCAGAGTGTTGATGCAGCAGAGCTATATTTATTATATGTTGATAATATAGATGTTTATGTTGAAGCATTCAAAATATAGACTAGATTGTTATATTGATTTACAAGAGGTTAAAGCATCTATGCACAAAAGGAACTGATCAGACAAGCAGTGTCAAAGCAATAGTTCATTTCATTGGTACAGTGTGTATCAATTATCCAGAAGGTTGTAGCCTTCACCACTTGGAAAGTGAGTCCTTTGGATAGTGAGTCCTCCACCCCTAACAGGGTTATTGTAAAAGACTCCTAACAGGGTCCAACCCTTAACCAGGTCAACTATAGTACTGCATTGTATTGTACAACTCCTAACAAGGTTGAAGAATCTTTTAACAGGGATTACTATAAACGTTATAGTTCTTTGTGGGTACTAATTCCCACCGGGGTTTTTACCATTTGGTTTCCCCATAACCAAATTGATGTGTTGTGTAAAGTGTTAGCTGTATGTGCATTTAAGTTATATCAATCTAGATTAATAAGTACAAAGATTTAAATTTACTGATAACTAATTCACCCCCCCCTCTCAGTAATCTCTGAAGTATTCTAACAGAAGGATCCTATAATGCATTCAAATACTAAACACATTTATATTAAGTATCATTTCTTGAGGGAGAAAGTAGTAGATAAAGAGATTAAACTGGAGTACATTAGCACAAAGGAATAGATAACAGATATATTTACTAAAAATTTGCCAAAAGATACTTTTGAATATCTCAGAAGCATGCTTGGGGTGATGAACCCTCCCAGTGGTAATTAATTGATGTAGATATGCATCATTCCAGTGGATCTCAGAGCTATATCATTCTCTGGACTTGATGTATGGATCTAATCCTCAGGGGGAGTGATTGCAGAAGAATACTATGGAGCATGTTTGGGTGATCTTGCACCTGGTTGATGGATATGAAGCTTTGAAAAAGCCACACCTTATAAATGACTACAGATAAGTTATGGAACCCTTTTCCATTGCTGCCAAAGGGGAAAGGAATCTATGTAAAAATCCCTACTATTTTGGGAGATTTGTGTTTAGGATACTGAGAAGATTGTATTGAGAGAGAGTACTTTTGGGTTGATGCATATGCATTTTCCCATATGTTGTAATCAATGCCAAAGGGGGAGATTGTTAGATGATATCAGATTTTGGTAGTGATCATACTGTTGATATTCATGTTTTGTCACTGATGTCAACATATATTTCTATGGAGAGGATAGACTGGTTACTTGACTAACATAAGTGTACGGACACTGTACAGATGATTCAAAATGATCAAAGTTGGATATATGTAGAAGGATGTGTTTTGACATTATTCCTAAGGTCACTTGGCCTTATGTTGCATATTGCGGATGTTACAATTGATTTGGTGAAGACTAGTTTCTGGACTATAATTGTGATGCTTGACTAATCAGGTCTCTATGTTTCAGGATATCTTTCTAGCGAAGATATTTCAAATGAAGTGAGCTTACTGGTGGATGACTGACATATGTTGGAATAATGGGTTGAGTTCAATTTTTGTTTGATGACTGGTGACCTCAGTTGTGGCGTGTATTCTGGAGAAGACCTATTTGGTGGCCGAATTCAGATATGTAGCATGTAAAATGAATTGTGAGCGTGGATTATAGATCGGGAAGTATAAGTGATGGACTATATTTGACATTTACTTGTTATAGGTACCTTGTGTATCTTAGCAAGGGTTTATATAATTATTTGTATATTGGAAATCCTTAATTGGCTGACCTGATTAATTATTTATATATTAGAAAAGCTTAATTGGCCGACCTAATGAATTATTGTAAGAGGGTATATATGAGTGATCTTTTCTTTTGAAAAGATGTGAAAGAGATTGAAAAAGAAAAGAAGTGAAAGATGTGAGGCTTGTTTTACTACTGGATGTAGAGCAGAGTTTATAAGAAGAGTACTTCATTGGAACTGACCAAGCAAAGACAATTGCTATCAAAAAGTTCACTAGATTGTATATTTTCTATATACACTTGTTTGGATTGTGAATCCTTGAGGGTGGCTTTAACCTTCTTTGGGAAGTATGCCTAGGCAGTGAGCCTACTATTTCTCTTGACTCCTAATAGGGTCTGTCTCCTAATAGGGATTGTGTACTGTAATGTTGTAATAAGATCCTAACAGGGATAAATATTTTAACAAGGATACTATACTCTCAGTACATTATTCATGGGTGCTAATTCCCACCAGGGTTTTACCTTTAATAGGGTTTCCTTGACAATAAGTATTGTGTTATGACGTTGGAATTTACTATGTTATCATTTACATTTGCAGATTTGGTTTATAAAGTTTAAATTTTAATAATCTATATTACAACTGATTCACCCCACCTCTCAGTTGTCTTGTGGACTGTTATTCCTAACAGGTTGTGGTGGCCTCTATTTCAATGTTATATGGTCCAATTACATTGTGGGCCATATTTAGGTAAATTGAAGGTGAAAATAAATTTCAAAATGATAATTTGTAAACCAGGATCTCAGGGACCCAACTTTTATTATTGAGGTTCAGTGCTTAGTGCATATGGTTTTAAGTTGCTCTAACTTACACATAGATTGATGAACTATAACTGATTGAATGTTTGAAGATGATAAGTTGATGATCACCGAGATGCAAAAGTGAATGCAAGAGATTAAATCAGTTAATGTGTTGTATTATCTTTGATGTCAACTTGATATAGTCTGATTGATCATACACATATTATTATAGACTTGAAGAGACCGAAGAGACAAAGCTTATGTTATTGGTAAAACATAAAATTTCAGTATACACCGAGTGACAGTAAACACCGATAGATAGTGCACACCAATAGACAATGAACACTGAGAAGATCAAAGTGTATACCGAGCACCGTAGTAGTCGAGCATAACTAAATTTTTCACTGAGCATAAATGAAGTCAATGACCGAGCTAACTTGAGTTGATGATCGATCAGAACTGAATTTAAAGAATGACAAAACACTTAGCTGGTAGGAGCTATATTTAGACTAACTGATTGATTACTTTAATTCTGACAATCAGTTAAACTAAAGCATGGAAGAGATTTAAAATGTAGTTATCATGGAGAGATGTACGAAGTAAAACTAAAGTAGAGCTTTATGGATTAAAGTAAGGATGACAAGTTTTACAGATCAAGAAGTGATCTACGACAAAAACAAGGAGATAGAGAAGCTAAACATGTCTATATAAAGAGACAAGGACCTCATTATGAAGAGAGGAATGCTGAATAAAATTCTAGTGAAGATAGAAGTCTTCATGCAGATCTGATCATATAGGATGAAGAACAGAGCCAAAGAATTCTGCAGACACCGAGCAACAGAGGAAAAAGCATTTGCCGAGCACAACAGAAGAAAGAAGGGGAGAAAAGGAATTAAAGAGCATATTGATCAAAGATGTATTATTGGACTAACAATAGATCTGAAAATATGTAAGTTAAAGTTGTATTATTGAACATATCATTTACTGTATCAGTTTAACCATTGATTCAAAAAATCTATTAACCTAGTGGGATTTAATAGTCCTTATTGTATTGAGATACTCAAGAGCATCAAAAGGTTTTCTTTTTGACAACATAGTGAGTGCTAGGTCAAAAGATAAACTGTTAGTTTTAAATCCTCTAACAAGGTCTCACTTAATAGTGTATTTGTAACCTTTAACAGGGTTGACTCTTCATCGAGCTCACTTCAGAAGAGTGAAAATTTTGGGTTACCGGTCCCATGTGGTTTTTCCCTTAACAGGGTTTCCACGTTAAAATATGTGTCAAATGTGTATATGGTTTATTACTTTGATATTTTTCTTTACACATTAGTGATACTAGATTGTTTGGTTAACACTAAGTTTATTTACTACTGTTCGGTAAAGTCTTAAAAAGATAAACAGTATATCTTACCGAGCAGGTTATATTTGATAAATCTATTTAAGGAATACATCTTGATGGACTGAAAGATAACTAGAGGATATTATATTTGAGATATAAGTTTTGGTTGGATTTTTGGAATTTTTTAAAGGCCATTGATTCACCCCCCTCTCATTTATTCTAACAATTGGTATCAGATCTTTGGTGCTTGGAAGAAAAGTTTAAAGGGACTTAAGCTAAAGATCACAAGATGAGTAAAAGGGATGTGCCTAAGTTGAACAAGGACAAATTTGCATCATGGAAAATTAGGATAAGACTTCATCTATCAGGTATTGGAAATGATGTCACACAATACAAGGATATTGAATATGTTGCACCTACTAGACCTCTAACTGTTGATCAATTGAGAGAGAAACATGAACACAATTCTACAATGATAGAACTTGCTTCTTCACTATCTGATGCTGAATTTGAAGATGTGAAATCATGCACCACTACAAAGAAAATGTGGGACAAACTCAAGCTAGTACATGGAGGAAACACCAATGTGTTGAGAGCTAAAGCTGAAAGCCTAAGAGGAAATTTTGATGAACTAAGAATGAAAGGAGAGAACATCACTTGGTACAATAGAATTATCAAGGAAGTTGTTAATGCTATCTATGGAGTAGGAGGAGTACTTGGGGAATAAATAGTTGTAAGTAAAATTCTAAGAACCTTATTACCTATTTATGCTATTAGAGTACCTACAATTCAAGAAATGAGAGTAGTAGCAAATAAAAATGTTACTCTTGATAGTTGGATTGGTAGACTTATTTAATTTGAGATGAACAACTATGACAACAATGTCTTACCAATTATTGAGTCTGCATTCAAATCTTCTCTGAAAATAAGCAAATCTAGTCACAAACACACTATGAGAAATGACAGTGACAATGATACTGATGAACAAGAACTTGATGAACTTGAAGCACTAATGGCTAGGAGACTACAGAGAGGTAAAGGAAGATATAAAGGTAAATTACCATTGGTACATTTTAACTGCAAAGAGATTGGAAACTTTGCTGCTAGATGCCCTAACAAGAGAAAGGATGAAAGAAACAATGATATATCTTATGAAAATAAGTATGACATAAGTGATGAATGAGTCTAAAGAAGCATATGACACTCTGATAGAAGAGATAATTGAGACTACAAGAAAAAAGACAAGAAGGCTTGTTACCTGGTTGAGAACAAAGCTGAAAATTATACTACTGATTCTGATGAAGATGTTGAGGTAGTATTTGTTTGTATGAAGGATGATTCAGAAAAAGAAGAAAGGTATGTTGAAAATGCACTCATATCTAAAGTTAGCAAAAATCATGTTTGGATTATTGATAGCAATTGTACTCATCACATGACTGGAGATAAAGAAAATTTTGAAAATTTTGAAAATTATAATGGTGGATCAGTTAGGATGGGTAATGACTCACCTTGCCCGGTTGAAGGAAAAGGATCCATCATGTTGAATAATCTGATCAAATGTGAAAATGCATATTGGGTGAAAGGACTTAAATTTAATTTATTGAGTGTTTCACAGCTAAACAACACATGACACTGAGTTGCATTTGATTAAAAAGGCAATGATCTATAATGAAAAAGGAAAGTTGATCTATACTGGTGAACAAACAAAAGGTAATCTATTATATCTTGATGATATTGAGAGCACTTGTTTATTGGCTATAAATGAAGACATTTGGTTGTGGCATAAAAGGTTATGTAATGTGAGCTTTGACAAAAGGGTTAAGATAAGTAAGAAAAGAAAAGTGAGAGGATTACCAAGTATGTCAAAGCCCGACCATGTTATGTGCAAGAATTATCAAAAAATAAAAAATGACAAAGTCTAGTTTCAAGACAAAAACATACACATCTAATGCTATTCTAGAGTTAGTTCACACTGACTTATGTGGACCAATGAGAAAAAAACTATTATGGTGATAGATACTTTATTCTACTTGTTAATGACTATTATAGGATGATGACTATTATGTTCTTAAAAGAGAAGTCTGAAGCATTTAAGATGTTCAAACGGTATAAAGCTAAAGTTGAAAAGAAAAGTAGAAAAGAAATGAAATGTTTAAGATCAGATAGAGGAGGAGAATTTATTTCTGATGAATTCACTAACTTTTGTAATGAGCATGGGATTACAAGACAGGTTTTTGCACCGAGAACATGACAAAAAAATGAGATTGCTGAAAAGAGGAATAGATCAATTGTTGATTGTGTCAGAACACTGATGATTGAAAAAGACATCACACAAATAATCTGGAGAGAAGCTGTAAGTATTGCTGTCTATACACTAAACCGAGTTCAATTGAAGAAATACACCAATAAGACACCTTATGGGCTAGAATACACACCAAATGTGAGTTAATTTAGAATTTTTGGAAGTCAATGTTATATATTAAAAGATGATAGAAATGGGAAACTTGAATCTAAAAGTGATGAAGCAATGTTTCTAGGATATTCTTCTAAAAGAAAAGCTTATAAATTTCTGAACAAATCTTCTAACAAAATCATTGAAAGTGCAAATGTTAAAGTGGATGAATTTGCTGAGAAAAATGATGAGGAAAGAAGAAAGGAACCAGAAGATTACAATAGATTTGTCTACATTGAAGAATGTGACACCTTGCCCAAGTGATAGAATAATGCAATCAAGCAACATGCTGCACACACTAAGAATAAAGAAAATGCTCACAATAATGAACCAAGTGATAACGAAGATCACAATGATGATAAAAATGAAGAACAAAGATTTGAACTTGTACTTGCCAAATATGAGAGAAGACACCATCCATAAGACCAAATCACTAGAGACAAAAGAGTTGGAATGAGAACAAGAAGTAAGTCTCTTAACACTAGATGTTTGATTTGTGATTTTGAGCCTAAATCTGCTAATACTGCACTTGAGAATCAAGAATGGGTTAGTGAAATGAATGAAGAGATTGAACAAATTGAGAAGAATAAAACATGGACATTAGTACCTAGACCGAGTGACAAAAATATCATTGGTACCAAATGGATTTTCAGAAACAAACTCAATGAGAATGGAGAAGTCACAAGGAACAAAACAAAACTAGTATGTAAAGGGTATGCATAAGAAGAAGTTATTGAATATGGAGAAATCTTTGCATCCATTGCTAGACTAGAAGGAGTAAGAATTCTACTTTCTTATGCTGATTTCAAAAGATTCAAAGTATACCAAATGGATGTTAAATCTGCATTTTTGAATGGAATACTAGAAGAGGAGGTATACATTAAACAACCTGAAGGGTGTGTTGATCCTAACAAGAGGAACATCGTTTGTAGACTACACAAAGCCTTGTATGGATTAAAACAAGCAGTGAGAGAATGGTATGAAAGACTTCACTCTTATCTCATTAGTATTGGATTAGTTAGAACAAGTTACAATAGTAATCTATATTTGAAAGGAGATACTGATGATAAGACTTTGATTTCTGAGATATTTGTTGATGATATCATATTTGGAGGTAATGATATGCTATGCGAGTCATTTGCTGATGAAATGAGCAAAGAATTTGAAATGTCAATGTTTGGAGAGATTAAATTTTTCCCTGGTCTACAGATCCTACAACAGGATGAAGGTATCTACATCACACAATCCAAATACATAAAAGAAGTTATGAAGATATTGAAGATGGAGGAATCTGAACTAGTTGGAACACCTATGGAAACCATATGCAAATTGACAAAGGAAGACAAGACAACCAAGGTAAATCAGACCTTATACAGATCTATGATTGGAAAACTAATGTATGTTGTATACACTAGTCTAGATATATCACATGCAGTTGGTATAGTTACAAGATTCTCTGCCAATCCTAAGGAATCATATATGACTATTGTTAAAAGAATTTTGAGATATCTAAAGAATAATGAATGCTATGGTTTGTGGTATAATAAAGAAGGCAAATTTGAGCTACACGTTTATACTAATGCTGATTGGGATGGAAACTTAGATGATAAAAAGATCAAAATAGGAGGATAATTCTTTATGGGTAATAGACTTGTCACATGAATAAGTCAAAAGAAAGGATGCATATCACAATCAACTATAGAAGTAGTATATGTGGCTGTTGCTACAAATCGCTCTAACATTGCATGGATCAAGCAATTGCTAAAAGGTATGAATGAAGAAATTCTTGACCCAGTAATTATCTATTGTGATAATACTAGTGCTATAAACATCTCAAAGAACCCTGTAATGCATGCTAAGACAAAGCACATAGCTATTAAGTATCATTACTTGAGGGAACAAGTACAAGATAAAGAGGTGATACTAGAATATGTATAATACAAAGAAAAAATAGTAGACATCTTCACAAAACCATTACCAAAGGACATATTTGAGTACCTAAGGAATAGACTAGGGGTTTGTCCCTTGTCTACTATAAACTAAGCTGACTAGGAGGCTGCATCAGCCTATACATTATCAAAAGATTAATCATGTTGATGCGAGCTAATATATGGACTGCAATAACATATTAGTACAAGAAGGTACTTATCTGAAACACACAAAAGAGATATTTTTGGCTACTATAGAGCCATATTGTTGATGGAGAGGAGTATCATTGATATATTTTTGTTTGGCGTTGCTGTCAAAGGGAGAGATATTCAAAGAAATATTAGGGATCAAATAATAATTAAGGAGAAGAACATCCAAAGGGAGAGAATTGGAGAGAGTTAACACTGCTGCATATCTATCCAGAAAAGGGAGAAAATATTCTACAAGAAAGAGATAGACATAATCAGAAAGCAAAATTGCTACACCTATCCATTGAAGGGAGTGAAGAAAGGGAGAGCACACATCAAGAATCAAATCTAAGCTAGAAGAGCTTACTGAGAGTTAGATATTTGAATTCGTTATAGAACAATAAGTTTGGTATGTTATGGCATATCTTATACTAAATATTTCATAGTATGTTGCCATTAATGCCAAAGGGAGAGTTTGATGAACTATAACTGATTGAATGTTTGAAGATGATAAGTTGATGACCACCGAGATGCAAAAGTGAATGCAAGACATTAAATCAATTAATGTATTATATTTTCATTGATGTCAACTTGATATAGTCTGATTGATCATACACATATTGTTATAGACTTGAAGAGACCAAAGAGACAAAGCTTATGCTATCGGTAAAACATAAAAGTTTAGTATACATCGAGTGACATTAAACACTGACAGATAGTGAACATAGAGAAGATCACAGTGTATACCAAGCACCACAATAATAGATCATAACTGAAGTTGTCATTGAGCATAACTGAAGTCAATAAATGAGCTAACCGGAGTTGATGACTGATCAGAACTAAAGTTAAAGAATGACAAAACACTTAGCTGGAAGGAGCTATATTTAGACTGACTGATTGATTGCTTTATTTCTAATGATTAGTTAAACTAAGCATGGAATAGATTTAAAGCATAGTTATCATGGAGAAATCTACATAATAAAACTAAAGTAGAGCTTTACGGATTAAAGAAAGCATGACGAGTTTTACGGATCAAGAAGTGATCTACGAAAAAAACAAGGAGATTGAGCAGCTAATAATGTCTATATAAAGAGACAAGGAATTCATTATGAAGAGAGGAATGTTGAATATAATTATGGTGAAGATAGAAGTCTTCATGCAAATCTGATCATATAGGCTGAAGAATAGAGCCAAAGAATTCTGTAGACATCGAGCAACATAGGACAAAGCATTCACTGAGCTGAATAGAAGAAAGAAGGGGAGCAAAGGAATTGAAGATCATATTGATTAGAGAGGTATTATTGGACTAACAATAGATCTCAAAATCCTCAAGTTAAAGTTGTATCATTGAACAGATCATTTACTGTATCAATTTAACCATTGACTCAGAAAATCTTTTAACCGAGTGGGATTTAACAGTCCTTATTGTATTGAGATACTCAAGAGTATCAAAAGGTTTTTTGTTGACAACATAGTGAGTGCTAGGCCAAAAGATAAAATTTTAGTTTTAAATACTCTAACAAGGTCACACTTAACAATGTGTTTATAACCTTTAACAGGGTTGGCTCTTCACCGATCTCACTTTAGAAGAGTAAAAATTTTGGGTTACTGGTCCCAAGTGGTTTTTCCCTTAACAGGGTTTCCAAGTTAAAATTTATGTGTCAAATGTGTATATGGTTTATTTCTTTGATATTTTTCTTTACACATTAGTGATAGTGGATTGGTCAGTTAACACTAAGTTTAATTACTACTATTCGGTAAAGTATAGAAAAGATAAACAATATATCTTACCGAGCAGGTTATATTTGATAAATCTATTTAAGGCATATATCTTGATGGACTGAAAGATAACTAGAGGATATTATATTTGAGATATAAGTTTTGGTTGGATTTTTGGAATTGTTTTAAGGCCACTGATTCACCCCCCTCTCAGTTATTCTAACAATAGATAAGATGGGGAATCATGGGCAATAGATTATGTGCACCATTTGTGGCAGGATGCCCCAAATAATCTTTTATAGAAAGATATGTACCAAATGGATCCATCCCCTGGAGAGAGTAACTTTTTACTGAAACATAAAAATGATATTTCATACTAAAAATCAGGAGAGTGGACTGGTACAGGTTACACCACCACGCCAATGGGAATATCTATCAGCTTATATAAACATCAACTGGTAGTACTTTCTCCCACAAGAATGTACTTCATGTATTGGTATACGCCTAAATCTAGTAATACAATGTTGTTGAGGGAAGTTTTAAAGAAGAATGTCAAGCTAGCATGCTACTATTGGGAAAATAATAAATGGAACCTGATTGATACTTCATCCCATTCAAGTTGCAACATGTATGGTTTATGTGGTGCTTATGGAGTCTACGTCACCCAAAGAAACATTCAATTATGTGACTGTATGAAAGGCTTTCAACCTAGAGACTTAATTGCCTGGCATTCTCAAGAATGGTAGTCAAGCGGTTGTGTGGGAGAGGTTGATTCCACCCACCCATAGTGGCATCAATGAGTCAGTGTTCCCAAACCATTAACCAAAGAAATGCTAACAATAATCTATGAAAGACACAAAGAATAAGACAAATTCTATTATTAGGAAGGACGATATGCCTTTATATAGAATGACCTCATGTTTGAGTCTTGAAACCCTCCCATATCGTCAACACATACTTCTAGGATAACCATGTCAAGTTTCACTCCATACATGCACAAATAGAAACAAATCCAACGTTGGCCCCATTCACATGCCAATATGTGGGGTCAACATGAGGATACACCAATTTTTTGTGAATGAAATAATCAAAGATACGATCAAATAATATCTAATATATATGCGTTGTTAGAATAACTGAGATGGGGGGGTGAATCAGTGGCCTTAAATATTAATCCAATAAATCAACCCAAAAATTTATACCACAAATATAAAACCTCTAGTTATCTTCATTCCTACAAGATGTATGCCTTGTGTGAATCTAACATGTATATACTGCTCAGTGTTTATACTCTTTATCCTTTCCTTAAGCTTTATAGAATAGAAGTCTATCTTTTCTTAACCTTTACCGAAATACAGTAAATAACTTAGTGTTTACCGATCAATCCTATTTTAGTAATGTGTAAAGTAAAACATCAAATCAATGAACCATATAAACATTTGACACATGGATTTTTAATGTGGAAACCTTGTTAGGGGAAAAACCACTTGGGACTGGTAACCCAAAATTTTCACTCTTCTGAAGTGAGCTTGGTGAAGAGCCAACCCTGTTAAAGGTTACAAACACACTGTTAAGTGCAACCTTGTTAGAGGATCTATCACTAACAGTTTATCACTTGACCTCCCATTCACTATGCTATCAACATGAAAACCTTTTGATACTCCTTGGGATGTATCTCAATATATAAAGGATGGTTAAATCCTACTTTGTTAAGAGATTTTATAAATCAATGGTTAAACTAAAACAAGATATGATCTATTCATAAATACAACTTAATCTTGTAGATGTTCAGATCTATTGTAAGCTCATACCTCTTCTGATCGATGTTCCTTTGCTCCACTTCTTTCTACTCAGTGAATGTTGTTTTCTCCTTTGTTACTCAGTGTCTGCAAAAATATTAGCTTTGTTCTTCAACTTGTATGATCAGATATGTATGAAGACTTCTATCTTCACCAGAATTCTCTTCAACATTCTTCTTTAATAATGAATTACTTGTCTCCTTTTATAGACATGATTTCACCATTTCTTGTCCTTTTTGTTATCTTCATTGATCACTTCTTGATTCGTAAAGCTTTCCAGGCTTGCTTTAGTTTTAATTCATAAAAATCTCCTTGTTTTTTGGAATAAAACATGCTTTAAATATCCTTCTTATCTTTAACTTTTAACTGATCGATGAAAACAATGTAATCAAATAGTTAACTCTATAATTAGCTCATGCTAGCTAAGTTGTTTTGTCATTTTCCTAACTTCAGTTCTCGTCGATCAAAACTTTAGTTGTGATCTATGACTACTCTAGATAGCTCGGGCATCAACTTCAGTTATGTTCGGTGACAACTGCAGTTAGCTCGGTAATTCTTGCTTGGGTATCACTTTCTCGAGTAACACTGTCCATCGGGTAACACTATGAACTTCTATGCTCGGGGTTCACTGTCACTCGGGGTTAACTATCACTCGGTATAAATGATTACCAATGATAAAAATTTTATCTCTTTGATTTCCTGAAGTCTATGACATTATGTATATGACTAATAATAATATATTAGGTTGACATCAATGAAAATACAATACATTAACTGATTTAATGTCTTACATTTACTTTCTGTATCTCAGTGATCATCAACTTGTCATCTTCAAACATTCAATCAGTTATAGTTTATCAATCTCTCCCTTTGGCATTGATGACAACATACTACATAATACTAATACAATATGAAATATATCAGTTGTAGTTCATCAATCTCTACCAAACTTATTTTTCTATAACCAATACAAATGTCTGACTCTCGGTAAGATCTTCTAGCTTATATTTGATTCTTGCAGAGTACTTCATTCATTATTCATTCCCTTCATTGGATAGATGTAGAAACTTCTAATTTTGTCTCTCCCTTTGTTGTAGAATCTCTTCTCCCTTTTCTGGATAGACATGCAGTGTTAACTTTTCCAATTCTCTCCCTTAGATGGATGTTTCTTTGAATCTTTCTCTGATGTTTTCTTTTCCTTTGACTGTTCCTCTCCTTGATGGATAGTTCTTTTTCTCTTTGATAACAATATATTTATCTCCATATTCATTAAGTACATCTCTCCATTTGAATACTTATGATAGATATTTCATATAGATATAATCTCTCCCTTTGACATCAATGCCAAACTATATCTTCCCTTTTATTCATAATATATTCCTTGAATTTCCTCTCCATCAACAATACAATAACTCTGGTGTTCGGTGCAGATAAGTACCTTGCTGTGTACTAATATTTCTTTGCAGTCCATATCTTTTCTTGCATCAACATGAATGATCTTCTGATAATGTGTAGGCTGATGCAGCCTCCTAGTCAGCTTAGTGACCAATAGACAAGGGTCGAACCCCTAGTCTTTTCCTTAGGTACTCAGATGTATCTTTAGGCAATGACTTTGTCAATATGTCTACCAATTTTTCCTTGGATTTAACATATTCCAGTATCACCTATTTCTCTTGCACTTGTTCTCTTAAGTAATGATACTTGATAACAATATGCTTTGTCTTAGCATGCATGATAAGGTTCTTTGGAATGTTGATAGCACTAGTATTATCATAATAGATAATTACTGGTTCAATAATTTTCATATTCATACCTTCCAATAATTGCTTGATCCATGCAATGTTAGAGAAATTTGTAGCAACAACCTCATATTCTTCTTCTACAGTGGATTGTGAGATGCATCCTTGCTTCTTACTTATCCATGTGACAAGTCTGTCACCCATAAAGAATGTTCCTCCTATTGTGCTTTTTCTATCATCTAAGTTTCCTTCCCAATAAACATCTATATAGACTTGAAGCTTAAATTTTCCTTGTCCTTTATACCACAAGACATAGTCTTTGGTATTCTTTAGATATCTCATAATTCTTTTGACAACAATCATGTGTGACTCCTTGGGATTAGCAAAGAATCTTACAACTATTCCAACTGCATGTGCTATATCTGGTCTAGTATGTACAACATACACGAGTTTTCCAATCATAGATCTATATAGGGTCTAATTTACCTTGGTTGACTTGTCTTCCTTTGTCATAATGCATCCGGTTGTCATAGGTGTTCCAACTAGCTTGGAGTCCCCCATCTTGAATATCTTGAGAACTTCCTTTCTGTATTTGGATTGTGTGATGTATATGCCTGCATCCTATTGAAGAATCTGTAGACCAAGAAAAAACTTGATCTCCCCAAACATTGACATCTCAAACTCTTTTCTCATTTCATTAGAAAATGATTTTCATAACATATCATTACCTCCACATATGATATCATGAACAAATATTTTAGCAATCAAAATGTTATCATCAATATCTTCTTTTAAATATAGATTACCGTTTTCACTTGTTCTTACAAATCCAATACTTATGAGATAGGAGTGAAGTCTTTCATACCATACTCTCAGTGATTTTTTCAATACATACAAGGCTTTGTGTAGTCTACAAACCATGTTTCTCTTTTTAGGATCAACAAACCCTTCTGGTTGTTCAATGTATACCTATTCTTCTAGTATTCCATTTAGGAATGCAGACTTGACATCCATTTGGTATACCTTGAGTCCTTTGTAAGAAACATAAGCAAGTAGAATTATGACTCCTTCTAGTCTAGAAATGGGTGAAAAGGTTTCTCCATAGTTAATACCTTCTTCTTGTGCATACCCCTTGCATACTAGTCTTGCTTTGTTCCTTGTGACTTCTCCATTCTCATTTAGCTTGTTTCTGAATATCCATTTGGTACCAATGAAATTCTTGTCATCCGATCTAGGTACTAATGTCCATGTTATGTTCTTCTCAATATTTTCTATCTCTTCATTCATAGCACTGATCCATTCTTCATTTTCAAGTGTAGTATTAACAGATTTAGGCTCAAAATTACAAATTAAACATCTAGTGTTCAGTGACTTACTTCTTATTCTCATTCTAGCCCTTTTGTCTCCTATGATATGGTTCTATGGATGGTGTCTTCTGACATACTTGGAAAGTACCAGTTCATCTCTTAGTTCATCATTCTGATCATCATCTTAAATTTCATTTTGATCTCCATCGCTCAGTTCATCATCTTGAGCAATTTCCTGATTTTCGGTGTTTGCAGCCTAATGCTCGGGTGCATTGTTCTATCCCTTAGGAGCTGTTAGCACTGCACATCAAATTTTTCAAATTCCCATACTTTGGAAATTTTTTTTGCGTCTTTTGATTCAAAATCCATGTGGTCACATGTCACAATGTTAATTTTGTGGTAAAATCCTCAAATTGCCATGTTCTAAGCTTTAGTCGCACACTTGCGCTATTTTTTAAAGTGTTCTTTTAAGTGCGCGAGTGAGCGATGACTCAATTTTGAGTTTTCATCGCGTAGTTGCGGTCATGTCTTGTCAAGTCAAGTTAGGGGTGAGAGTGAGTGACTGGGTCATTAATCATTCTTAATTGCGTAGTCGTGATGCATTTTTGAAGTCAAGTTATCAATCAACAACTGAGTGAGTTGGTTTTGTCTTATTGGTCGCCCACTCGTGGGGGATCAAGTTTTTTTTGTTAAAATTCTCAGCGAGTTAGCGATGAGTTGAATTTTTAAATATCACACAATCGCAGTGGTTCTAGGTCTTTTACTTTTTAGTCCGCGATTGAGCGAGTTCTATAAGTTAGGATTGGTTGCACACACGGGCTTGGTTATTATATGTATCATTTGAAACCGTGAGTGCGTGATGAAGTCATATTTTAGAAAGCACTCACTCGTGCAGGTTTTAACTATTGTAATTTGTGTAGTGTGAGTACATGATGTATTATGCATTCATTATCAAATGGTCTTTGTCGCTCAGTCATGCAGTATTATAAAGTGCGCGAGTGCACAACTAAATGTTCAAGTTTTGTTCCCGCTCACTCGCTAATGATTTGTTGTCTCCAATTTTAAGCTTACGAGTGCACAATGTAAGAAAGGGTGGGTTTTTTCTCACTCACTCAGGGATAAAGTCAAGTGAAAAGATACTCGTGGGTGCGTGACTAATAGAAAAATGTAAAGTTGTCGCTTAGTCGCTAATGAAGAAAAATTAGTCAAGAAAGATCAGCGAGCAAGTGATTAATACATGATGAAGGAACTCACTTAGTCATGAAGGATTCATTTATAAGGAAATCTTAGCAGTGAGTATGTGACAAAAGGAAAAAAGGGTCATCGCTCACTCGCTAATGCTTATGAGCTGAAAAATCTTGCAGTGCAAGTGAGCGATTAAGTTAAAATGCATAAAGAAAGTAGTCGTCACTCACTTGTTGAGGTATAAAGACAAATTAGAAAGCCATGTCGACTGCGTAACCAATAAGTAATGTGTTATAATTTTGAAAACCTACTCACTCACTCAAGCGCAAAGCATGATAAGTGGAGGTCAGTGAGTGCGCGACTAGGAGGTGACTGAGTAATAAATATCATGTTGCCCACTCACAGAGTCCCAATGAAAGTAAAGTTCTGAGTGGTGAGTCCATGATTGATGAAAATAAAAGTGATGTCGCTTACTCACTCAAGTATAAACATAAAGCATTAAGGGATAGCGAGTGCGCGATTGTGAAATAATGAAGTTGTCAGTTAGGTCATCGCCCAGTCATGGAGCATACAAGCCAAAGAAAAGATAGAGTGTGAGTATACGACTGATAGAAGGAAAGGTCTTCTTGCTCACTTGCAAGGACAAATTTGAATGTAAGCAAGGTAGGACAAGTTGGCGACAAATTGACATGTGGCTCATTTTAGGCTTATGAAGGCAAAAAAAGAAAAAAAGGTGTGTACTTTTTCCAGTAGGGATCATATAGTTTGAATTAATGGCAACATTAGTTACAGAGAGATGATCGCATGATTTTGCAAGTGCAATAATTTGGCATTCAATTGGACAAGATGCTGATTTGATGACTATAAGTTTGAATGATTGAGCTTGATTTTGTACAGCTCTCATTTCTGCATCCTAAGATTTTCTATAAAGAGCGATAGAGCTTGTTTGTCTGAGATAGTAATTTGAAGAGGAAGGATAAGTCAAGCTATTGTTCCCACTGCTTCACATGGGTCTAAGAAGAAGGAGGTCACACCAAAAAAGTATGTGGAAGAATTTTCTGAGTTGCTGCTTGGGACTTCAAATACAAACAGTGCAAATTGGGATGAATGGAAGATAGATGGTGCCAATGCCGAAACCCGGTCACCCCAAATTACACTGGTAATACCTTGTTCCATTATTTATGGAATAATAGGATTAAAGCAGTCCCCATTTGCAATCCCTGGGATTTGAATATGGAAAAATTAATTGTGCCTAATGTTTATGTTGACATAGGTCTTATTAAGGAACTTGCTAAGAACTATTGCCTAGTAGCTAGGGTTATCAGGAAGAAAAATAAAGAGACCTTAGTTCCCATAGATAGGAGGTCAGTGGAAGAAGTTTTCAGGATTAGTGGTGCATTGTGCATAGATATTGATTTAAAGAAGATTAAGGTGGATTATGTCAAGAGAGAACATTTGATTAAGAAATATGAAATTCCCAAATTCATGCCTAGGGTAGATAGGCACCTGGTGAAAATCCCAGACAAACTCAAACCGCCTTTTGACCTATCCCTATTTCACCATTATATAAAGTGCACGGTGTATGGTTTTAGCAGAGTATTAGGTTTTGATGGAGATTCTACAGTGCCTCAAGATGTACTCATGATGGCCATGAAAATTCAGCACCTGGAGGTCAACACTGATTATGACTATGTGGGATACATAGTTGATGCTATTCATGCTGTACTAGTGGAGATACAGTCGGATGCCCCAGTACCTAATTTCAAGCATTATTCTCATCTGATGTAGATGATTCTATATTATAACATGGCATCTATGGATAAGGAGATTGAATTATTTTTTTTAGAGTATGGTGTCGATGCACCAATCCAAAGATGGACCCAGGTATGGGATAGTTCATCCGTCAAATCATCTTTTGTATGCTTTTGTAATTGGATTGTGGATCCAATTTTTGATCTGTTGGGAACAAATAGGCATAGAATTCCATTTGAGGTTAGAAAAATTTTGAGACCTTGGGAATTTGTTCCAAACTGGCCCATCACTCACAATTGGGTGAATTTTTCTTCTTTGATTACATTACTATCATCAGAGTGTATGGCTGTACACAACCACCGCACATCCTCCCCAAATTTGTTCCTCCTAGGATTGCATTATTGGAATTTATTTGGCAAATCACTTGGGTTGATAAAGAATTTTTAGAGGGACATATCAAGGGTACTTTCATCCCTAGATTATGGGTAGATTGTGACTTCTCCATTGGGAAAAGAGTTTTTGACCTAATCAATGATTTATTGAAACAATATAGAATGTCTATAGCAATTGCCAGGTTCTGTGATCCAGAACAATTTATACAAACAACCCTAAAAAGAAGGACTCCTTGGATAAATATTAGAGACCATGAGCCACTGGATGATGAAGATATTGTGAGGAATAAATTAAATAAGCATGAAGTCCAGGAGAGGAGAAGGAAATGGAATGATCTCCTTAGGGAAGAATCTGAATGGAAAGAGTCAGACAATACTTTCTCAGGTTTTTTCCCTGATCTCCCATATTTACAAAGGATAGAGGAAATGCTTAAATCCTATGACACTCTAATGGCACAAGTACCACAGTTTAGTGTTGAGGATGCATAGTCTCAAGGGTCCCCAATTCCTATTGCATTGCATGACCCAGAACATCAATAACAACAAGAGGAAGAGCATCAAGAAGAAGAAGAGGCCGGAGAGGAAGCTACCTCTGCTAGAGAACCACCCAGGAAAAATAAAAAGAAAGAACACAAAATGATGCAGGACAAGAAAATTATGGCCAAGGCTATGATTAATGAACATGGAAAATATTTTAGAAGGCTGAAAAGACAATTGCAAAAAGAGCTTCAAGCTAAAGGCCAAGAGGATAACCAAATGGTTTTGTTTGAAAAGGATGATGAGAGAGTCATGATAGCTAATGAATTCATGAAAGATGATTAATTTATAAAGTCTGAAGACTTCAAGACTTTTTTTATCAAGCTAAAACAAAAGGACTTGAGGCAAGGATTGACCACAGGTGAATAAAATGCAAATAAAAATGAAGAGATTGTAAAAAAATGACAGTGAACTAATCACTGTGGAGCAAGCTAGATTGTTGGTACAAAATAGTGGAGTAATGTTGATGTCTGGTTGGGACTTATAGTCGACATTTATCATTGATCAGATTAGGAGGCAAGAAGATCCCCTATTGAAAATAGAGTCTGAGATGGATGAAGTTTTAAAAGGATCGGGATTTGATCCTAAATCCAAGACTCTTGCTATATGGTCATTGGCCACTGCTACATAAAAGCCTTTGGTCCTGACTATCAGAGAGGAAAAGAACGTGGACAAAATGATTTGGAATCTACAGAACACTAAAGATACTAAAATAGCTCAATTGATACATATGGAATAATACATATGGTTTCTTTAATGGAAAAGCTGACTTGATAAGTGGTATGTTGCAACTATTTGGTGACCAGTGCCCTCCCTTGATCCCAAAAATATATGATGAAGCTGGCATTCTAAAGCCACAATCTGAGTGGACAAATGGATTTGATGGGATATTCACAAATGAGGAGATGAAGAAACACTTAGAGAAAGATGTAAATTCTCAATATTGTAATGAACTAATTGACAACCTCTTCAAGGTTGAGAGAGATATGGCAAAATTTGTTTCAGAGGCCAGATCAACCGTTGACGCCAGGTGGACAAAGGCTATTTCCAAATTGGAACATGTGAAGACTTTTGATTGGCCCACCGCCAAAGAGGTAAAAAAGTGGGAAGCGAAGCTGAAAGGATGAAGAGGATACTGTGAAATTGTATCAACAAACTTTATTCAAACTTCACCAATTTTGGCCACTTGTGTTCGGTTGCAGTTTTTGTTTTTATGTTAACTGCAAATTTTTTGTCAAAAAGATTTTGTAAATCTTTCCTAGTGAGTCTGTATCTTGTTGCATTCTTAGTTATAAAAGGATTCCAAGACTACTGGGAAAGATATAGTCATTTTTCATTGGGATGTATCAATTTAATACAAAAACTCTGGTTCAAGACTTATAGTTGTTTTTGGGTTTTGAAATACTGTTGAATGTAATAACAATTTTGATCATGAATACAAATGAGATCCACCAATAGTTTCTGAAACATATGATGAACATTTTGTCTTCATTATGGTTTTTTGAATTTTATGTAAATTGGATGTTTAAGGAAATTCAATGTATGCATCTGTTAGGCAGATTTTGAAATAGTTTTAGGGTTCTTTCAAGGAAAGATTAAAATTGCCTTAGGAGTATTTTTAGAGGGATTCAGTTTCTATAATAAATTTGATGAATTAATTTGTTATATGTGTGCGGATAGACATATAAGGTATGTCTATGTTTATGTCAAATTTTATAGTTGTCTTAAATTTCTGTTCATGAGTAAGATGGTTAAATCTATGCAACAGTGACTCCATGCCCTAGGATTAAGCACTATTCTATCCATTGAATTAGGTGAATATCACTATTAAAAATGAATTTGTCTATTTTGATAAATGTTACAGTGATCAACTATTGTAATTCTATTCATATTCTACTGGAATAATTTAGTGATTTCACTATTCTGACTTAGAAGGGTAATCCCGCCCGAGTTAATGGAGCTCAAAGTGTAGGAGGTTTAAAAACCTTGTTTTTTTCATTCTGTACCTTGCATGGTCAGTGTCTGTGATAAATAGAGAAATCTCTCTGAGAGTATTTTTATAACACCAAGAAAAGAAACTAACAGGAGCGATACACTGTTTCTCAGGTAGAGTATCAGGTTCTTAAATATAGACAAACCTGTTGTAGTCTTCTGGTTCCTTTCTACTTTCCCCATCATTTTTCTCAGCAAATTTATCTACTTTGACATTTGTACTTTCAATTATTTTGTTACAGGATTTGTTAAGACAATGTATAAGCCTTGCTTTTGGCAGAGTACCATAGAAATATTCCTTCTTCACCTTTGGAGTCAAGCTTTCCATTTATATCATCTTTCAAAATATATAATAGAATTCCAAAATTTTTGAAGTAACTTACATTGGGTGTGTATCCATACCATAGTTCATAAGGTGTCTTATTGGTGTCTTTCTTCAATTGAACTCAGTTTAATGTATAGACAACAGTACTGAAAGATTCTCTCCAGCATGTTTGAGTGATGCCTTTCTCAATCATCAGTGTTCTGGCACAATCAACAATGGATATGTTCCTTCTTTTAGAAATCCCATTTCTCTATGTTGTTCTTGGTGTAGAAACCTGCCTTTTAATTCCATGCTCGTTACAAAAGTTAGTGAATTCATCCGAAATAAATTCTCCTCTTCTATCTGATATTATAAATGTTAGTTCCTTTCCACTTTGTTTTTCTACTATAGCTTTATACCATTTAAACATCTTGAATGCTTCTAATTTCTCTTTTAAGAACATAACAGTCATCATTCTAGAATAATAATCTACAAATAGAATGAAGTATCTATCTCCATAGTAGCTCTTTGTTATCATTGGTCCACATAGCTCAGTATGGAATAATTCTAGAATAACATTAGATGTGTAGGTTTTTCTCTTGAAAATAGACTTTGTCATTTTACCTTTTTGACAATTCTTACACATGACATGGTCAAGCTTTGACATGATCGGTAAGCCTCTTACTTTCCTTTTATTTCTTATCCTAACCATGTTGTCAAAATTCACACGACATAAAATTTTATGCCATAACCATATGTCTTATTTTTTATCCATTAAACAAGTGGTGTTAATATCATCAAGATAGAATAGGTTACCTTTTGTCTGTTCACCAGTTCTGATCAACCTTCCTGATTCATTAAAGATCTTTTCCTTTTTGTTCTCAAATGAAACTTGGTGTCCTGTGTTATTCAGGTGTGAAACACTAAATAGATTATAGCTAAGTCCTTTCATCCAATATGGATTTTCACATCTGATTAGATTATTCAACATTATGGTTACTTTACCTTCAACCGGACAAGGTGAGTCATTACCCATTCTTACTGATCCACCATTATAATATTCAAAAGTTTCAAACTTTTCCTTATCTCCAGTCATGTGGTGAGTAAAACCACTATCAATAATCCAGACATCATTCTTACTAACCTTAGATATGTGTGCAGTTTCCACATACCTTTCCTCTTCATCTAAATCATCTTTCATAGAAACAAATACCACCTCAATACCTTCATCATACTCGATATCAGTATTTCCAGCTTTGTTCTCAGCCAAGTAAAAAGCCTTCTTTCCTTTGTCCTTGTATTCTTAGTTGTCTCTTCTGTTAGATTGTCAGTTGCTTTGGTAATCTTTGTCAGTACCTCTGTCAAACTTATTTTTGTATGATATGCCATTTTTTTTGACTTATTTTCTTTTTTTAGGAGATCTAGCAGAAAAGTTTCCAATCTCTTTATAATTAAAACATACCGATGGTAATTTAACTTTGTATCTACCTTTGCCTCTCTGCAATATTTTATCCATTAGTGCTTCAATCTCATCAAGTTCTTGGTCATCACTATCACTTTCACTATCATTTCTCATAGTGTGTTTATGACTTGATTTATTTATCTTTAGAGAAGATTTGAATGCAAACTCAATAGATGGTAAGACACCATTGTTAAAGTTATTCATCTCAAATGAAATAAGTCTTCCAATCAAACTATCTAGAGTAACATTGTTATTTGATATTGCTCTCATCTCTTGTATATCAAATACTCTAATAGCATAAACATGCAGTAAGGTTCTAAGAATTTTACTTACCATTGTTTTTGTAGCTGTACTAAGAGGTTTTTCTCCTTCTTTCATTCTTAGGTCATCAAACCTTCCTCTTAGGCTTTCAGCCTTAGCTCTTAGCACATTCTTGTCTCCTCCATGTACTAGCTTCAATTTGTCCCACATTTTATTTGCAGTGGTGCATGATTTGACATCTTCAAATTTAGCATCAAAGAGTGAGGAAGCAATTTCTATTATCATAAAATTATGATCATGCTTTTCTCTCAATTGATCAAATATCGGAGGTCCAGTAGGTAGAACAAATTCAGTATCTAAGGATTGACTGAAATCATTTCCAATACCTGATAGGTGGAGTCTTATCCTATTTTTCCATGATGCAAAGTTGTCCTTGTTCAACTTAGGCACATCCCTCTTTTTCATCTTGTGATATTCTTCTTGACTCTTTGTATTCCTTGTGTGAATCTAACATGTATATACTGCTCGATGTTTATACTCTTTATCCTTTCCTTAAGCTTTACCGAATAGCAGTCTATCTTTTCTTAACCTTTACTTAAATATAGTAAATAACTTAGTGTTTACCGATCAATCCTATTTTAGTAATGTGTAAAGTAAAAAATCAAAGCAATGAACCATATACACATTTGACACATGGATTTTTAACGGGGAAACCATGTTAGGGGAAAAGCCCAACAATTAATCCAATAAATCAACCCAAAACTTTATACCACAAATATAAACCTCTAGACATCTTCAATCCTACAAGATGTATGCCTTTAAATAATCTTATCAAATAACTACTGCTCAGAATATACCATTTATCCTTTTTCTTAAGCTTTACTGAATAACAGTCTTGCCTTTACCAAAATACAGTAAATAAATTAGCGTTTACCGATCAATCCTATTATAGTAATGTGTAAAGTAAAACATTAAAGCAATGAACCATATACAAATTTCACACATTAATTTTTAACGTGGAAACCCTATTAGGGGAAAAACCACTTGGGATCGGTAACCCAAATTTTTTCACTCTTCTAAAGTGAGCTCGGTGAAGAGCCAATCCTGTTAAAGGTTACAAACACACTGTTAAATCCCACTATATAATAGTTTGTCACTTGATATCTAGAATTTCACTATGCTATCTTCATGAGAAACTTTTTAATACTCCTTGGGATGTATCTCAATATATAAAGGATTGTTAAATCCCACTCTATTAATAGATTTTCTGAATCAATGGTTAAACTAAAATAGTATATGATATGTTCATAAATACAACTTAATCTTGCAGATGTACAGATCTATTGTAATCTCATAATACCTTTCTGATCAATTTTTATCCTCTATTCCTTTTCTCCACTTCTTTATGCTTGGTGATGTTGTTCCTTCTTTTTTTCTCAGTGTCTGTAGGAATCTTTAGCTCTGTTCTTCAGCTTGTTTGATCAGGTCTGTATGAAGAATTTCTTATCTTCAACAGTATTATTCTTCAACATCCTCTATATTTTATAATAAATTAGCTTGTCTCTCTTATAGACATGATTTCACCATTTCTAAGTCCTTGTCTTTCTTGTTCTTGACATGATCCTTAAATCTCACTATTCTTGCTTTAAAGCTTTCTTTGGTTTTATCCCGCAGATTTCTTCTTGACAACTAGAATAAAACTAGCTTTAATCTCTAGCTTATCTATAGCTTTTAACTGGTCAATGAAAACAATGTTATCAAATACTTAACTCCATATTGAGCTCCTTCTAGCTAAGTATTTTTTCATTTCTAAACTTCAGTTCTGATCGGTGTTTAACTCCTTGTTTTCTTGGTCTTGACTTCAGTTGTCCTCAGTCATCTCTGTCCATTGGGGTTGTCTATCCATCGGGCAACACTGTGACTTTTTGTTCTGCTTGGGTATCACTTTGGTTCTGCTTGGTAATGCTTTCTCGGGTATCTTTCTCAGGTATCACCGTGACTCTTCTCAGGGCTCTCTATCCATCGGTGTGCATTGTCCGTCGATGTTTGTTGTCACTTGGTGTATACTAAACTTTAATGCATTACTCATAACATAACCTTTATATCTTTGGTTGTTAAAATAATGACCAAGATATGAGAGACAGGAAATTGTTTAACACTTTGATCTAGGAATAAGGAAATTTACCATGAATAAACCCAATTCTAGGAGCATTCACCAAAGAAAGAAGCAACAAGGAGACAATATTTTGAAGTGGGAAAAGCATTAAAAAACCCCCGTGATATAATGAAAGTGGCAAAAAATGCCTAAGAATGAGAGAGAGAGATAGAGTGAGAGCTTAGCTCATACAAAATAATCAAGAAGTAGAAGAATCTCTTGTGAGAGAATGAATGAGAATGAAAAGAGAAGGAGAGACATCTCTTTAGTAGAGATGTGAGAAAGGAGTTACATTGTAACTCCCAGTTTTGTGTATGTCACATTTCACTAGTGTGTGAGACAAGTGTAGGATTCCTCATAAGGAGGAATATCTAAGATTACATGAATAATATAAAGGATACCTTGGTTTATCCTAGTAAATATAACAACCAAGGAAAGATTAATTCTAACACCCCCCTTTAATCTTTACTTGGGGGTTTACAATCAAAGAGTGTTAAACCCAAATTGGTACAATGAATCTGGAATTTCTCTCTAGAAAGAGGCTTTGTCAAGATATCTGCAACTTGATCTTCTCCTTTGCAGAAAAAGAGGGACACTTGTCTGTCTTGAATGTGTTCTCTGATGAAGTGATGATGGAGATCAATGTGCTTTGATCTTGCATGATAAACTAGATTCTTTGCTAAGGTAATTGCACTTTGATTATCACAGTATAAAGGTGTGGGATCATGCTGAGGTAAGCCCAAATCTGCAAGTAGTCTTCGAAGCCATAGTGCTTCTTTCGAGGCAGTAGTATAGCCTTTATATTTAGCCTCAGTAGAACACAATGAAACTGATTGTTTCTTTTTTCTTTTCCAAGAAATTGCACCTGAACCAAGGAAAAAATAGTAACCACTAGTGGATCTCCCATCATTGGGGTCACCTCCTAGATCTGAATCAGAATAACCTTTAAGAGTAAAATCAACATTAGCATAATAAAATAAAGCATAATTTGGAGTACCTTTAGTGTACCTTAAGAGTCTTTTAGAAACTTTTAAATGAGATTGTTGAGGTTTAGACATGTATCTAGAAACTAAGCCTACACCATAAGAAATGTCAAGTCTAGTAAGAGTAAGATAATTTAAACTGCCTACTAGTTGCCTATAAAAAGTAGCATCAACATAATGAGTGTTAGTATCATTTTCCAATTTAGTGCCTAAATCACAAGGAATAGAAACATCATTAGAAGAAGTCATGTCAAATCTTTGTAAGAGATCTTGAACATACTTAGATTGAGAAACGAATATACCTTTAGAAGTTTGCCAAATTTGCATACCTAAGAAGTAGTGCAAGATGCCTAAATCTGTCATTTGAAAGTTTTGATTGAGTTGAAATTTAATTTTAGAAAGTAAAGGAGTAGAGCTAGAGGTAAGTATTAAATCATCAACATATAAGATAATAATAACAATGTCATTTTTAGTATGCTTGATATACAAGTTGGGATCGTTTTAACTTCTATCAAAACCTTGAGAAATAAAGAACGAATTGATTTTAGAGTACCATTCTCTAGGAGATTGTTTTAAACCATAAATTGATTTCTTGAGTCTACATACTAAATGTTCATTACCTTTTTTAATAAAACCAGGAGGTTGAGACATATATATTTCTTCATGCAAATCTCCATTTAAAAACGCACTTTTAACATCCATTTGGTGAATAGGCCAATTCATTTTAGAGGCTAAAGCTAAAACAACTTTAATGGTAGGCATTTTAGCAACAGGAGAAAAAGTTTCATTGTAGTATAATCCTTCAATTTGAGAGAAGCCTCTTGCAACAAGTCTAGCTTTAAATTTAGGAATTTCATTATTGAAATATAACTTAGTTTTATATAACCATTTACAGGAAACCAAATTTTTACCATGAGGTCAAGGAACAAGATCCCAAGTGTTATTAGAAAACAACGAGTCATATTCTTTTTGCATAACATTTTTCCAATGAGGTTGATTTTTAGCTTGATCAAAGGTTTGAGGATCATTAGATTTTAAAAGAGAAGACATTAAAGCATAATTACAGTAATTTATCCTTCTAGGTTTAAGTCTACCCATTCTAGAAATATAATCATCACCTTCATTAAGTAAATATTTAAACCATTTAGGATTTCTCCTAGAATTAACAGAAATATTACTAGGAGGAGTAAACATATTATTACCATCATCATCATCATCACTGCTACTACTAGAAGGAACAAAATCATGAGAAGAAGTATCATTACTATCTATTTGTTCATGATTATCCTGTTCATTAGTATTATCAGTAGTTTTAGGAGCAAAAATAGAAGGAATAGAAAATTTAGGAATAGAAATAGGAGGAGTAGGGTTGAGAGACGGAGGTTGGTCCTCCACAAGAACTATGTTGCTGTGACTAAAATCAGAATCTAAAATTTGAGAACAGTCATGGACACCGTTTTCAGAAATGCAAACATCTCTAGCTATGTGAACTTTATTAGTAAGAGGATCATAAACTCTATAACCTTTAGTGTTCTCAGAATAACCAACAAAAATATGAGATGAGGATTTAGGATCTAACTTTTTCCTTTTCTGTTTAGGTGTGTGAACATAAGTAGTGGAGCCAAAAATCTGTAAATGAGACAAATTGGGTTTTCTACCTGAAAAAACTTCTTCAGGAGTTTTATTTGGAAGGGCCTTAGTAGGAGTTATATTAAGAATATAGGTGGCAAATGCCATGGCTTCAGCCCAAAATTTATAATCCATATTTTTAGCATGTAAAAAAAATCTAGCCATTTCTACTATAGTTCTATGCTTACATTCTGTCACACCATTGTTTTCTGGTGTATAAGGAACAGTAAGTTCATGTTTGATACCAAAAGATCTTAAGTAAGAATGAAAAGCATGATTAACATATTCAGTACCATTATCAGTCCTAAGAATCTAAATTTTACAACCACTTTGT
>MU227495.1:1193058-1217493 GCA_018584345.1 Thuja plicata | reverse complement strand
AATTGTTGTCCTTAATCATGATGTTTTAAAACCAGTTATACATGACTCCATACCCTAGGATTGAGCACTGGTCTATTTTTGTTCAATGAGATGACTATCATCATTAAAAAATCAAAATCTTTACTTTTAGTTTCGGTTTGTTTCAGTAAAAGTTACAGTGAACATGTCCTGTAATTCCACCAATAGCAAGGTTGAATAATTTTGTGATTTCATTATTCAAAACTGTTTAAGGGTATTCCCGCCCGAGTTTGTGAAGCTCAAAGTGCAGAAGGTTTCAAAACCTTGTTTCTGTTATTCTATTCTATGCTGAATCAGTGTTAGGGATAAATAGAGTGAACCCTCAGAGGGTATTTTCATATCAGCAAGAAAAAGAACCAACACTCTTGACGCAACATATTTTGAAAAATGACATAAGTTAATTGAGTTGATAAAGAAGGAATAGCTAACTGAGAGTAAATATTTGTAATAAACTGTTGAAATTGTCTAGGCAAACATTTACAAATAATTATGTGGATTATCCTTAAATTAGAAAGAGGAACTTGTAAACTAGTTAGTAAAACTCTGATGGAATCAAACTTGAGCAAGAAATCATCAACAGAGTTGAAGTCAGTATACCTGAGGTCTTCAAGTTGGTCTTGAAGCTGGATTTTTTGAGTCTCATCTGCACTGCCATAGGTATTTTGCAGGATGTCCCAAGCCTGATGGGATTTTGTATAGGTAGAAATTAAGACATACAATTCGGGGCTTAAGGAGATCCTGATTAAACCAAGTGCTTCCTCATTTTTATTCTGCCAATTAGTTTGGTCAGGTTGAGGAGCAGTGGCTGTTGGTTTGGAACTGGCATTTGTAGCAATGTCTAAAATATGTTTAAATCTAAAGATGAAAGTCATATGCATTTTCCATGCATGATAATTTGTATTGGTTAACTTAATTTCTGGCATTAGGGTAGTCATGATGAAAAAAAAATGAAGTTCTAAACTAGGGATAAACAAAGAAAATGTTCACAGAATGCAGAAACTTAAAACATACAATATACACTTGCATGCAATAGCAGAAATCTATAAAATCTTACACCAATGAGGGATGCAAGGAAATCCAACAACCAGACGAAACTACAACTGAAAGCACTAAAAAACTAATAGATCTCGGTTAATCTGTTATGAGTTAATAGATAACAACAAGAACTTGAACAGGAAAGAGAAGGAAAAACTAAATCTATTGCATGCAGAATGAAAAAAAAAACTTCGAACCTGCAAAGAAATGTTAGAAAAAAATAGAATCTAAAAAAACTGAAATCATGAACGAAATGCACCGGATAAACTAAAATAATGAATTAAAACTATTTGAGACTGAATCTATCAAAAAAACTATAAGATTTAAAACTAAATCTAAAAAAATTACAAGATTTAAACTAAATCTATTTAATTTTTAAAAAAAACTAAAGATTAACTGAATCTAATTAAAGATTATATTATTAAACTAAATCTAAAAAAAAATTAACAACTAAAAACTAATTTAAAGATAAACAAGACTAAATCTAAATCTATAAAAAAATTGAAATACGATCTTTGAGAGACAAGGATTAAACTAATATTAAAAAAGATCTATTTATCTAAACTAAATCTATTTAAGTATATATCGACTAACTTATGATAAAGATTAAAACTAAATGAAAGATTGCAGCCGATAATGATTAAAACTAAACTAAGATAGAAGATAAATTAAGCTAAATCTAAAGAAGTAAAACTTAAATCTATTTAAATATTAAATTAAATATATAGAAATATATTGACAACTATGAAACTATGCTCAAGATTAAAACTAAATGAAAGAGTGCAGCCGATAATGATTAAAACTAAGATAATGATTAAAACTAAACTAAAAAACTTATGATAACAGCAAGGAGAACTATGATACAAGCCACGTACAGATCAGGCTGGGGTCAAATGGAGAGCAGAAAGGGGAAAGACAGAGGTGGCGGTAGAGGGGTGTGTATGGAAGACGCCAAGTATTAGAGCAGGAGTGGAGCTTTGTTGGGTTGGAAGGAGGGGCGCATGCGATCAGAGTGAAGGAGGTGGCGGTAGATTGAAACTGAGTTTGAGGCGGCAGTGGGGTGGGAAACATGAAGAATGATGGCAGAAATGGTGGTGGAGGTGGTTAAGTTGACAAGAATAAGGATAGATATGGTGGGGGTGCGAGAAAATAGCAGCAAAAAGAGAGGATTGACTAGAAAAAAGGAAAAAAAACCCTAAGATAAGAATTCTTGTTGAGCCTTTTGGAGAGGAAGAGGTGTGCAAGGAAGGTGGTGCCGCAGACTAGCAGAGGTGTTGTGTCATAGCAAAGAAGGAAGGAGGTTGGGGTAAGCAGAACTAACGTTAAAAAAAGCAGAGGTGGTGACAGTGGGGTGGAAGGAGGAGACTGAGGGGGAGGAAAAAAAAAGGTAGAGGAAATGCCAAGTGTTATTGCAGAGCAATGGGTGACTAAGTGATCATGTGCAACAAGGGTATTGAAACCGTGGAGGAGACCAGTAGAGGGGTGAAAAGATAGAGGAGAACGACGAAATAACATAGATAAGAAATAATAGATAAAACAAGATAACAAGAACATAAAAAAAAAGCTGCTAGACTCTAATCAGAGTACAATGAATTTCAATGCGATCTATAACTTCACAAAGACAACAATCAAAACCTGCACTAGATGAAAAACCCTCCAGTGTAAAGATTTTAAATGAAAAAATGGAATAGAGTACTATGCGATGCATTTCACAGAAAATGAGATAGATACCTTTTTAAAAATTGAATGCATGCATACATATAAAACCTAAAAACTGAAAAAAAATCAGAGAATATGCTAAATAGAAAATGCATGCAATGACACAAAATTAGAAACAAATAATAGCAATTTTAAAAAAGAATATTCTATGAAAGAACCAATATTAGAAAAGGAATAACTTTTAAACATTAAATTATAATATTAAAAAACTAGAGTTAATATTATAAATAAAAAATAATATGAGAATTTAAGATTTAATTTTGAATTATTTTTTTTATCAAAAAATACTGAGATTTTGATAAAAAAAATAAAATATATATGATAATAAAAAGGTAACCAATTAGATAAAACCAGGTTTGGCGGTAAACCAGCCAAACTTGAAATTTTTTTGATTTTTTAACTAGCAAAAACTCTCTCAAGAGTCTCCGATATTGGAGTGCTCCAAGATATGGTAGCTCCTTCACCTACACACTCAAAACACGATTAAACCAACCTGCTCTGATACCAAGTTAAAATAATGACCCAAATATGAGAGATAGGAAATTGTTTAACACTTTGAGCTAGGAATAAGGAAATTTACCATGAATAAACCCAATTCTAGGAGCATTCACCAAAGAAAGAAGCAACAAGGAGACAATATTTTGAAGGGGGAAAAGCATAAAAAAACCCCTGTGATATAATGAAAGTGGAAAAAAATGCCTAAGAATGAGAGAGAGAGATAGAGTGAGAGCTTAGCTCATACAAAATAATCAAGAAGTAGAAGAATCTCTTGTGAGAGAATGAATGAGAATGCAAAGAGAAGGAGATACATCTCTTTAGTAGAGATGTGAGAAAGGAGTTACATTGTAACTCCCAATTCTGTGTATGCCACATTTCACTAGTGTGTGAGACAAGTGTAGGATTCCTCATAAGGAGGAATATCTAAGATTACATGAATAATATAAAGGATACCTTGGTTTATCCTAGTAAATATAACAACCAAGGAAAGATTAATTCTAATGTTGGTTCTTTAAAGTCTTTGACAATATGTATATGACCAATCAGATTATATCAAGTTGACATCAATGACAATACAATACATTAACTGATTTAATGTCTTGAATTAACTTTCTGCAGCTCGATGATCATCAACTTAACATCTTCAAACATTCAATCAGTTATAGTTCATCATTATTGACATCATTCAATCCATACCATCATCCAATAAATATTGTTTGTGACATACAAATATAGTGCATCCCACTCTCAACCAGTTGTATAAAAAAATTAAAATTCACAAACGATGTATAATTAGCTAATTACCACAATATACAACCTTAATTTATAACTGATGTACTTAAAAAGCTAACATTCCACTACCAATGATCACTCGGAGACTTTGAGCACAAATCTTGGCATACTTTGAGAAATTTCCAATTTGTTTGTTGGAACCTAAAAATTTTGACATAATTTTCACCATATATATGAATTATAAGACCTTTTCCTAGTGAACCATGTTAGTCATCACCACGCTTTTGTAGAGTCACTGAAGTTTCCTTATGAAGTTTCACCACAATAGTAGCCCAAATATAATGCCTAAATTTGCCCAAAAGATTTACATACATGAATATCATGAAGCATATTTATTCTAATATCATATTATAGGCTATATAAAAATACCTAACAAAAAGCTTCCATGATCCATTAAAATAAAACCAAGTAAGAGAGGGACATATAATGTTGGTTCATACATTTTTTTGTTGTTTTGCAAACAGAAAACAAGAATTGTGAAATAGAGAATCCACCACTATTTCACAAAGACAGAAAGTAAGGGTTGTGAAACATTGCCATTTCAAAAATGACAGAAAGTAAAGGTTGCGAAATGAGGAAGTCATCGCCATTTCAAAAAGAGCATATTTACCACTTGTAAATCGATGAAATGGTCACCAATTCACATATATGAATAAAGACATTAACAATGTGGAAAAAGAGGTACTAAAATGAGTTGGCCATCATTTTTTCAGAGTGGCAGAATACACATGTCAAAGTACGATGGGAATTAAATGCTTATGAGCTCAGAATTAAAAGAGCTAGAGCATTAATTAAAACAACACAAGTGATAATCAAACTTTGAAGATTTTCTGAGACCAAAGAGAAGTGGTGAGAAGTTTGTTGTTAGTTGCAGAAGGCTTGGAAGAAATTAATAAGTTAACCTTTCTACTTGCAACTCAAATTTTATTTTGTAAAATTCCTAAGAGAAAGGTTAAAGAGGAAGAAAAGGGTGAGGTACAAAAAGTCCATTTACAAAAATCCCTCCTAGATGTGTTGCATGGGTTTGTTGATACTGGAGCGAAGGTCATTTTCCAAGATTTTTGGTCTGAATGTAGAGATGCTAATATACCACATACCACTAGGTCCTTGTTTTGGTATTTATACATTAATAGGGATGATAAAGTTCCTAGCTCTAACCTCTGGAAGCTTGATCTAGAAATTTTTTTTGTGCCAAATGTGTTCATAGATGTTGAACGTACTGATCATTTGGCCTGTAATTACAAACAAGAAACTAGAATGGTCCGAGGGGTAGATGAAAACCCAATTCTTGTTGTTTTTAAATCATGTATCAATGAATGTTGTGATTTGGACAAGCAAGAACTTACTAGAATTTATAGGGAGGGGTACCTAGTGGACTATGAAAGGATGATAAAGACCATGGGGCTACGAGAGGTAGCCTATTTTAGGAAGAGGGGTCATAATAAAAAAACCAATGATGGTGAATGGTAAGGCTCCATTTCCTACACTGGAATTTATGGATTTCTTTTAGGAAACATATCACGGGTGGTGCCAGTTTTATGGTGATGATCATAGATCCAGAAAGATAATATATTTTATGTATATAACAATGAGATTTAGAATCCCAATGTCAGCCTAGAATTTGATATTGCTACTGAGATTGAAAGGATTTTACACAACCAGTTAGTCCACTGGAAGACTTGTAGATCTTTTAAAAGTTATTTCTATTATGCCATCTAATCCTGTTCCAAAATAGAAATGTGTTCAGACACTCCATGAAATTGACCATGGTGGATGATCAAGGAAGAAAACTCCTAGTTCAGCTATGGTGCAGGGTGTGGCATATGAATAGTAGAGATTGTAATTATAATAATTTTCATGACTGATTTCTTGTGTGGATATTGAGGGAACTTGGGCTACAGATGGAAATGATTTACCTTAAGATAAGGGTTGTGTTGAGACCATTGGAACATAATCCTGAGAAGGGTTACAACCATAATTTTTCTGACTACATTTATAAGAGTGATCACACTCTTATTAGAGTTTATGGGTGCAAGCAAGCCCCTCATAAACTACCAGTTTTTGTTTCTGATAGAGTTTTTTTCTAGAGTTTATTTGGCAGTTGATGTGGTTCAAAAGGGAAGTAAATAAACCAAGGAAAAAGGGAACTTTTATGCCCCATGTGGCATGATTGGTAGGGTTTTCTATTGGTTATGGTTCTATTGGACAAGTTCAAAGTTATTTAAAGGAAACATACCAATTTACAGATAGAAAGGAAAGGGCCTATGACCTTGAAGGTCACATTAAGTCCTTCATCAAAGAATTTAAATACAAAATAGACATAACCCAAGATATTTCCCAAAATTGTATGAATCCTTCAGATGTCATGCAAAAATGGAAAAAATGGAACATATTGAAGAAGTTAGAAGATGAAAGACAATGAAAGGGATTTCCACAGTTTCACCATGATCATACCAATGAGATAATAAAAATGGAATCATGTTTGAGAGATTTTGAAAAAATATTTGGATATATACAAGTGATGTTCCACTAGAGGTTATGTCTTCTCCTCCTAAAAGGCATAAAGGTTAATTATTCATGATTCAGATTCTAATGATGCAACAAATTCCCCTCCTAAAAGGAAAAAGAAAGAAGAAGTGGCACCTATTGTGCCCCATGATGGCTGACAAGGAGAAGGAGATACTGAAGAGGCCACTAGTGAACTTAGAGCACTTGGTAATGATTAAGAAGTGGACAAACCTGGTTCTCCATTGGTATTTTAGGAGGAAGTTCATGGTTATAATGCTCAGCTTCAAGAAGAAGAGGAACCTAGTGGTCATTGACTCACTCCAACCCCTATATGTAGGAGATCCAGATTTTGGAGAGGCTTTTGAAGTGTGCAAAAATCTGATAGGCCGGTATCATACTAATTTTTCTAACTTTTTGATATAGAATAATCTTTTGTTTAAGGGGGCTCAACTATGCATCCCTAAGTGTTCCATGAGAACAAACATAATTAGAGAAAGGCATTGTGGTGGCATGGGAGGTCACTTTGGAATAGAGAAGACCAAAAACTTGGTAAAGAGAAGTTATTTTTGGCCAAAATTGGCTAAGGATGTTAGGAAATTTGTTGAATCATGTTCCATCTGTCATCAAGCTAAGGGAGTATCAACAAATCAAGTTTTGTATCAGCCTTTGCCTATACCAACTAGACCATGGGAGTCCATCTCCATGGATTTTGTAATGGGATTATGTTAGGTCCTATTTGAGTCGCCATGATCAAAGAAGTTTTACACTTTGATGTTTTCCTTGAAGTCTTACCTGAGTTCCCTCCCCCCTTTTTGGGAAGAAGAAGTCCATGTTAAAAAATCTTTGAAATGACTATTTTCCCTTTGAAATTATTCTTTAAAGGTGTCGTGAACTCATCTTGTGAGAACCGGTTCTCTCAGCCAAGTGTTGGTATCATTTTTTCCTTCATGAACGACTTTGAACATCGGTTCAAAGTAGTTCAAAGTAGTTCAATCAAATGTTTTTGACCTACTTTTGGTGATTGCAGGTGGGACCCTAGACACATCATCGAATTGCTTCAAAACTCTTTGAACCTCAGTTCAAAGTAGTTTAAAGTAGTTCAACGAAGGATTCAATAAAGCACAAAGGTGATGTGATGTCTGAGTTGATGGATGATATAACACGTTAGAGTGTATCTACCAAAATAATGGTACGATGATTTGGACAAGTAGTCAGCCATGTAGGAAGAGTCAGTTGGCAATGCGGGTTAAGACAGATGTTCTTTCAGCACGAACAAAGGGATAGCATTTAATATGGCAATAATGATTAAAGAGGGCTCAATTAAGTAAAGTAATGGTTAAATATCACATCAATGGCTTCAACTCATTCTGGCTTACGTGCAACATTTAATTTACATGCCTCACATGATTTTCCTCACACAGTGAGTTTCTTTAAATTCTCTTTCCTCAACTCATTTCTTCCAAATGCTGAGTTGTGGAGTCTCAACTGCGGAGGAAAGAAGTGTGGGTTTTTCATTTCAATAGAAAGTAGGTAACACCCAATATGCCCTCCATTTGCTTCACTATTTTATTCCTGGTTATCCTCTTTCCTCAAATAATTGCAGTCTTTATTTGCTTGAGTAGAAATAGAAAGAGATGAGGTCTAGCATGCATTTCTTTGGAAACACTGCAAGCCTAGTCTGTAGAACCCCAATTATTACAGACATAGATTTATTGGGAGTCAAGGTAGAAAAACTAGTTGAAGTGTTAAAAGATTTAGTGGAAGAGGAGTATATTGTAGAAATTTTATCTAGTGGTTTACTCCAAGCTGCTGCTTTTCCCCCAGCTGTGATATGTCCAGAGCTTATTCAACAATGCATATATTGTTATGACGTCAAGTCTAAGGGTGTGTTGAATAATGAGGATAATATTATTTTAACCGTAAACTGAGAAACGATAATGTCTGTCTTCAAAATTCCAGATGAAAATTTTTCTAGTTTTACTCCCACTTAGTCACTGGCACAATTCTGAGAAAGGAGTGACAAAAAGCTTAGTAACATAGCCCGGAAGTGGAATATATCAAATTACAAGGGCAGTTCCAGAATCCCCAAGGTTCTAACCAAGGACCATATGAAGACCCACATCCATAATATCATGGTTTTACTGCACAGAATAAGAGGTTCAAAACAAGTTCTTCTCTTTGAAAATTGGATGTATCATTTCATAGAAATTGTGTTAGAAGGTAAACATAATTTGGACTGGGCTGAAATAAGCGTGAGCTCACTCAAAGATCAGCTCAAATAGGCACAAGCCACATGAAAAGAGTTCTATATGTCCTCCAATTTGACTTAATGCTTCGCATGTACCCAGGATCTTACCTGGAATTCCTCATGAACCATGGACTGGAGACATAACCATTTTTGAGTATTGCCCTCTACTGAGGAAGGAAAGAGTCTTAGAAGAGTATAGGAGGGTTCATAATGTCTTTCTCGAGAGATTATGTAACCAGTTAGCTGGAACCCTAGTTCAGAGAATTTCTCCAGAGGCCCAAAAGTTGGTTCAAAGTTTCAGGAGTTTCTATATCCAATTTCCTCATTTCACCTATCTAAGAGTCGACGGTTTTGATGAAGAACCTCTCAGATTGCCCAAGTTCTACTTTGACTGTTTCATCTTAGCATAAATCTATAGAAAAGTGTTCATAGTAATAAAGAATAATCTGCCAGAAGATAAATGGGATACAATGTTTCCAATTAGACTTGGAAACCTGATATGCAAGAGCATGATGGATGCGTCAGTAATAGGTAGCAATTTGGTTGGCTTTCACATGCAGTTTTATGAGTCAAGAAGGGGATTTGAAAATAAAGGGTTTTCTATGAAGGCATTCAATTTGAAACAATAGATGGACCCGAGCCTACATTTAGAAGATTTATGGGAGGATTTAGGAAATGAAGCGGCAATTTAGATAAGAGATCATTCCAGGTTGTTGATCCCCCAAATTAGAAGTCTGCAGCTGAAACTTGAGATATCTGATGTGATTGAAGATGGATCAGAAGTAATTGAACCTGGTTTTACTGAACCCAAAGCAAAATTTCTATCAAAGGTAGATTGGATGAGGAATGAAGAAGCAAACATCAAATTGAGAGCTAGGTTCATTCTGGCCTACACAGATGATTGGCTAAAAAGAAGGAAATAAAATAAGAAGAGGATCACTTCTCCTAAAGAAACTGATGTACAATTGATCTCAATTGAGGTCCAACTTGATCCCTCTAACATTTCTTCTCTTACTCCTCATGCAGGTAATTTTCCTTCAAATAAGAAAAGAGTTCTGCCCAAGGGACATCCAACTACACCCCAAACAAGGTCTAGAACAAGGGCTGAAAGTTAGTCTCTGATGGCTTCTCTTGACTCCAGATTCGTTGAAATTGATGTCAATGATGATGACCTCTCTCTTTCACCAGAACAGAATAAAGATATTCAAGATGCAATGATGAAAAAGTTTGAGGTTCAGCAAGAAGAAGTGACTCCTGCCAAGAATGTTGAAAACATGATGGTTCATAATTCAGTTCCTCCTTGGCTAACCAAATCGGTAAGCAAGAAACATAGTTTCAAGCCTATTTATTTTCCAGTTAAAGATATTGTTACCAAATATGTCACTCATACCCCAAAGATGAAGAAAGAAAAGAGAAATGCAAGGTTAATTATAGACCTCATAATAGGCAAAGTGACTGCTGAAATAGCTACTATCAAATAGAAAGAGGGTATTCTTGAACCTACAGCTAAAGATTGTGTAATTACAAAAATGGAATTTGGGGTGCTAAACAAAGATACTCAGGATCACCTTTTCAAGTTCTCAGTAGACCATATTCTTGGTCAATCTCAAAAGGATGACAAGGAGAAACGGGAACTCAAACGGCTTGTGATAACGATGGTCGAGTTCCTTAGTTCACTCAGTGAGGTTGGGGCCCTGCCTCTAGCCCAATCTCAGCAAGATTTTGACCCTAACTCTACAGATAGATACAAAATACTGAAGAAAATGCATCAAGGTAGAGCTTTGATGATGGCTATGAGAAACTAGGTCAGTGGCATCATTTTAGAAGGAAATAATTTCATTCAAGAGTTTGTAGCAGCTTTTGCAGATGAAGAAGCTTTGATTGGAGAGATCAATACCTTGATACCAACTTGGGAATGAGATGAGGAAAAGTTTTCTGTTGTTATGTCCCAGATTATTGAGATAGAAGGATATGGGGTTGAGAAGTTCTTGGCAGAGAATCCTATGAAACTGATAGATGCCTATATGCTCTTCATTCTCAAGAAGAATATGAATTGGAAAAGTGGCCTGTTTAAAGCAGCGATCTCAAGCTTGCGTGTCATAGAGAAAGAGGTCAAAGAAATGCATACTCTTTCACTGAAAGACTTTAAAGTTGTGAACCCATCGGGCATACTTCAGTTCACCGAAGGGAATATAGATGCAGAAGCTATGACCAAGAGTTTTGGAGATGCAATGAATGATATTAGAGAAAAAGAGGAGATTACAGTCGAGGACTTCACCAGGGTTGCTAATGTGGAGTCCATGCTATACCTAAATTGGGGACAGTTACCTAGATAGTTAGAAAAGGTTTTGAACTTCAAATGGGAAAAGAGCGCATGTTGCATGAAGCTAAACGGTGTGAAGAATCTCCAGTCCCACCCGATCCAAGAGCTAGTGAGTACTTTCTGGACCTAGAAGCTGGTTCGAGGAGCCACGTCTGGAGATGATAACTGAAGACACATGATCACATGATGATTTTCATGCCTATGTTTGGGGAATTTTTTTTTATGTTTTAACTGTTGTCAGAAAACTTTTACTTTATCTATTTTGCTGGTCTGAAACTATTTCTTTTCGGTTAGGTTGAGAGGCCGAGTTTTAAGGGAAGCCTCTCGAACCTATTAAACTATTTATGCTGGAACATGATACTAGAAAAAGGATGATGAAATTTTGGAATCTGTTAGACTTAGATCGACATTTTCTAATTTAGTTAAGATTTTACATATTTTCTATGGGAATTGAATAGAAGGATATTTTTGGATCGGATTAATCACAGACTTAGTTCTGTGTGATCATGTTATTTAGATGCATGTTAAATTTAAATCTGTGAATTTATATTTATGACATATCAATTACTTTGTGAATTGGTATATCTCTCATTATTGGTTTGTAGTAAATGCATGGTGTTTATTTGTCTCTCTAAACAATTCCCTTCTTTATTTTAGTTCAAGATTACTGTTTTCTAATTCAAAGAAGCTGTGCCTTTCTTTGTTGCTGTTCTTTATTCTTTTCGTCTGATTTTACCTCAATACTAAAGAGTATCTGAGTGATCCTTATGTGCTTTCAGGTTAAAAGTACATTCATTGGTTTTAATTTTAGACTTTCAATAGATATTTCAGATAGGGAGATGTACCTCAAACAATTTAGAGGGAAGCAATCATCTCATGCTTGCCCAACTATGGTAGGATAGATTGTTTCCCAAGAGGCATAGAGTTAGTATAATTTGAAATTAACACGTAGACAAATCTGTTCACCAACAGATTTTTGGCGACTCTACTGGGGAGTGCACTATCAGAAAGATAATAAGTAGTTGCTTGTTCCATGAATGAATAAAATATGGTGTTGCCGGCTGTTGTGATTCCTGGGTAAGAAGAAGTTCCCCCGGTGTTGCAACCTAATTTTTTTTTCTTAGATACCCAAGAAGATATAATAGAAGATCTTAATTCCTTGCCGTGGAAGTTGAAGGAGAGCAATCAATAGTACCAGAAAGTCTGACTTGTCATTGAAGAAGAAGAAGAAATTGGGGAGTGGTTGAGGGGACTTCCCATCGCTCAGGAGGCCGCGGTTGTGGACAGAGCAGCACAAGGTCCTTAAAAAAAGTTAGGCAGGATCTTGATAGGCAAAGCTGGTAGAGAAGAGATACACGAGAGGTGATCGGAGCAAAGGTTTAATCGATGTGGATTTTGAAGCTCTAAATAATTTGAGCTTTTTCCCTAACTTTAATACCCCAAAGAAAAGAAGGACTAAAACCTCAAGTAGACCCCCTTCACCTCCTAGTAGGCCCATCATATCAGCACTTGTTCAAGACATTATCCTAATAGGGATGTTAATACCCTCAGTTATAAATACCCAACCTTTAAAATTCCAACCTCCATTCATGGCCGCTAATCAGCCTTGGGGCCAAAATATAGGCCCTTTGAACTTAGGAGTCAATGCACCCACTACCCTTCCGAAAGGAGATAATCAAGTTTTTCCTAAGTTTAATGGAGATGGAAAAATGACAACCAGAGATCATTTGAGTGCTTTCAATACGACATGCGGTATTCTTAGTGTCCCCACTCAAGAGGTCACCGTAAGGATTTTTGTCAGAACTTTGGCTAACACCGCAGCGGATTGGTTCAACCATTTACCTCATGGCTCTATTACAAGTTGGGATGATATGAAAGATGTGTTTAAAGCAAGGTTCAAGACTCTTGATAACAAGATCTCACTATTGCTTCAATTGAGCCAGCTAAAGAAAGAGATGCATGAACCTATGCGAGAGTTTGTGGCTAAGTTTAACAAGATTTTGAAAAGGATTCCTGCCAACTCCATCCCTAGTGATGAAAATAAGAAAATATTCTTTCTCAATGCAGTACCTCCTAATATAAGCTTCCACCTATTGAAGGACGGAGTAGCCAATTTGAATGCAGCACAAAGACAAGCCATTCAACTTGAGGATACATTCATCACAACGGGAAAATGGAAAAGAGAAGTTTAGTCTGTAGGTTCTTCCTCATCAACTACAACTGATCCTTTATTGCAGAGGTTAATGAATGATATGACAATGCTCAAAAGACAACAAAACAAGTCAAGTTCCCTGTATCAATCCCCTTATCAAGATGTGAACCAGAAATAGTTTGGTCAGGCCCACAGTAAGGTTCCACTCTTAACGGGCTCGCAACCTAGGTTGCAGATTGAACAAGCACCTAAGGAAACCATGTGTTCCTTCTATTTGACAACTGACCACGATGGGGAAACTTGTCCAGACTGACTCAGATGTCTCCAGCTAAATTCAACTAAAGATACTATTGGGATTGAAGAATACAGAGAAGAAAAAACTTCTTCTAAAATAGGACAATCAAGCTCTTTTAATCAAGAGTATGATTCTGACTCTGATAGAGGTGGAGATGCATTGGTGACTCTAGAAGACCCTTCATGTGCATTCCTCACCAAAAATCAGAAGAATCAAAAGTTTACTCCTGGCGCAGGTACATCTGATACCTTTCCAAAGAATAAAGAAGATGGAACTAGTGACCCCTCTTCTACTCCAAAAATTTTAGGGATTAGAATCTTGCAAAAAGGTAACGTGGCTCCTACTCCTCCTGCCTTTGATTTTGTTGAATTTTGCAAAACAACTTCCATTACCATCTCTCCAATTGAATATTTGAAAATGAATCCTAAAGAGTTAGATAGATTATTTAAATATGTGAAAGGAGATTCTAGTCCAAATATCCAACCAAGTAGACCACTTATTGGAGAGACAACCACTATGGAGGAACCCCCTATTTTTGTGTCTGAAGATACCCCATAGATACTGGATGATTTTCCTTATGTTAACTCTGTAGAGAATGAGATAGAAGAAAAGAATCCAAATCCCTTCTACATTTCCTTGCTTCTAAATGGACAAAAACTTAGTATTTGTATCATCGACTCCAGAGCCTCTGACAACATAATGCCTGCTCCGGTGGCCAAAGCCCTCGACCTTACCTTGACCAAAAATTTTGGCCGATGCTACTCCATGGATGGGAAAAAAGTACCTTTGATGGGGCAAGTGAAATATGCACAAGCTGTCCTCACCGCGTGTCTAGATAAATGGTTAAAGATGACAATCCTAGTAGCTGACATTCTGACTAGTTATGATATGTTACTGAGTAGAACTTTCTGTAAAGACATGAGAGGCCACATAAAAATGGATTGGTCCAAAGAAGTTATCCCAGTAGGAAATAAAAGGATAAAACTAGATCCAGAACCTAAAAATAAATACACTATGGTCCCCTTAGATAACCCCAAGGCTCAGATCCTCTTTCAAGAATGCCATTTCAATAATTATATAGTTTTATTTGAAGATGAAACTAAACCTATTGCTGCCGAACCAAAAAATGATGATTTGTGGAAAATGGAGTTGGATGGTAGCTATTCTAATTCTAAATTAGGAGCTGGAGTAGTGCTTTTTCCCCTTGATGGGGAGTGCATCCCCTTTTCTTTTAAGTTGGATTTTAGAAATACCAATAATATAGCTGAATACGAAGCGCTAATGTTAGGTTTGGAAGAAGCAAAACTAAGAGGGGTTAAGAAGTTGATTGCCCGAGGAGATGCTGACTTGATTGTGAAAAAGGTAAGGGGATAGTTCTTAGTTAAACATGAAAAGTTAAAACACTATAGGAATTTGGTATGGGATGAGCTTGAATCTTTTGATGCTTTTTCTATTGAGTTCATACCTAGGGCTTTGAATACTAAAGTAGACTCTTTAGCAGTTTTGGCTTCACTACTTTTTCCACATCCAGATTTTAAAACTCAGAGCTACAGGATTAAAATGGTATACCGACCCAAAGTACCAGATAATGTAGAGCATTGACAAGTATTTGACAGTGATTCCTAGCTCAGAGATTTTTTGGGGTGTGTTAACAACTTTGCAAATGTCTATTTTGAAGGATTAGAGAATGAGTGCAAGGAAACTTGTGAAGGTTTGGTGGAAGATGACAGAATCATTCAACTCAAAGGAAATAAAATTCCTAAAGGATTGGTCTCTTTAGAACACCTATTTCAGAGAAAATATGACAATATAGTCAAAGAAAATGTGCCTCATACTCATAATCCTAAGGAATATGATAAAATCAATATAGGTGATGATATTGACCCAAAATGGATTCCCATAGGGAAGACTTGTTCCCAACAGGAAAGAGATGACCTTAAGAAACTATTGATAGAATATAAAGACATCTTTTCCTGGGGATACGAGGATCTTAAAATTTTTAGAGGTGGCCAATTTAGACACAACATTCCTTTGAAAATAGATGCTAAGCCTTTTTACCAAAAAATGAGAAACTACAATCTAAAAGTATCTAAAGCCATATTAAAAGAAGTGGAAAAGATGCTGCAAGCCAAAATTATCTATCCTATTCACCACTCAACTTGGATTGCCAATATAGTTCCTGTAAGGAAAAACAATAGTGAAATTAGGATTTGTGTAGATTTTCATAATTTAAATCAGGCCAGCCTCAAAGACAATTATGTGTTGCCGATGATGGAACATGTGCTTCAGGCAGTATCAGGATCAGAAGTGATGTCCATGCTTGATGGTTATTCTGGATATAATCAAATTAGTGTGGAAAAGGAGGATCAGCATAAGACGACCTTTATAACACCTTGGGGTACTTTTGCATACAATAGAATGCCTTTTGGGTTAATCAATGTTGGTGCCACTTTTTAGAGGGCAATGAATTCTTCATTTGGAGATCTTCGCAATAGGATCATTGTGATTTTTCTGGATGATCTGACCGTATTTTCAAAAAGTAGGACTTGTCATCTAAAGGATATTGAGACATTATTACAGAGGTGTAGAAGTCATGGCATATCCCTAAATCCAAAGAAGTCAGTCTTCTTTGTCAAAGAAAGTAAGCTGTTAGGACATATTTTTTCTAAGAAAGGTGTCAAGATTGATCTAGATAGAGTAAGGGCTATTCAACAGCTCAGCTTACCATCCGAAGTAGCTTGAAATCTTTTTTTGGCCAGATAAAATTTCTAAGAGCTTTTGTCCCTGAATTTTCAGAAATAACTAAACATATGGTAGATATGTTAAGCGAGAAGGTTCCTTTTAAGTGGAATGAAGAAGGAAAGGGAGCTTTCAATGAGGTTAAAGCATCAAATCTCAAGCTCTAGTCTTAGTGAGCTTGGATTTTAAAAAGGATTTTAATATCTACTGTTATGCATCAGAACATACTCTATCTGGTATCTTAACATAGAAAGATGGTATGGGACGAGAGGCACCCATTGCTTTCATGAGTAATCCGATGAAGAAACATGAGCTCAAGTACTCCCAAATTGAGAAACATGCCTTTGCTGTAGTGAAAGCTGTAAAACAATTCAAATACTACATCTTACATTCCCATGCTACAATATATGTTCCAGAGACGGCGGTAAAAAGTATTTTGACTCAGAAGGAAATAGGAATGAAAAACAGAGCAGTGTGGATAGCCAAAATTTAGGAATATGACCTGACCATCAAGCCAACTAATTTGGTAAGGGGACGAGGATTATGTAAACTTTTGGCTGAAGATAGAGGATCGACAATAAAAGAAGCTAATGAAACCCCCACAGTACTGCTGGTAAGTTTAACTGACCCTTGATTTTCAAATATAACATACTTTCTCACCTATAGGGAATGCCCTGAACATTTAAGTCCTCAAGAAAAGTGTAATTTAAAATTGAAGGCTTCTAAGTATGTCATTTCACAAGATGTGTTGTATAAAAAGAGCATTGACGGGACCTTCCTGAGGTGTGTAGATATTGCACAACAGAAAGAATTGCTAAAATATTTTCATGATGAAGCTTGTGGGGGACATTTTTCCTCTACTATTATAGCTTTCAAGATTCTACAGAATCTTTTCTATTGGCCGAGAATTTTCAAGGACGCATATCACTATGTTAATAATTGTGAGAAATGTCAATTATTTAGTGGGTGCCCACAACTTGCAGCATTACCCCTCAAGCCCGTGATTGTTGAAGAACCTTTTAAACAATGGGGTATAGATTTTATTGGGCCTTTGAATCCCCCGTCTAGTGCAGGTCATGTATACATTCTAACAGCTACTGATTACTTCACCAAGTGGGTGGAAGTGGTCCCAACCAAAAAGGAAAACTCTCAGATTGTATGTGATTTTCTATTGAACTATATCTTTATAAGGTTTGGGATCCTAGTCAAGATAGTGGCGGATAATGCTACATACTTTTATTCAGAAGAGATTTCAGCTTTTTGTTATGAACATGGGATATCATTAGCTCACTCATCAGATTACTTTCCATAGGGAAACAGCCAGGTAGAGTCCAACAATAAAAATTTGGTGGCCATAATGAAAAAATTGATGAATGATAATCCTCGTGACTGGCACAGGAAGTTATATGAAGCATTATGGGATGATAGAAATTCTCCAAAAAAGGCTATAGGCATGTCCCCTTTTGAGCTTTTGTATGGGATATGAGCTCATGTTTCCTTACCTCTGGAATTATCTATGGCCAAGCTGCAAGCAGTAATTGAAGATCAATACTTCCAAAGTTCACTAGAGAAGCGCGTCATGTACTTGAATAAACTGGAGGAGGAAAGGAATGACTTAGTAGATCATATTACAAAGCATCAACTAAAATTTAAGAATTTTTTTAATATGAGGGATTGTACCAAGAAATTCATGGAAGGAGATGAAGTGCTTTTATGGGATAAAAGGAAGGCGCCCAAAGGTTCACATGGTAAATTCAAATCTTTGTGGAAGGGCCCATTTATTATCACAAAAAAAATTGGTTCTAATGCTTTTCATTTGTCTTACCTAGATGGTGTCAGTCTTCCTTTCACCTACAATGGGCAAGACTTGAAGTTATTCAAGTTATGATGGTGCTCCCAGGTCCTTCTATACATATTAGTTAGTTTCCTTTTCTTTCTTTGGTCGCTGTTCGGTTGTTTTTTCCTTTTTCCCTTTCATGTCCTAGTGTTGTGAAACCAGTATCTAAAGTTCTTTGCAGTTTTGACAACTTGCAGTCCCCAGACAGAGCCAATTTTAGGTCCTATTTGAGTCACCATGATCAAAGAAGTTTTACCCTTTGATGTTTTCCTCAAAGTCATACCTGAGTTCCCTCCCCCCTTTTTGGGAAGAATAATTCCATGTTAAAAAAGCTTTGAAATGACAGTTTTCCCTCCGAACTTATTCTTTAAAAGTGTCGTGAACTCATCTTGTGAGAACCGGTTCTCTCGGTCAAGTGTTGGTATCATTTTTTCCTTCATGAACCACTTTGAACCACTTTGAATGTTGGTTCAAAGTAGTTCAATCAAATGTTTTTGACCTACTCTCGGTGATTGCAGGTGGGACCCTGGACACGTCATCAAACCGCTTCGAACCTCTTTGAACCTCATTTCAAAGTAGTTCAAATCAATTCAACAAAGGATTCAATAAATAACAAAGGTGATGTGACATCTGAGTTGATGGATGATATAACACGTCAGAGTGTATCTACCAAAATAATGGTACGACGATTTGGACAAGTGGTCATTCACGTGGGAAGAGTCAGTTGGCAATGCGGGTTAATGCAAATGTTCTTTTGGCATGAACAAAGGGATAGAATTTAATATGGAAATAATGATTAAAGAGGGCTCAATTAAGTGAAGTAATGGTTAAATGTCACATCAATGGCTTCAACTCATTTTGGCTTATGCACGACATTTTATTTACATGCCTCGACTGATTTTCCTCACACAGTGAGTTTCTTTAAATTCTCTTTCCTCAGCTCATTTCTTATAAATGCTGAGTTGTGGAGTCTCAGCTGCGGAGGACATAAGTGTGGGTTTTTCATTTCAACAAAAAGTAGGTAACACCCAATAAGCCCTCCATTTGCTTCACTATTTTATGCCTGGTTATCTGCTTTTCTCAAAGAATTGCAGTCTTTATTTTCTTGAGTAGAAATAGAAAGAGATGAGGTCTAGTATGCATTTCTTTGGAAACACTGCAAGCCTAGTCTGTAGAACCCCAATTATTATAGACACAAATTTATTGGGAGTCAAGGTAGAAAAACTAGTTGAAGTGTTGAAAGATTCAGTGGAAGAGGAGTATACTGTAGAGTTTTTTTCCAGTGGTTTACTCCAAGCTGTTGCTTTTCCCCCAGCTATGATATGTCCAGAGCTTATTCAACAATGCATATATCGTTATGACATCAAGTCTAAGGGTGTGTTGAATAATGAGGGTAAGAGTATTTTAACCATAAACTGAGAAACGATAATGTCCATCTTAAAAATTCCAGATGAAACTTTTGCTAGTTTTACTCCTACTCAGTCACTGGCACAATTCTGAGAAAGGAGTGACAAAAAGCTTAGTAACATAGCCCAGAAGTGGACTGTATCAAATTACAAGGGTGGTTTGAGATTGCCCAAGGTTCTAGCCAAGGACTATATGAAGACCCACATCCATAATATCATGGTTTTAATACACAGAATAAGAGGTTAAGGACAAGTTCTTCTCTTTGAAGATTGGATGTATCATTTCATAGAAATTGTGTTAGAAGGCAAACAGAATCTAGACTAGGCTGAAATAATCACGAGCTCACTCAGAGATCAGCTCAAACAGGCACAATCCACGTGAAAAGAGTTCTATATGTCCTCCTATTTGACTTATTGCCTCGCATGTACCTAGGATCTTACCGAAATTCCTCATGAACCATGGACTGGAGACATAACCATTTTTGAGTATTGCCCTCTGCTGAGGAAGGAAAGAGTCTTAGAAGAGTATAGGAGGGTTCATGATGTCTTTCTTGGGGGATTGTGTAACCAGTTAGCTAGAACCCTAGTTCAGAGAATTTCTCCAGAGGCCCAAAAGTTGGTTCAAAGTTTCAAGAGTTTCTATATCCAATTTCCTCGTTTCACCTATCTAAGAGTCAGAGGTTTTGATGAAGAACCTCTCAGATTGCCCAGGTTTTGCTTTGACTATTTAATCTTAGCAGAAATTTGTAGACAAGTGTTCACAATAATAAAGAATAATCTGCTAGAAGATAAATTCGATACAATATTTCCAATTAGACTTGGAAACCTGATATACAAGAGCATGATGGATGCATCAGTAATAGGTAGCAATTTGGTTGGCTTTCACATGCAGTTTTATGAGTCAAGAAGGGGATTTCAAATTAAGGGTTTTCTATGAAGGCATTCAATTTGAAACAACAGATGGACCCAAGCCTGCATTTAGAAGATTTATGGGAGGATTTAGGAAGTGAAGCAGAAATTCAGATAAGAGATCATTCCAAGTTGTCGATCCCCCAAATTAGAAGTCTGCAGCTGAAACTTGAGATATCTGATGTGATTGAAGATGGGTCAGAAGTAATTGAACCTGGTTTTACTGAACCCAATGCAAAATTTTTGTCGAAGGTAGATTGGATGAGGAACGAAGAAGAAAACATCAAACTAAGAGCTAGGTTCATTCTGGCCTACATAGATGATTGGCTAAAAAGAAGGAAATCAAATAAGAAGAGGATCACTTCTCTTAAAGAAACTGATGTCAAATCAATCTCAATTGATGTCCAACCTGATCCCTCTAACATTCCTTCTCTGAATCCTCATGTAGGAAATTTTCGTTCAAATAAGAAAAGAGATGTGCCCAACAGACATCCAACTACACCCCGAACAAGGTCTAGAACAAGGGATGAAAGTCAGTCTCAGATGGCTTCTCCTGACTCCAGCTTCATTGACATTGATGTCAATGATGATGACCTCTCTCTTTCACCAAAATAGAAAAAAGAGATTCAAGATGCAACGATGAACAAGTTTGAGGTTCAACAAGAAGAAGTGACTCCCGCCAAGAATGTTGAAAACGGGATGGTTCATAATTTAGTTCCTCCTTGGCTAACCGAATTGGTAAGAAAGAAATACAGTTTCTAGCCTATTTATTTTCTAGTCAAAGATATTGTTACCAAATATGCCACTCATACCCCAAAGATGAAGAAAGCAAAGAGAAATGCAAGGTTAATTATAGACCCCGTAACAGGCAAAGTGACCGTTGAAATAGCTACTATCAAATAGAAAGAGGGTATTCTTGAACCTGCAGCTGAAGATTTTGAAATTACAAAAATGGAATTTGGGGTGCTAAACAGACATACTCGGGATCACCTTTTCAATTTCTCAGCAGACTATATGCTTGGTCAATCTCAGAAGGACGGCAAGGAGAAGCGGGAACTCAAACAACTTGTGATAATGATGGCCGAGTTCCTTAGTTTTCTCAGCGAGGTTGGGGCCCTGCCTCTAGCCCAATCTCTGAAAGATTTTGACCCTAACTCTATAGATAGCAAACAAATGCTGAAGCAAATGCATCAAGGTAGAATTTTGATAATGGCTATGAGAAACTGGGTCGGTGGCATCATTTTAGAAGGAAATAATTTCATTTAGGAGTTTGTAGTAGCTTTTGCAGATGAAGAAGATTTGATTGGAGAGATCAATACCTTGATACCAACTTGGGAATCGGATGAGGAAAAGTGTGCCACTGTTATGTCCCAGATTATTGAGATAGAAGGATATGGGGTTGAGAAGTTCCTGGTAGAGAATCCTATGAAACTGATAGATGCCTGTATGCTTTTCATTCTCAAGAAGAATATGAATTGGAAAAGTAGTCTATTTAAAGCGGTGATCTCGAGCTTGAGTGCCATAGAGAAAGAGGTCAAAGAAATGCATACTAATGCACTAAAAGACTTTAAATTTGTGAACCCATCGGGCATACTTATATTCACCAAAGGGAATATAGATGCAGAAGCTATGACCAAGAGTTTTGGAGATGCAATGAATGATATTAGAGAAAAAGAGGAGATTACAGTTGAGGACTTCACCAGGGTTGCTAATTTGGAGTGCACGCTATACCTAAATCAGGGGCAGTTACATAGATAGTTACAAAAGGTTTGAAACTTCAAATGGGAAAAGAGTGCATGTTGTGCAAAGCTGAACGGTGTGAAGAATCTCCACTCCCACCCAATCCAAGAGCTAGTAAGTACTTTCCAGAGCTGGAAGCTGGTCCGAGGAGCCACGTCTGGAGTTGATAACTGAAGAAACATGATCGCATGACAATTTTCATGCCTATGTTTGGGGAATTTTTTTTATGTTTTAACTGGTGTCATAAAAATTTTACTCTATTTGTTTTGCTGGTTTGAAACCGTTTCTTTTTGGTTAGGTTAAGAGGCTGAGTTTTAAGCGAAGCCTCTTGAACTTGTTAAACTATTTATGCTGGAACATGATATCGGAAAAAGGATGATGAAATTTTGGAATATGTTAGACTTAGATCGACATTTTCTAATTTCTTTAGGATTTTACATATTTTCTATGGGAATTGATTAGAAGGATATTTTTGGATCGGATTAATCATAGACTTAGTTCTGTGTGATCATGTTATTCAGATGCATGTTAAATTTAAATCTGTGAATTTAGATTTATGACATATCAATTACTTTGTGAATAGGTATATCTCTCATTATTGGTTTGTAGTAAATGCATGGTGTTTATCTGTCTCTCTAAACAATTCCCTTCTTTATTCCAGTTCAAGATTACTGTTTTCTAAATCAAAGAAGTTGTGCATTTCTTTGTTGTTGTTCTTTATTCTTTTTGTCTGATTTTACCTCAATACCGAAGAGTATCTGAGTGATCCTTATGTGCTTTTGGGTTAAAAGTACAATCATTGGTTTTAATTTTAGACTTTCAAAAGATATTTGAGATAGGGATCTGTACCTCAAACAATTTAGAGGGAAGCAATCATCTCATGCTTGCCCAATTGTTGTAGGATAGTTTGTTTCCCAAGAGGCATAGAGTTAGTATAATTTGAAATTAACACAGAGACAAATCTGTTCACCAACAGATTACCAAGAACAAGACAAGATTATGATAGCATTTGTTTCATAGTGGACAAATTTAGTAAAATGGTGCATTTTGTTCCTTGTAAGATCACAAATGATGCTTCACACATAGAAAGCTTATTCTTCAAAGAAGTGGTTAGAATCCATGGTCTACCCCAAACAATAGTTTCTGACAGAGATTTAAAGTTTCAAGGTCACTTTTCGAGGACACTTTTCAAGAAGCTAGGCACAAATCTGACCTACTGTTCAGAATACCACCCATAAATAGACAGGCAAAAAGAGGTGGTAAATAGGTCTCTTGGCTATCTCTTAAGGTGCCTCACAAAATAGAACACCTAAAGTTGGGATATAATACTTCCACAAGAAGAATTTGCCTTTAATGACTCTTTGAATAGGTCCACAGGAAAGACACCTTTCCAAACTATCTATGGCTTACATCCTAAGGGTCCTCTAGACTTAGTAGACTTGCCTTTATATTTCAAAGTGAGTGCACAAGGTGAGGAACTAGCAAAGTTAATCACCAAAGTTCAGACAGAAGTGATAGACTCCTTGCAACAGCCCACCATGAAATACAAAGCACATGTAGATAAAAGGAGAAGAGAGATTCATTTCCAGATTGGAGATAAGGTATGGGCATACCTAAGGAAAGAGAGACTACCTAAAGTTAGGTATTCAAAACTACACATGAAGAAAGTTGGGCCATGCAAAACCCTCAACAAAATGCGTGAAAATTCCTATGAGATATCCCTTCCTCCTACCCTATTTATATCTCCTATCTTTAATATTGCAGATCTAACTGTTAGGATTTTTTCTTGTAGAGCCTCTAAAATGCTTGAATACTTGAATAACTCTATGACTCCCAATGCCTTTGAAACTCTGACTCAAGTAAGAGAAAACACTAATTAATGAGGTATTTTGATAACAGTAGGGATACCTATTATCACCTCCATCTTTTTTGAGATCCACTGACTTAGGCAAGTTTTACCTATGATTGATTACTGGCTTGACAGTATCTTTAGAGTGGATTTTTCTTATGTGCTGAATGCTCTATTCTTATATGGATAAATAGGTAACTATGCAGATAACAATGATTACTCTGAGGATAAGTTTAAAAAAATCCAAACCATTATCTTGATGATGACAGACAACAACATGATAAGAAATTTCATCCTTCTTTCCTTTTATAATTCTTATGAATCTAGGAGGAATAACCTATTTGATTTTCTCTTTAAGAAATCAACA
>MU227495.1:1130883-1165620 GCA_018584345.1 Thuja plicata | reverse complement strand
ATTTTTATTTTTATTTTTTCTCTTTTAAATTAAATAAGGCTTAAACCTTAGGAAATATTGAATTGATTATGATTTGATCAAGGAAATTGATATAATTGATATTGTTGATATTTAAAAATATTGATTCAAGGATTTGATAAATTGAGAAATGGGGCCCAAAGTCTAGGTGACCATTTTAGGGTGCATACAACTAGCATTCAGTCACTTTCGCAATTAGTTTCACATACTATGCCATCAATTTCTGGTTCTAGCCGTGGCATTCAAATTGTTAGATAATCAATTTCTGATGAGTGATTTCGCATAAAAACCTTATAAAATTCAAAGTGTAATCAAAATCAAATATGATTGGCCATATTTACTCAGACTATGGCTACTTTTCCATCTATTATAATCTTTAAAATCTAATTGGTTAACAACTATCCACGGTGGCGTTGCTGAAAATTCATTTTTTAACTCTGGTCAACTTCCAATGACTTGGCGACTGAGTAGTCTCTTTGTCGTATGATAATCTCAATAACTGCAGTTCCCTCAAGAGACGTGGGGACAATGTTGTTTTCAAACTGATTTCTAACCTCCGGTTTATTAAGAGACTTGGCGACTAAGTAATCTCTAGGTCTCTTGATAATTTTTGAACTATGGTTTCAATCATGAGACTTCCCAACTACCGCTGGATGCAATCTTTGATCAACAGTCGTCGCTAAGTCTCTTATTCTTTTTCTTAACTCACTTTTTATCATGAGACTCAATGACAACACTTAAACTATTAACTCAAAAACATTAACCCATAACCATGAGTTATATCAGGAGATAACGCGACCGTATAGTCTCAAAGTCGCTTTATGAAATCTTTAACTTTGATTAAATCTTGAGACAACGTGACTGCCGTCAAATCTTGTCTTAGAGTCAATGGTGGTTATGAAGTCTCCTTACTATTTTAGCATATTCCAATTTATCTAGAGACTATGCAACAAAGCCTTTTCACCAAGTCTCATGATAATAAAGAATATTTACTTTCTCTTAAGAGACTCGATGACTAGGAAATAAAGCACATGCAAATAAACTTAACTTAAGTGCCAAAAAGGTAACAAGAAAATAGGACCTATTTCAGAAAATTAGGGCTTCTTCACATTTTTGCCTTGGAAAGACTAGTGTTTAAGGTTTTTTGACTTTCTTAATATGATTTTGAGGCAAGAAGACCTGCTAATAGCAGAATATTATCATTTTTAATCATGAACTTAACTTTCAGGATACAGGGGATGACTGATAATTCCAAAAAAATTTAGGGCAAACATCAAACATGAAATACCACTAACACTAACACCGTATAAATGTGTTTCAGATATGATAAATGTGCAGGATCCACAAAGTGAGGAGGATGGAGGGGACTATGTCACAAACCTTCCACAAAGGAAATGAGTGGAGTTGGAAACAATCCTAGAGTCCAAAGTGCTGAAGCAAACAAGGAACCAGAAGTATATGCAATACCTAGTCAAATGGAAAGGACTCCCTAACATTTATGCTACCTCAATGACATAAGAACAAATTAAGAAACATGGCATCACTATTGATCAGTTAACCTCAAGTGGGAAATTGAGTTGAAAACCTCATGGGTAGTATGGTGTAGAAGAACCCTAGCACTTAGGGTTCCATAAAGGTCCTAGTGGCCTCTAGATCTTGTTAGAATAAAAGGTTTCACATTGGACTTCTTTTGTAAGACCTAGTTCCAAGATTGGCATTTTATAAGCCCTTGGTCAACTATTGGTCAATGATTGTCCAAAACCTAAATTATAGGTTATTTTAATTTTTTTCATATTTTGATCCATTAGGGATCACAAAATAAAGGTTTGGACCAAGTTTGGTCACCTAATATGCAAAATTGCAAAATTGCTCAAAAAGTTGTCAAGCAACTTTTGAGCAACATTGACAACTTTTTGTCAAAAATTGTAAATCAACTCCCAAATGGCTAGTTAGTTCAAAAATGAGATGTAACTATTGGGAGTTCCTACAAAATCCATCATAGGAGGGTGGTAGGCTAATCTAATGTAATTTTTGGCATTAAATCAATAAAAACAACCATTTTTCTCCATTCTTGGGGAACAGTCAGTTTGTACAGTCAGGTACAGAAGCATTTGAGGGAAAGGCTGATTGAATAAGGTATTCCCATGCATTAGCCTTCATCTACACTTGGTCTCATGGTATAATACTCTATCCATTGAGATTTATCTTATTTTTACTCCTCTTGCCTTGGATTGTAGGCCCTAAATCAGGGTTTCATTTGTAATTGTGTTTTCTCTTTGATTCTGCCTTGGGAATCTAATGAACCATGGTGGAATTCAAGAATTTTAAATATAATTTAAGAATATGCAGGATGGGTTCTTCAAAGTGCGGGGAGATGGACTTGCCATGATGCCCTAAGTGTACATGTCCATGTGTGCACCATTCACTGAATTAGGATAGTCTACATAACTTATGTTTGGGCATTCATCAAGACCCCAAAATCAGTGCGAAAGACCCTTATACATGCCCTCACATGATAAAAGTATTGGTTTTTGCATTGGATGCAAGGAAGGAGTACTTGTAGTGTAAGTGCGGACCTAATTACAGTAGCACTTTTGTGTGTTTTCATGTTTTCCTTTCATCTTCATGTTTTGGTGCCTAAGTCTAATACCTTAGGCCATAAAGGGTATCTAAATCCCTAATTTTTTCAAGGGGTTATGTGGGAGTATTTTGTTTAAGAGAAAAATTCCTTTGAGAAAAGGCTACAAGCCAATAGGAGGGTTTCCAAAGCAACCATGTTCAAAAGGTTGCATGTGTTGAATAGGATCATGGAATCCTTGTCTTAGGGACCTAAATAGGCCACATCCATGAGTGTAGGTCACCCCTTGTCCTTGGATTCATTGCATGGGGTATTGTTGATAACTTGGTATAAGTGCAATATAACCAATCATTGGGAATTGGTGTTCTAGGCTTCGTGGAACCTAGTGAGTGGTTTCCCAATGGGTAGTGGGTTGTGATAACTTAGATCCAAGTCATTCTTGCACTTGTAATAAGTGTAGGGCACTTTTTCCTCTTGGAGTTGGGGTATTGGAGGATACATTGTCCTTCAGAGTCCTTTTGTGGCTTCAAGCTATCCACTTTGAATCATAGTTGGTGTTCTAGATTTGGTGGGACCTGGTGAGTAGGTTTCCCTAAGGGGAATAGGTTGTGATAACCTAGAAACAAGTCATTCCTACACTTGTGATAAGTGTAGGGCACTTTTGCCTCTTGGAGTTGGGGAATTGAAGGGTACATTACCCTATTGAGTCCTTTTGAGTCTTCTGGTTGTCCAATCTGCATCAGGATGGATCCATAAAAGATGAGCACAAATACATAGAGGTGAAAGGGCTCAAAAATTTCCTATTGTTCCCAAAGGTATTCAAAACTGAGTCAATTTAGTTAGTATTGAGCCTAATTCACAACCACAAGCTATGGATGTATGAGCCTAAAATGATAACCCGAGATGTTATTCATGCAGTTACCAGTTACCTTGTAACCGATAAGGTAAAGGCATTGAAACACCCACCCAAGGCTGAGATTGAAAAGAACACAGGTGCCAAGTGTGATGGAAGAGGACTGAAGGTATCCACTATTACTGATGATGAAGTAAAATTTAGAGCATGTGTCCTAGGCTACAAATTCTTTCAAGCTAGCAGGATGAACAACATTGCATCTGGAGCAATGGATACAGCTTATAAAATTGTAAAGAAAGGAAATTAGTTGGATCTGTCTGAACTTGTAGTTAACCAGTTAGAAGAAAACCTAAGAATAATCATAAATGCAAAGACAAATACATGTAAGTTTGGCTCACTTATCATGTGCATTTTCTTTTACTTCCAAGAATCATTTCCATCAGTAGGAGATGTAAAATGGGATACCACTAGACCAGTCACCATACAGATCAGTGAATACATAACATCACTGGGAGACAACTTTGAAACAATTATGGATGATTACTTTATTGGATTCAAGGATAGAATGCATAAAAAAGTAAGGATCCCTGAGCAACTTATTGAGAAATTCAAGAATGATATATGTTTCATGGTTGACACCGACCACACATACATCAAACTTGATGTACGAAGGACAACACGGTTACAACCTTTGGAATATGAGGTAAATATTGATCAAGCATCCAATGTGATCGATGCATTGATAAATGAACCCTTAGACGAGACACAATCAAAGTTTGAAACTTATGAGGAGGCCAAATAGAGAATCAAAACTGGATTGGTTGTAAAGAAAATTGATAGGAAGAAAGATAAAATGGTTAAGAATTTGAAGAAAAGACTATCGGTTACAAAGGAGGAAACTGAACAAAAGGAAGAAACTGAAGGACATTCACCCGTCAGTGAGGCTAAGCAAGTAAGTGACTCTGAGTCTATAGAGTCAGATACTCTGTTACCTACACTAGCAAAGAAGCCAATAACCACAGTTACTTCAAGGACAAGAAGCCAAACAACTAAGGACACAAGTCCTTCACCCTTGAAGAAAGGACAAGTAAGAACCTACAAAATGAAACTGGCTACACAGAAAAGAGGGCCAACAAAGAGAAGGACATTCATTATGGCCAGAGAAGATATTGAGGACACAAAACAAGATCAAGGTGTTCAAGAGGAAAGAACAAGATACCTGAAATAATTGATGAAATATGTGCCTCATTTATCAAAATAGGTAATGCAAATAGTAGGAATGTCAAGCAATGGTTAACATTGGATCCCTTGGATCAAAATAAAATTGAGGAGGAAATCATTGAAATGATGTGCATATACCATTACCTACCAATACAAATGGTAGACAAAATGCCCAAAGAAGTTCAAGATAGACTATCGGCAAGATGGACTTTTGCCTTGCACTCTGAGAAATAATTCAGGGAAAGAGCCCTAGTATCAGTCATGCCTCCCAAATCCAAAATGGAGGAAATCAAAGAAATGATGAAGGCTAATTCCAAAAGGTTCTCACTAAATATGAGAGCCTACCAAGTGCTAAAAAGATGTCTACTAGAGTTAGACCGAAAAAGTGAAGCCAAATGGAGGAAAATACTTAATATTCCTAAAAAGGAAAAAAAGTCCTGAGCCACAGAGATCTCCAACCAAGAATCATGAAATCAAGAATGATCAAGCTACTGAGAGCACAGAACCAATCATCATCACAGATGTTGAATTGGACAAGGAGGAACTGGACACCAAAGGAAACAAGGATATGGATGTTGCAGATGAGATATGGTCAGACACCACTATGGACAACATTGTGGAAAACATAGTCATTGACATAACTGATGATCCAGCAGAAGAAATATAGAAAGATGAAGATGTCACTATTATCAAGGACAAGACCGATGAAAAAGACACAACATTTGACACTTCATAGGTGAACATATCAAGCAATATGCCAATATTAATGCAAGCCATCAATATACTTCAAGAAAAAGACAAATCACTTGACAAATATTCAAGCATTCCCGAGGATGCAGGGGATGAAGCAAAGAAAGAAAACACCAATGAATAGAATGACATCGAAGACACTCATATTGTAACAAAAAATTACAAGGTTACATAAGGAAATTTAAAGAAAATAGATGGAGACACTACTGAAAAGGATGCAAAGGCGAAGGCAGATGAAGTACATAAGGATACAGATGAAGGAGCAAAAACAAAAGATGACATTCGTGAGGTAACCAAACAAGTTGCTATAGATAATGTAAAGGTTGATGTGGATATTTCCACTCAAAACTGAGAAGCTAACACTGAAGCACAACAACAAAAAGAGGCAACACCATAAATCACATCATCCAGCACAACAAACAAAGCCAAGAAGATGGCTATGGTTCTACATTCAAGTGAAACTAAGAAGAAGAGGAAATCCAAAAAGAGTAAGTTGGAAGTCACTCTAGATGAAATCGTTGAGATACCCAAATGTGACCCAACTACACTTGACTATGAAGCACTTAAAGAGTACAGTGAAATATGCCAAAGGAAGGCACTACAAGAGAAGCTGACAAAGCAGCATCGAGACTCCATGGTACTAGAAACAATTAGGGACATCTTGCACCAGATTGTACCCGATGTTGATGTTGATCACAATAGACCTATCCTTGATCAACTAAACACTCTCACTAAAGCCATTACAATGTAGAACATTGATGTAGAAAATGAAATTGAGGAGAGAGTAGAGAAAAAATATTAGCACAAACTTGTTGAAAAGGTCAGCCAAGAAGTGGCTGAAAACAAGGTAAATCTTTCAGAATTCATTAGTGAATTAGATCCAATAATTTTTGAAGCTATTTTCTTGATCCAACAATTGAGCACACTTGAAAAATTCACTAAGAAGCATAGTGATAAAATAGAAAAGTTATATTCTGATCTAGCTACTAGTGCTAATGGTTTAACCACCGAGGACAATGCAATAAAATTGCATTGTGAAAAGATTGTTGAGATAAAAAGGTTAAGACAGGAACTGTGGAAAGCAGAAACACAATTCAGGGAAGAGGTAACCGAGATCCAAGCTCAACTTCTACCGAACCTAACACTGCTTCAACAACATATCAGTTCAGCAAGACAATTGATAGCAACCCCCGAGATGTATGTAGCAGACAACATCTACGATATGCATTCAAGGATCAAAGTTGAGCACATGGCTCTAAACAACCTGAAGGAACACTGGGAGAAGATGATGGAGGACATGAAGTCCTCACATTCTCACATTTTTGATAAGCTATAAGGTATACACCTTTTCCCTTAATATCAAAAAAGGGGGAAGATAATGATATGTACAGATAGTAAACTATAAAGGGGAGTATAATGATATGATATGATATATACAACACAAGGTGAAAAAGATCAAAGTATCATGTACATACACTTATACTATACTGGCATATGCATAGGGGGAGTCATGCAATGACTAAGGATTATATATGTTGTACATACTTCACATTTTGTTAGTATTTTGCACATATCAATTTTTGATACTAATGTCAAAGGGGGAGATTGATGACATTATTTTTCCATTAGTATGCAAAGAACACTTTCAGTAAACATACATCGAAAGAGAGGACAAAGAGAAAACCAAAAATGCAGATATCATAGATCACTGAAAAATGCTAATTACAAAGAAAACTAATGACACAATTTTGTGTGTAAACTGAAAATGCAAAGTGGAAAGGATAAAGTGGAACCCGACAAGCAGAACAAAGTGCAAAATGAGAGAATAGTTGAAGAGGAACCTGAGAGACAATTCAAGAAAGGAACACCGAGAAACAGTCTAATTGACTTCAAAGCATAATCGATCAATAGAAACTGAAAGTCAGTTGAAACCTGCAAAAAGTGGATCTGACTTCCACGTCAGATAAAATAGTCTTATTCTATTTATAGAGTCTTGATTTTTTTTTTAAACCATTTCTTTAGGGACAAGAAAAATTAATGTAAGTGTTCTAATCAGTCTAACTAATTTAAAACACATAGATTAGAAGATCAAGGTAAAGTTGTAAACCTGTGATCTTAGAGTTAATATTGTTTTACTTGAAACTTGATTAGGTCAATCTATCTTATAAATAGATGTTGTAATCATTCTTTATGCATTATGTGAGAATGGATGAGAGGATGAATGAAGCATATGAGCACATCTATGGGTCAGACTAAAAGTTTCAAGAACCAGAACAACAAAGGTGAATTTGGTTATCAAGAACCAAGAACAGAGGCTACCGAGTAGCAAAGGTATTATTCAATCACATTAGGTGATATACTTATACATGTAATCTTAAATGGATATGTAATCAACAATAGGTGATTGCATACACCAGGTCAAATTGTAATTTAATTATATTCTAACAAGTGAAGCAAAGTGTAAAAATCCTTTCAAGGAAGGTGGATTTAACCATCCAATTGTAAATATCTTAACCAAGTGCACACTAAACAGTGTTGCTAAAGCTCTTAACAAAGTAGAATTTAACAAGTCTCCACAGATAACCTTAACAGGGTAGATCATCAGAAGTGATCAAATTGTAAGCCTTAACCGGCCCCTCCCAATCTGCAGATAGTGAAGAATTTGTGGCTGCCATCCCCACCGCAATTTTTACTTCTTAACAGGAGTTTTTTGCGTTATCATATTTTGTGTTATGTGTCAATTACTTTCATGAATGTTTCTATGAATGTTCACATGTTTGATTAAGCTTATGAATTTATAAATCTTACATCAAGATAGCATAGAACAGATGGTTGGATAAAAAAATGATTACCTAAAGGATAAAGGTTAATAGATACAAAAGTTTTAGAGGTACTGATTCACCCCTCCCCTCTCAGTAGACACTTCCCATTAATTGAAAAAGATTATTCTAGAATAGTCTATAATATTTTTAAAAGAAAAATCTGATGCATTTCAAAATTTCAAATGGTATAAGGCCCGAGTTGAAAAAGAAACTGGAAGACAATTGAAGTGTCTGAGATCGAACAGAGTAGGTGAGTTTACTTCTGATGAGTGTACATTGTTTTGTAATGAGAATGGAATTAAGAGACATTTTTTAGCATCGAGGACACCACATCAGAATGAGATTGCTGAGAGGAGAAATATATCTATTGTTGATTGTGCTAGGACACTGATGATTGGAAAAGGAAATTCACAAAACTTTTGGAGAGAAGCTGTGAGTATTGTTGTTTATACATTGAACCAAGTACAAATTAAGAAAGGTACCAATAAGACACCTTATGAAATCTGGTATGAACACAAACCTAATATTAGTTACTTCAAAAAATTTAGAAGAAAATTTTATATTCTAAAAGATTATAGAGAAGGAAAGTTTGATTCAAAAGGAGAAGAGGGAATATTCTTAGGATATTCTACAAAGAGTAAAGCTTATAAATGTTTGAACAAAGTTACTAACAAGATGGTGGAAAGTGAAAATGTAAGAATTGATGAATTTGCAGAAAGGGATGATGAAGATAGAAAGAAGGAACCTGAGGATTATGAGAAGTTTGTATATGTTCACACTCATGTTCCTGATACCTTACCGAGAGTACCTATTAAGGAGGAAGATGAACAAGGAGTTCTACAACCAAATGTTGATGTTGAAGAACTGAGAGCTACTGAGCCTATTTTGGAAAAGTATGTGAGAAGGCACCATTCCTCAAGCAATATTATTAGAAATAAGGATGTTGGAGTGATGACCAGAAGCAAGGTAAGAGACAATACATGTTTGATATCTACATTTGAGCCAAATAAATTTAAAGAAGCACTATATAATGAAGATTGGATGAAAGCAATGAAAGAAGAGCATGATAAAATTGAGAAGACCAAGACATGGACATTAGTACCCAGGCCCAAAGACAAAAATGTTATTGGTACTAAATAGATTTTCAGAAATAAACTGAATGAGCATGGAGAAGTTATCATAAGTAAAGCTAGCTTGGTATTGACTATAGAGAGACTTTTTCACCTTTTTCTAGACTGGAAGGAGTTAGAATACTTCTAGGTTATGTTGCTTACAAAGGATTCAAGGTATATCAGATGGATGTTAAGTCTTCATTTCTTAACGGGATTCTTGAAGAAGTATGGTATGTAAGTTACAGAAATCTTTATATGGTTTAAAACAAGCACCCCAAGGATGGTATGAGAGATTGCACTCTTATCTAATCAAAATAGAATTTTAGAGAATGAGTGATAACAATAATGTTTACTTGAAATGTGATAGTGATAACAAAGTTATGATTGCTGAATTTTTTTGATGATATTATTTTTGGAGGCAATGACACTTTATGTAAAGGATTTGCTAATGAAATGAGAAAAGAGTTTTAAATGTCAATGATTGGAGATATTAAGTTCTTTCTAGGTCTACAGATATATCAAGTTACTAGAGGGATCTATATTACACAAGCTAAGTATATCAAAGATATCCTCAAAACTTTTGGTATGGAAGATTCCAAGCCTGTTAGAACACCTATGGTTACTGGATGTAAATTATCAAAAGAGGATAAAACAAAAGAGGTGGATAATACTCTTTACCAATCCATGATTGGTAAATTGCAATATGTTGTTCACAACAGACCTGATATAGCACATGCTTTTGGGATTGTTGCAAGATTTTATTCTAATATGAAGGAAACACATATGCAGTAAAAAGAATTTTGGATATCTGAAAGGCACATAAGAATTTGGTTTATTGTACAAGAAAGGAGGTAATTTTGATCTGCAAGTCTACACTCATGCAGATTGGGATGGAAACATTGATGACAAGAAAAGTACTAGTGGAGGTGCATTCTTTCTAGGTGAAAGATTGGTTACATGGCTAAGAAAGAAACAAAGTTGTATTTCACAGTCTACTGCCAAGGTAGAATATGTTGTTGCTCCTATGAATTATGCAAATATAGTATGGATTAAGAAATTAATTGAAGGTATGCAAGAAGAGATTACAGATCTGGTTACTATTTTTTGTGATAATACAAGTGCTATTAATATATTAAAGAACTCGGATATGCATTCAAAGACCAAGCACATTTCTATCAAGTATCACTACTTGAGAGAACAAGTTCAAGAGAAGAATGTGAGATTGCAATATATGAATTCAAATGAACAATTGGATTATATCTTTACAAAGCCACTACCTGAAGATTTTTTTGAGTATCTCAGAGGTAAATTAGGGGTTCTTCCCCTATGCAATGTTCACTAAAGAGCACGAGGCATGTTGCATCAATTATATATTTCATTAGAATATCTATTACTGAATTGATGTTAGTATGACACAGTTTAGGTGATTCCTAAAGTTGTGAAAATAGATTTTTGTATGCAATGTTTTATGAGTACATGTTAGGTATAATCCACCATTGGAACAAGTTTTTAAGAGTATGACTTTTTGGCATTATTCTCAAAAAGGGAGAGAATGAATTGATGACATTTATCCTTAAGGGAGATATTGATGAATTGGGAGAGAATGTATTGCTACTATTTACTCATGAAGGAGAATCAAAATGTATGCTATAGAAAAAAAATATTTATCCAAGAGGGAGTACAATTATGTATTGGGGAGTTGCCATAATCAATTGCTATAACACAATTATAGTGATTTCCATCAATGCCAAAGAGGGATATTGTTAATCAACTGATTAAGATCTAATGGAGATGATGAAGAAAAGGTGATATCAATTATCATGATTGTAGAAATGGTTAGATCAGTTGCTGTTTTGTCATTCATGTCAAGCAATTGATTAATTGATTTTCATTATGTTACCATATCTTAAGAGGAGAAGTTAAATGGGTGACAAATATAAATCAGAAAATGATGAAGTAATGATGATTTAGTTGTTTTCTAATATATATTTGATGTTATCAAATGGGTACAATTGATTGATTAAGTTGGAAACTACAAAGAGTTAAAGTTATGACTGAAAGAGTTACTTAACCGAGCTAGACAAAGTCAATCAGTAGAATGTTATGTGAGTCAGTCACAGTTACCGAACACTGAGTGAAAGTCAAGCACCAAGGACCGAAGATGAGTTAGACATCAAAAAGTAAAATGAAGACATTTACTGAGTTGCAAAGCCATTTTTACCAAGTACAAGATATTAATTATAAATAATTTATAATAAGATCAAATTTAATGTGAAGCGATGATGAGATGGATGATTATATGAATTAAATGATATTTTTTAGAAGATCTACAATCGTGAAAATTCAATGAGAAGATCTAAGGCAAAGATCAAGTGGTTAAACAAAATTATGAGAGTTCCAAGAAAAGTTCAAGTTCTGAGGTAAAAGTGAAATGGTTTACTGAGTTGAGAATTATGAAGAAGATGATCGAATGAATGAGCACAAATGATGGAAAATAAAATTAAGGAGATTAAGAGGAGAAATTATGTCTATATAAAGAATGATAAAGTGTAAAGTTGCTGGCAAGTTGAACAGAGAAGAAGAAGAAGCTGAAGAACAACATTTACCAAGCGGAACAAAGAAACAGAGATTGAAGAATCTACAGTCTGAGAAAGAGATCAATGGAGTATGTGATGCCAGTATTCAAATGAGCATAAAGGATCTGACACAAGAAAAGGTAGTTTCCATATTTACAAATCAAAGTTTTACTATTGCTTATTAGTATTTGTAATAGAGAAATCTCTTAACTGAGTATATTTAACCATCCTATTTGTAAAACTTAGACTTAGGTAACATTCCAAAAAAATGTTTAAAGACCTCTAACAAGGCCACTATTAATAGGGTGAATATCTTAACAGATTTGAGGTAAATCCCCTAATAGGGTCACATTTAGCAATGTGTTTGTAATCTTTAACAGGATAAGTTCTTAACCGAGCCTTCTTCAGAAGGCTACTTTTTTATTGTGGGTCACAGTTCCCATAAAGGTTTTTCCCAAATTGGGGTTCCTCGTTAAATCTGGTGTCAACTGAGTTAAATATGATGTTACCGAGTTTAAATGATTGATTTAAATATATGAGATGTATTGATTTTTAAGTTATTAAGTTATTTGGTGAATTGGTTACTATTGTATTCAGTTTTACCGAGTGATTCAGAGAATTTAGTTTTAATAATTAAAGTTTGATTTGTCTGATTTACCCCCCCCCCCCCTCTCANAAAGTTTGATTTGTCTGATTTCCCCCCCCCCCCCCTCTCAGTGGACCAACATCAAGAACCATGACCGGGGAGCAAGTACCTGTTAGATTGAATTGGAAATTTTGCAAGAAAATGTCTAAGAAATGGTCCCAAGCTTCCATCAGCGAAAATAGTTCAAACCTCAAACCCTCCATGGAGTTGGCACTTTAGAGCTAGAGAAGATGAAATGATAAAATATGAGGAGTGTTGGTTTTTAGGTTTCCAACACTAAAATGTCTTCATTACAATTTATTTCCGCGGGTATAATAAAGCTTTTATGCTTTAAATAATATTAATATATTTTATTTTAATATCTATTAAGAGTATTGCTCAAAAGAATTCTAACATATAATATGTTATTATTATTTTTATTATGAGTATTCAGAGTTAATATATATTGCATGATTTTTATTTAATTGTTTAATAAATATTAAGTTTAAATACAAAGAGGATAGGTATAGATTATATTTTATTATTTATTTGCATAAAATCATACATAATATTTATTTCATTATGTTTCATAAGTAATGGAATAAATATTAAGACTTAAATGCAAAATAACAAGTATAAGTTGTGTTCTATTATTTTGGCTAAAACTTTGTAATTAATGTTTTTCTCATGGTATTTTATAAAATATGAAATAAATATCAAATTTTAAAGCCAAATAATAAGCGTGATCTCAATAACCTTGGAGGCTTTTAGACTTTGAGTTGATATAGGCAGAAGGGGTTGTTATTTTTCTACAATAGTTGTGAGAGGTTTTATTGGTAGTTTAGAGACAATTCGTTGTTGGTTGGAGCCCTTTTCAGTTATGCATGGTTTGAGGTCCCTTTTGAGATAGTTGGGTTGTATTTCTACCATTTGTGACTCCTTTTTTGCATATTTTTGGTTTTGTACAACCAAAGAGGTTTTTTTTGGTGCATGCTAGGTGGAGTTTGATTTCTCACTTCAGTTCATGTTGAGTTCACCTTGGAGTTCACATTGGAGTTGGTGCAAGTCTTTTCTATAAGGCTTATTTTCTTCATTGTTTTAGGGGGGTTCTCTTGTTTTCTGGGGCATGTATTGCAACTTTGGAAAAGCCCCTTCATGTTTTAGATTTGTATTGGGTCCCAATTTCTGGGGTTTTTAGCAGCAACACTTCTTGATGTTCAATAATATAGCAGTGAATTTCCTTCTTTGTACTTCTCATATTTTGTCATGGTTGGGTGATTTGATGAATTCATGTGATTATGTCCTTTAATTTGTCTCATTTAATCTTGATTTGATGTGAGAGGATACATGTTAGATGCAGGTCTTATATTATGCTAGTTGATTTTTAATAATTTGTAGCTGAGAAAACCAACTTGTTTTCCTCCATGCGGGCATTAGGTTCAATCCTTTATAAGAAATACTTATGTGTCTTTTTTTTAGCTGAGTTGTGATAATTTTTAGGATTATTTGTTGAAGGTTTTGTGACTAAAGTAGGTTACAGATCCCAATTTACATTTGATGCATCACCTGTTAGTCTTAGTTATTCATTTCACACGCACATCCTTCTATCTCTTTCCTCGTTCAAATTTAGTATAAGTGAGTACCATTAAGGAACCTACCTTGTAATCCTGGAGATGTACGCTCACCATAGGATACCCATAGCCTAAGAGTGTTTCCATATTTCAACAGGATAGCTAGATTCCACATCTTGCTATAGGCATAATCCTGATTGACAACAATAACAATGTTAATGATGAAAATGATGTTATTGTTGGAAATACAATATGGGAAAGAAAGATATTGAGGGAGGGGGTGAATTAGATCTTAAAATTTTATCCTTTAAAACAAAACTGATCCACAACCATGCATAAATGTAATTGAACTATCAACTAGTAGCATCCATGACAGTAAATAAATAACTCAATACAAAAGAATTTTGGTAACCCAGAAACCCAATAAGGTAAAACTGGGGTGGGAATGACACCCACAAAGATCTTCACTACTGCAACAATAAAGTGTGCCTGTTAGGGCTATAAATTTTGATCACAATATGTAATCTACCTGGTTAAAGGTATGCCCAGTTAAGAGCTTTAGATCATTATAATCTACCTTGTAAAAGGATTTAAACTTACAACAAAGTAAGAACTCGGCTAAGATATTTAGAAAGGTCTGTTAGAACCACTCTGTCAAGAGATTTCACCTGATACACTGGTTAGAATGTCTCAAGAACTGATCCTTCATTATGCATTCTGCTGTCGATAATAGATCTCCTCTTTCCAATACCTTCTCTGATCTAATAATCTGATCTCTTGTTCACTACTCTTTCACTCTGCTAGATCTATGCTTCTTCTATCAACATAACCCTTTGTACATCTCTCATGTATGCATACACCTTCTCTATCTCTCACACACACCACTAGGGTTTAAGAAGCAATCTTAATATACTTTACGAATCTGGCAATTAGATCTAGATCAACGATCAGGATCGAAAGCTTATGCCACTGAGGCATTCCAATTTTTTGATTGGCTCCATGCCACGCATTGGGATCAAATAATTAATGTGTAATTAAATCTATTGAAATCATTAAATGCATGAACAAGTCGACCCAAAATGGTTTACATTCAAGTTTGTGCCATTCCAAACATATATGTCTAAACTATCTTGCTCGACACATTAAGACTCTGGTGCTCGGCATGAACATGATCAACCTTTTGCTTGATTTCTAAGTCACTTGGTAACCACTATCTACTTGACAATGACTATGCCAAATTTCTCAGCCTATACTGGATAGCTCGGCTGCAGTGATGACTGGCTAACTTGCCTAGATAAATGACTAAGTGTGGGACACTAATGATCAACAAAACTTAGAGATCAATAATCTCCCCCTTTGATATTAGTGGAAAAAATACACTTATCATTTCTTTACATTCACAAAATTTTCCTAATTACACAATGTAATCCCCCTTAGATTATACTTCATACTTACATAATATACATGCCATACAAAATATTATACTTGATTCCGCACATCTTTATCTATTTCCTTATATGATTCCCCCTTGTTTTTGTCACTGATAGCTATAGGGGTCAAGTTATACTTATCCAAAAATGACTTATGAAGCTATAAAGTTAGTGCAAACGTTGTATCCCAACTATCCTTTACAAACATCATGACTTGTAACTTAATTTCTAGCTCAATAGCTAGACTTACCAAACTATCTACTGTAGAGAGATGAGAATCCCTCTTGACTAATTCATTTGCAGTTTTAAGTTCTTTCTGTATAACCTCTAGATGAGGCATTAAGGTAGTCTGAATAGTTATTAACTTTTCTCTAATTCTTCCATCTTAAGCCATAAGCTCGGCTAATCTTCTCTGTGCATGAGTCAACTTGTCAAAATGTAAGGAGCTAGAACTAGCTAGCATCCATACTCAATGTACTCCCTGTTGACTTCAAATCTAGTTGCAACTTCTCAATAAGTTGGTGGTTATCCTTGGTAAATAATTCTACATCACATAGCTTTTTATACAAGGAATAAACATTATTTGCAACTTCTTCAAGAATACTAATAAGAGAAGAAAGTTTAACCTATTTGATAGCAATCTCTGTTGATATCTTCTCCAAAACTTTGTTCTCAAAATTTCTCTCAGAATATTGTAGCAACTTCTCATTTGCCTCGACATTTTCATCATTAACTTTTTGCACAATATGGACTAACTATTCCATTATTATTGTTTGTTTATTTACATATGTTATATCAAAAGTATTAACAAAAATATCCTTTATCTCATGTAAAACTTTCTTTTGTTGGTGTTCCCTCTTCAGTTCCTCTTGTTTCTTTTTCCTCTTCAAAAGGTCTTGCGGAGTCTGAATTTGCTCATTTGTCAAGTTGTCTGTATCCCATTTAGGAATCAAAATCACTTCATCCAAAGTGACACTTGGACTAGGTGACTTCCTCTTATGCGACTTCTTCCTTTTGAGTTCTGAAGAGATGATACTCGGCTCAATTACAGTGATATCTTTACCTTTATCAATATTAATTTCACTTGCTGCCTTTATCTAAGTCAAGATTATCTGTTGATAAGGTACACTTCCTATTTGAGGTGCAGTGGGAGTAGATGATGCAGAGTGTGGTAGATCAACCAACACTTGTATAGCCTCTTGTTATGTAGGCTTATCGACGATTTCTTCCATCTTATCTTCACTCCCTAAAACTATTTTTACAACCTCTAAAATAGGTGGATTTGTATTGATTACCTCCTTTTCTCCTTCTTTATCTTTCTCAGCCTCAGTTTCCCGAATAGGCAATTAAATAATTGTGTATGCCAGCTCATTCTGATCCTCGAAATTCACATTGTTGTCTTCTCCAAGTGCAGTGTCAATTGGGCTATCCATTTTCAAGTCTATAACTTGCACATCACCTATTTCCTTTTGGGTTTCAGTTTTAGTTTGATCTGTAGCAGTTTCTTTCTCCATTTCCTTTGGCTCTGAGTTGTCTCCATCTTTCTCATCAACCTTCTTAGTAATTAACCCAAAGGTTTCCTTCCATATTCTTTTTATTTGTTGTACTACACCTTCAACATCATTCCTCAAAATTGCATAGGATTTCTATTTAGGAATAAATTTCCCTTTATATTGTTCAATAAACTTAGCTATCTGTTTCTTTGTTAAGTCAGGAATGATCTTAGCCAATGTTCCTTCCCTTATTTGTCTTTCAATCATCAGTGCATATTGCCATTTCTGAGACAAAATATCATATAGTTTTGTAGGAACATTGTCTCCTATCTCTACAGGTGTCATTTTGAATGTTTCCATCATATCTATTAAGGCTTCCTGAATCTTATGCTTATTTACTACACTTTGTTTTTCATACTTTATAAATTTGAATCCTGCTAAACCTGAATTACTTCTTAGGTTCTTACATACCTCATCAATATTGGTCATTGGTTTATATGATGCTTTAGGTATGTTGCTAGGTACATCTGTATCTTTCTCCTCATCATATTTAGATTCCAATTATAGCTTCCTCCTTGGTATTTTCTTAGCAGGTTGGCTCGGCACAGCCTTGGTTTTAACTTGTTTCCTCTTACCTGAGTTTCTCTCCCTAGCATTCTTATTTGTATATAATTTTGTTGTCTGGGCAAGAGATGATGCCCTGGTCCTTGGTTGGTTAGCAACAGGAGGGGTAGCCTTGGGTTTAGCTTTTCTTTGTTTAGTTTCCTTGGCAGCTACTGGCTACTTCCCTTTACCTTTCACACTGACCTCTTCTTCAAGTTCACTTTCCTCTTCTTCTTCTTCTTCACTAGACATATCTTCTCCATGTATTGTTGACAACCCCAAAGGTCCATCTTCTTATTCTTCATCACTTTGAATTCCAACCATCTTCTTCATATCTGTAACAATTTTCTTCCTCTTTCTCTCCATAGTGCCAGCCTTCAAATCCATAGTGAGTTTGGACTTAGCTTCTTCATAGTTTCCAAAATGTTTCACTGTACTGTCAATTTATTCTGCCAATAAAGTTGTTAATGCCATAGATGTCTCATCAATGTTTACTTCATAAGGTAATGGCCTTATCCATGATACCCTTGACACTACTGCCTGCACATAAGTGTAATCTGTGTCTACAAGGAAACAAACATCCTCATAATGTTTTGCAGCTAGTGAACTGGGAACTCTATTCCTTAACCTCATCTTTTTCTTGAATTCCACAAAATATGTTCCCATAACATTGTCAAAATTATCACCTAATTGCTGAATAAAGACATTAATTTGCTAAGCGATAGGTCTATCTATTTTCCACACTATGTTTCCAAAAGTAGGAAAAGTGTTATGTATGTAGAAAAATATGCAAGTGAGAAGAGATCCAAACTTACACACTGAACTCTTTGCCCTTCTGATTGAAGAAATGTTCTCAGCCAGTTGCATTAGTTAAAGCTTGGCAAGGTCATATGTATGATCCTTCTTCACAATCTTCCAAGCTTGGTCGACTGCAACGCATGGGACACTATCTACTCTGCTTGACTGATATAATTTATGAGCTATAACCCTAACTGTGAAATCAAGCTCCAAATCTTTAATCATAGAGATCATCATCCCTCTTTTGTTCCAAACAACTCCAATGAGTTCTTCTATTTTCTCTTTACTCTGACACTTCATAGTTCTTTTCCCGTTTAGAATTGGATAACCTGTTACTCGATGAATGATCTCTCTTGTTATCTTAATTGGTCCATTCTCTAGCCATAAGTTCATGTTGTGTATCTAACTCAGAATAATCTTGATCCATTCCATTATGAACTCTCTCAGAAAGTCTAGGGCACGAGTTAACCCTCTCTTGACTAAGTGTTTATTTTCATCTTTTAGGGCTCTTTCTGTGCACAATCTATTGTATGATGCCCTAAGCTTGTGATCTCCAAATTCACTTATCTTACACATATAGCATGACCTGATATCATGGATCATAAGTACCTTCAGTGGAATTGATGATAGGGCTCTTGATAGATCACCCTTGATGGTGCTCTCAGGAACTACATGAAAATTAGGAGGCGCACAGGTGTCGCTCCTTATCAATTGAACATTTAGCAATTCCTTTTCCATTCTCTTCACTGGTGCAGAGGAACTTGCAGCCTTTTTCTCCAAAAAATAGGGTTTCAAAGATCACAAACAGAGTACTCGGCAAGTAACAAAATCCACACTTTCCACTAAAAGGTTGCCGACGACACGCTGTAGAAATCTTTGAAAAAATTTGCTAAGTTCAAGTTTACAAATGCACAATCGCTCTTATGAAATTCTTAATCACATGGTGAGAAGAAATGAAATAACTCTTTCCTTTATATAGGCTCCAACGGTCGAAAGTTAGGTCAGCATTAAATGTTCTTTCCGTTGAGTGAGTGCCAAACAACTGTCCTCGGCCGACTAATGAAATTCACTTGCCACTCAGTCATCAAACAACACTTACTTGACATACGTTAGAAACATATTGTTGCTCGACACCTATAGTGCATTTAGACTTTGTATGCTACATAACTCAAAATATGTCCTGATGCATCTTTTTATATGCAGATATGGACTATTGCACTATTATGTGTTAGGAACTGATAAAAGATATGAAATATAAACATAGTTCCTTACATACCTTCCTTTGCTTAATTAGTGATGGTGGGATAACCTGATCCATTGGATTGGGTGACCTTGGCTTCAGTAGCTTCACTGCTGCTTGGTTCTATTTTCCTTACCCATGTGTGGTTCATCTGTGCTCTTATTTCCTCAACAGTAGGAGCATCTACTCTTGTTTTGCAATCTTTCCTAGTATGACCAATTTTCAGACAGTTATAGCAAACTAGGCTTCCATTCATCCAACTCTTAGATTTAACTCTGAAATGTGTCTTTATGCAGTTTTCTGGAACATGTCCATACTCACCACAGTAATGACAGCTATGCCATGTGTTATAATCCCAATTTTAGGTGTTACCCTTTCTTGGTGCTTTTGCTTGTGTCTTTGATGTCCATTTTTGTTTAGCATTAGATCTGCAATGTTGTGCTCTATGTCCAAAGTTTTGACAGTTGCAACAATATCCATTGAATCTAGGTGTGGGAGGAGCATTATTTTCCTTTGCCCAACATTCATGTGCTTGGTGTCCAAACTTCTTACAGTTAAAGCAATAACCATTGAACTTAGGTTTAGGATTGGACTTACCATTCTTGCTTCGGCAGATGTTTGCTGTGTGTCCTGATTTTCCACAGTAATGGCATACAAGCTTGTTGTTCTTTTTCTTTGCACTCCTCTTTTCACCAGTCTTAGCTGATTCTACTTTCTCAATAGACGTATGTTGTTCAGTGTGACCTAATCTAGAAGGATCTTTAGATCTCCTTGATGCTTCCATCAAGTTCTCAAAATGAGTTAAGGTTTCATTGGGTATGTTCAATCTTTCATTTAGTTCTTTCTCAGATCTCAAATCATTTTTCAATTGACTGTTTTCAAATTTCAGATTCACAATTTCCATATCTTTCCTACTGATCTCTTGATTTGCAAGTAGTAGTTGATTCACCATGTCAACCAGATTGTTTGTCATCATTTGTACTTCATGTTTCCTTTCATCAAGTTTGACAATCATCATTCTTTTGTCTTCTTCAGCCATATCTTTGTCATCTTCAACTTTCTTCTTTTGTTCCACTACTTCACATAGTCTTACTATTTGCATTTCTTGTTCTCTTTTCAGATTTATGACTTCTTCACACAATGTATTGTTCCTTTCCAATAGATCTGCAATTGCTGCATTGCTCTTAGTGGAGTTTCCATTCTGAAATAGATTTGTAGTGTCATCTTCCTGATAATGAGTATCATTCATTTGTTTGGCCAAATCTTTCCTTGTTTGTATGAACTTCTTTAGTTCTTGTCTTGCGGTTTCAAGCTGATGCAATGCTAGCTGAATTTCAATCTTTTGAATCTCAATGAATTTACCCAACTTGTAAATCTCCATCTCAAGATCTTTACTCTCAAGATGATTAAAACCTTTTGTAGGAGAACTGTGATCTGATACCAATTGTTGGAAATACAATATGGGAAAGAAAGATACTGAGAGGGGGGGGGGGGGGGAANGGGGGGGGTGAATCAGATCTTAAACTTTTATCCTTTAAAAAAAAAATGATCCACAACCATGCATAAATATAATTGAACTATCAACTAGTAGCATCCATGACAGTAAATAAATAACTCAAGACAACATAATTTTGGTAATCCAAAAACCCAATAAGGTAAAACTGGGGTGGGGATGACACCCACAAAGATCTTCACTACTGCAGAAATAAAGTGTGTCTATTAGGGTTACAAAGTTTAATCACAATATGTAATCTACTTGGTTAAAGGTCTGCCCGATTAAGAGCTTTAGATCATTACAATCTACCTTGTAAAAGGATTTAAACTTACAACAAAGTAAGCACTTGGCTAAGAGATTTAGAAAGGTTTGTTAGAACCACTCTGTCAAGAGATTTCACCTGATACACTGGTTAGAATGTCTCAAGAACTGATCCTTTGTTATGCACTTTGATATTGATAATAGATCTCATCTTTCCAATACCTTCTCTGATCTAATAATTTGATATGTCTTTACTATGCTATTCATTTCTCTTTCACTCTACTAGATCTATGCTTCTTCTGTCAACATAACCCTTTATACATCTCTCATGTATGCATACACCTTCTTTGTCTCTCACACACACCACTAGGGTTTAAGAAGCAATCTTAATATACTTTATGAATATAGCAATTAGATCTAGATCAATGATCAGGATCAAAAGCTTATGTTGCTCAGGCATTCCAATTTTCTGATTGGCTTCATGCCACGCATTGGGATCAAATAATTAATGTGTAATTAACTCTGTTGAAATCATTAAATGCATGAACAAGTCGGCCCAAAATAGTTTACCTTTAAGTTTGTGCCATTCCAAACATATATGTCTAAACTGTCTTTCTCAGCACATTAAAACTCTGGCGCTCGGCATGAACATGATCAACCTTTTGCTTGATTGCTGAGTCACTTGGAAACCACTATCTTCTTGGCAATGACTATGTCGGATTGCTTGACCTATATTGGATAGCTTGTTCACAGTGATGACCGGCTAACTTGCCTAGATAAATGACTAAGTGTGGGACACTAATGATCAACAAAACTTAGAGATCAATAGTTATTCCTAATGATTCTGATGACATGAATCATGTTATTGAAGTAAATATGATTTTGGAGCATCTTGGGTCCTTCTCGGTGAGGCTTGTCGGTGAAGTACTTTGTTACCCTATTGCTCAGGTATGCTTGTTCTGAATGATTTCTGTTGCTTGGGTATGCATGTTCTAAGTTGGTTTCCTGTTGCTCAGTTATGCTTGTCCCGAGTCATTTTTTGTTGCTCGTTGATCTTTGTTCCCGAGTTGTTTCTCGGTTTGCTACTTTCGAGTTATTTATCTTGATTTGGCCAACTTCTTCATTTAATTTTTGTGGCGTAATTAATTTGGGGTCTCTCATTGGGATCTGTGTGGACCTAAATTTGGGTCTCTCTTAGAGATTTGAGTGTCGACCTCTTTGGTGGACTCTTGTATATATTTGTTTCTAGGTTAGCAGTTCTGGAGCAGTTCTTGGAGGATGATAGAAGGAGAGAGAAGATGATTTGTTAAGATATTGTAAGGCAATCCTTTGACCTCGCATGTATGAAGATTATTTTGTAATTGATTGAATGTATATGGACAAAATCAGGAAGGCCTTATAGCCCGACATGTATTGAGTTTGATCAATTAATGAAAAGGATTCCTATTGTTTCTTCTCTCACTCTGTTGTTGTTGTTTCTACATTATATCTGCAAGCTAGTTTGGTATTTGGGAGAGCCTTTGGCCCCTCCTATCATCCCTCCTTGCATCAAGTGGTATCAAATAATTGGTGAGATATAAGTTCCTTCTTGTAAAACCTAACCCTAGTTGGTGATATTGTTGTGGGCTAGCAGATTGCGATCTGACCTACAATTATAGAGGGATTCAAGATGGTTCATGGGAGAGGAAATGCAGATCCAAGTCTAGCTGATATGCTTAGATAGATGGCTGCAAGATTGGAAGATGTTGAGATAGCCCAACATAGAGGAAGACATTAAGGTGAACTTGCACCTGCACCTGTTATGGATCAGGAAGAAGAGAGATTCTTGCGAGCTTTGAAAAGTTTGAAATCTATGCCTCAGTTTAATGCTCCTAAGCATAGTGGAAAATTGGATTCTAATGAATTGATTGACTAGATAACTGAGATGGAAAATTATTTTGAATATGAGAATGTATCAAAATAAAAGAAGGTGAAGATTGCAAGCACAAATTTGAAAGGAAAATCATCCTTATGGTGGGAGCTTCTGCAATTGGATCAAAAGAAGAAAGGTAAAGAAAAAATCAAGGTATGGGATAAGATGGTAAACAAATTGAAAGGCGAGTTTCTACCTTGTGATTATCAGATCAACCTGATTAGGAGAATGCAAAGTTTGAAGCAGAAAGATAGATCAATGAAAGACTATACTAAAGAGTTCTACAGATTGGACATCAGATCTGGACATGTTGAAGATGAGGTGGAAAGAGTAGCAAGATATTTTAATGCATTGAGAAGTTCTATATAAGAGGAGATCAGTTTGGTCAAGATGGAAAGCATTGAAGAGACATATCAGTTTGCCCTAAAAGCTAAGGAGAAATTGAACATAAGATATGAGCAAAGACAAAGAGGCAGAGGTGGTAGATTCCCTAGAGGAAGAGGTAGATCTCATGGTGAAAACAATAGATCTGAACTAGACAAGTCAATTTTAGACACATCTCAAGACAAAGGAAAAATTGAATGGAAAGGTGGAATTTCATACCGAGGAAGAGGCAATTACTCTCGAGGTGGATATAGCAGAAAAGGGTTCTAAGTAACTTGTTGTAATTGTGGTGAGGAAGGACATAAATCCTTTGAGTGTACAAATGCAAGCAAGAAAGTTGGTAATAGAATAAGCTTTGGTGCAAGAGGAGTCACCGAATGAGGGTGAGAAGGAAGTAAATCTCATGATCTGAAGGATACTATGGAGTTAGAAAGATAAGAAAGATCCATTCAGGAAAATTTTGTTCAAGACCAGAAGTAGAGTTGCAGACAAATTTTGGAAGGTAATCGTTGATAATGGGAGCTTGGAGAATTTGGCATCTGAGGAAATGGTCACAAAATTATAGTTGGAAATAATGAAGCATCTGAATCCCTATAATATCTCATGGATCAAGGATGAGCACACATTAATGGTGAGTGAACAATGTTTTGTGAATCTAAAAATTGGAAAGTATTATGATAAGGTGTTGTGTGATATTATGCCAATGGATTGTTGCAATATTTTGTTGGGTAGACGTTCGCAATATGATAAAGATGCTATACATGATGAAAGATTGAATAGATATTCTATTTGGGTTGATGGCAAGAAACAAGTTTTGTTACCTTTAGTTGAGGAATCTGTTGGTGAGATATGTACATCTGTGAAAGTTTGTTTGATGGGAGGTAGACAGTTTGTTAAGGATTTGAAAAGAAATGACATTTTTTATGCTTTGATCCCTAACAAACCAAGTAAGAATACAAAAGATGAAATTCCTGCTGAAGTTGAGAAGTTACTCATTAAGTACAAGGAGATCATTTCAGATAATATACCTGATGGTTTTCCACCAATGAGAGATATCAGTCATTGTATGGATCTGATTCCTGGAGCTATTTTATCAAACAAAGCACCACATAGGTTAACACCGACCGAAAATGAAGAGCTTAACTGAAAAGTTCATAAATTGTTGAACAAAGGTTTGATCTAAGAAAGTTTGAGTCTATGTGCAGTACAAGCTGTATTGGCACCTAAGAAGAATGGAGAATGGAGAATGTGCACTGATTCAAGAGCAATCAATAAGATCATAGTGAACTATAGGTTTCCTATACCGAGAATGGATGCCATAATGGATTGTTTGAGTGGAGCAAGATATTTTACCAAAATTGATTTGAAGAGTGGATATCATCATATCAGAATCATAGAAGGTGATGAATGGAAGATTTCTTTCAAGACAAAGGAAGGTTTGTATGAGTGGTTGGTTATGCCCTTTGGTTTAACTAATGCACTAAGTACATTTATGAGGTTAATGAATGAAGTTTTGAATAAATTATTGAATAAATGTGTGATTGTATACTTGGATGATATTATGATATTCAGTAACACTAGAGAAGAGAACTTGATGCATATTAGACAAGTGTTGCAAATATTGAAAGAGGAAAAGTTGTTGATAAATCTGAAAAAGTGTTCCTTCATGAAAGAAGAGCTTGTGTATTTGGGTTTTTATATTTCAGTTGATGGTTTGCAGATGGATCCTAAGAAGTTTGAAGCTATACATAGTTGGCCTATACCTGAGAATGTTAGTGAGGTAAGATCATTTCATGGATTTGCAATTTTTTGCAGGAAGTTTATTAGAAATTTTAGTTCTATTTGTAATGCTATGACTGAGATAATGAGAGGAGACAAAAGAGAATTCAAATGGACACATGGAGCTGATAAAATTTTTGAGGCTTTGAAGTTGAAGGTTACTGAATTAACCGTGTTAGCTTTACTTGATTTGAATAAGGTATTTCAAGTTGAATGTGATGCAAGTGGAAGTACAATTGGAGCTGTGTTGACTCAAGAAGGTAAACCTGTTGCTTTCTTTAGTAAAAATTTGAATGATGCTAATAGGAAATATTCTATCTATTATCAAGAGTTCTATGCTATTGTTCAAGCTATGAAGAAGTGGAGACATTACTTGATGCCAAATGAATTTGTGTTGTATACTGATCATAAGGCTTTACAATATTTGGGTAGTTAGAATAATTTGAATCAAAGACATATGAAATGGGTAAAGTATTTGCAGAGTTTCACATTTGTGATAAAGCATAAGAGTGGAGTTTCTAACAGAGTTGTTGATGCATTGAGTAGAAGATCTATGTTGACTGAAATGAGAATTGAGGTTCTTGGTTTTGATGACATGAAGCATTTGTATGAAAATGATCTAGATTTTTCTGAGCATTGGAGAGTGTGCAGAGCACCTAATTCAAATCAATCAAGTAAGTATGAAGAATATTTCATTTAGGAATATATGTTGTTCAAAGGTATTCAATTGTGCATACCAAGAGGATCAATGAGAACTAATTTGATTAAGGAGAAACATAGTAGTGGATTGGCTGGACATTTTAGTATTGATAAAACATGGAGTTTTCTGAAGGAAAGGTACTTTTAGCCTCAGTTGTGTAAGGATGTTAAAAATTTTGTGAAAATTTGTGGAGTTTGTCAAGTTGCAATAGGAGTGAGTCAGAATACTAGTTTGTATACACCGATTAGTGTTCCTGAGAAACCTTGGAGTGATATCAGCATGGATTTTGTTCTTGGCTTACCAAGGACAACAAGAGGTAATGATTCCATATTTGTTATTGTGGATATATTTTCTAAGATGACACATTTTATACCATGTAGGAAAACATCATATGCAGTACATATAGCATATCTTTTCTTTAAGGAGATTTTTAGATTGCATGGATTACTGAACCGTCCTCACAATAGGTGTGGAATAATCATGCTCAAGGCCTTTCTTAGGAATGGTTTATTCAATCTAAGGACTACTTCTCCCATTATGAGGTGCATTTAACTTGTCAACCTAGGGATGTATACTTGAAATGGTCGACACGATATGTGCACTAGGTTCCTTAAGGAGTCATTCTGCTCATGCTGCAGGAAGGTAAAAATGCATAAAAGAAACCTACACTAGTGCTGCAGGAAAAGAATACATTTATCTCCTTACTGAAATGAATGCTAGAAATTGAAAACTCTATTTAAACCTATACTTTCCACCTAGAACATTCATTATAACTATTCTTGCAGATGCTGCAGGAACATTCATAAGGTACAATGTTGTAGGAATAAATTGTAACTTCTATCTGAAATACTGGAAATGTTGAAAATGCTGGAAATGAAACCTATTCTATTCTAACCTATTCCACCTCCCAAGTGGGCCCCCTTAGTTGGTTTCTACTAATCTATTAACACAGGATGTAAACCAAGAATTACTTCATTGTATTTCAAAAACTAATTACATAAAAATAATACATGCAACTTGAAATAGATTGTTGTATAATAGTTTTCTTCCAAAAAATTTTGTCTCTAATTTTCCTATCTAACTTCAAAATATCAGTCCAATCCCTATATAGAGAGGATCGAACACTTATTAAAAAACAGAAAAGAAACTATCTTGCTGAAAACATGTCGGAGAAGAAGATGGAAATGCTTCAGCTCGCGGTGTGGGTAGTAAAGCTCGGGCGACCAGTTCAACATAATAAAGTGCAGAGGGAATATAGGAACACTACATCCCCGCGTCCTAGAATAATGGCTCCTCCATTGTAGAAGCTGTGTTTCCTGGTGTTGTGATGATCACTCCGTCATAGCTGGTCCTCAACCGTCTTCCTTGAATGATGTCGACCACTCTCCAACTGCTTTCTCCCCTGTCAAGTTAGTTATGATGCGGAAATATTCATGCAACAAGCTTAATCAAATTAAATCCAGATATTAGAACATAGATTTTGATGGTTTTATGAAATATTGCAGTATATGTATAATATTAGCAAAATATGTCACAAACATCTACCCATGGTTTATCAGTTCTATCTAGACTTTATCACAAGTTTTGACTAGCTAGGCTCTCAAATGTTCTGTCAAAAACTAGAATAGAGTATTTAAGATTATACAAAATAAAGGCAATAATTTGGCCTTATCATCTTCCCCTTGGTTAATCAAATGCTTGTCTTCAAGCATTAAACCTTCTGGCAATTGACCTAAATTCACCAACTTCAGTTCTTCCTCGCCTCTGGCTCTTGAAGGAGTAGTAGAATCCTCTTGTTCTTTCCCAAACTTCCCTTCTGTGATCCTCCTGCAGCCTGTCAAGCCTGGCTGTGTTGATGTCATACAAGGGCCAAAGGAGCATGGGCGGCTGCATTGTGAGAAGACACCAGAGCTCCTGCCTGATTTGCCTACCTAGCTCCATGTATTTCAGTGTTCGGTGTATGGCTGCTTCAAGGTTAATGGGGCTGTGTGGTTATGATCTTTTGAATGTCTTTGATAATCTGCCCCATCTACTTCTGGCACCGAATAAGGCTCTTTGGAAGACAAAATAAGACATGCTGTCATATTCTGCATACACATCTGCTCTGAGTTTAAATTTTTTTATCTCTGATCTCCTTTTTAATATTCCCATATGTCAGTCTGAACCAATCCCTCAGGAATACTTTTGGTTGACTACTTTCTTCCCTTAATGGCAGGGGTTTCATTTTCTCAAGTTCTCTATAATTCTCTAATTGTCTATCATAGTTAGCCTTGTTGTGCATCCAAGAGATTAGGGCCCTTAGATGTATATCCCCTATGTAAAGTAGGGGATTCCATTCAGTCTCTATAGGGATGATGAAATTATGCACATACAACTCATAGAGTAGGTTTTGTTGCCAAGATGGAAGGGTTTGGTATAAACCATAGAATTCCTGGGCTGATTTGAACTCTGCGTTTACATATTTGAGGGTCATCATCAACTGAAAGAGGAATTGTTCTTTTAGATAGATGGTATAGACTCTAGGTGGCGGTCTACAAGCAATTATCTAGTCAGTCAAGTTAAGGGCATGTTCCATTCTCTATTTCTATCTTGTCAACTAATCTTTTAATTCTGCAATTTCCTCTCATTGTTCTGCTATTACTTTGTGCAATTTCTTTTTCTCTTCTCCCCATAGAGTGATTGTCAGCACATGATTATTATATAACTGGAAGAGAAGCATTTTCCATGTAATCGGACCACTATTTTCATCTTGGTTATTCTTCTTCCTTTGTTCCCTCCATAACTGTTCTAAGAGATTTATTAACCAAGTTCCCTTATAGGAGACTAGGGCATTCCTTGTGCAAGCTAGCTGGTGAGTTATAGGGGTTTCTTTTTCATGGGTTGGAACATCCTAATGACTAACTCCTGGGTCATTTTGACATACATTTGGCTCAGCTTCACACTCCTCATCCAGATTTTGAGGAATGTCTGGGATCTCAGACTGGCTGGGAGAATCATCTGGAACAATATGAATAGGAGTTTCCTCCTCAAATTGTTTGGGGGAAGCGGTCTGGCTCTCGGTGGGTGCTTTAGGAGTCTTCCCTCTCATCCTAGAATCTATGACCTTTTTCTTACTAACCCTTTTTTTTTTCTCTACTGCAGGAGTAGTGGCTGCAGGAACTGACTTCATTTTCTTCTTTTTCGAGACTTGAGGGTTTCGTGGCTCAACTACATGAACTGAAGTTTCTCCTACTAGCTTTCATTTTCCTTTTGTTTAGGCAGAAGTAGGTATATTTCTCATGTGAGCGGGTAAAGGCACATTTTCTTGTAAATTTTTAGTTTCTGCCCCTTGGGTACTTTGCTCAGCAACTGGGTCAGGGGAAACTGTATTATCTTGGCTAATTTGCACATTAGGGGCAATTTGAGGCTGCAGGGTTTTATGATGGACAAACTCTTCCCATGTCATAGGGGAGGCATCCCTAAGAGATCTTTCTATGAGTAATTTAATTAGGGCATGGTGAGTAACAGAGTTGTCTTTCCCTTTTTGGGGTTCTTTGGCACTAATGCACAGCATATTAAACAAAAAATTGGGTGCATTCATTGGGATATTATGTCGTACATAACTAAGTAGCTTAAAATGATGCACATGAAAATTAGAGAATCATCCTTCATAGGTGAAATACCTGATAATGTGTATGGCAAACTCCTGATATGGTGGAGGGATGGACATTCGTTTGCACCCCTGTTTAGTGATCTCCAGTGGAGGGTCTCCTGGTAGGGTGAACTGAGCCCTGGCTGACCTGGCATTGTGCACATTGGGGTAATGTTCTGCTGCTGCTGGCAAACTGGTTACTTTGGCTATTTTCTCCTCTGTTGCAATGAATTTCAACCCCCATACCATCGTTTGGCCTTCATCAAATGTGTTTGCAAGTTTTGTTGCTGCTTCCTCATCAAACTCCATCAATTTTAAGAAATATCCCAGCCATCCGCAGACATTAAATCTTCTTACTGACTCAACATCAGATAGTAAAATACCATGAACCACTGGTTCATGGCGCTGCAATTGGCCCCCCATTTGTGCTTACCAAATTCAACCTCTACTTTGTTCTTGATAATTACCTTCTTCTCTTTTGAATTTCAGACTACTTCTTCTAAAACCACAGACCCTCTTTCACATTCTTCTGGTATTCTTGATATGAACAATAATAATGTATTTTAATAGAATGAATCATAGATATTCATGCGAGAGTTATGTCATGGTTTTAATACTGGGTCACATCTAGTTTGAAAATTAGGGGTTTATTCAGAATAAAGATACGACACTTAACACTTGTGTGATGTGGTAGCTGGATTTTAATTAAGACAATGCTGAAGTACAAATTTGAGGATCTTAACGAGTAAATAGAAATGACATTTTAAGAATTGGCACACTTCCCTGCCCCCTACAAAATATTGACAAGTGTCCTCACTTGTCAGACTTGGCAGAAGGTATGGAGCTGGATTAAGGTGGCAACGATATATTTATTGCAGTATTCGATATAACCAATAAAATCTATGTGCTAAAAATGGAAATAAATTTGAAAAGCTCGTACCTGTTAATTAATCATCACACATGCCAGGAAAGATTGGCGAGAGTGGAATGATGGCATCGGTGGTTGGCATGCATTAGCGCACTATCTCTTTATTGAAAGCATAGAAATATGATGACGTGGAAGGTGGGTGGAGGAAGAATAAGAAATGAAGTGGGTTGAAAAAGAAGAATGTAGAAAGTGAATGGAGAACTTAAACTTTATGTAAATATAAATTTTTTATTATGGTCATGCTTCAAAGGAATTCTTATTGAAGAGCTGCAGGAATAAGGTTGACACCCTCTACTACAGGAAGTGTTACCTGTTGATCCTTTAAAACTAGTTGTTTGAAATGCTGCAGGAAGCCTTCTTTCATCTGTGGCTGGTGATATAGCTTTTCTCTATGTCCATTGACTAGTAGCTTGAAGTGTACAGGGTCAATTGTGGTCAACTGGAGTGCTCCATTTGTAAATACATGGCTTATTTCATATGGACCCAGCCATCATGTCTGCCTCTTGCCTGGTATCTCTTGGAATCTGAAATCATATAACAATGCCCAATCTCCAACTTTGAACTACTTATTCTTAATATGGGAGTCATCCCACTATTTCCTTTGCTTTTGGACAATTTTCGTGCATTGCAGGGTAGACTTGCACATTCCATCCAAAGAATTTAGATGCAGCAAGTGCTCTCTCTGTGTTGCAGGAAGATCAATATTTAACTCTAGCGTTGTTCTTAATGTTTTGTGTTCAAATTCAATCGGTAGCATTGCTGTTTTATCATATAACAGTTTGAATGGATTGAACCTTGTGGTGGTCTTCCATGTTGTTCTATACACCCAGATGGCTTCTAATAGTCTGCTGCTCCAATCTCGGCGATGCAAATGAGCTGTCTTTGTTAAGATTGCTTCTATTTCCAAATTTGTAACTTCTGCTTGTCCATTGGCTTGAGGGTGATGGGGGCTTGACTTCCAATGTCTGATATTATATTCCTTCATGAGATCTATTATCAGATTGGAAGTGAATTGAGTACCTTGATCAGTAACAAGTTCTCTTGGCATGTCATCTCTAGTAAAAATTTCTTCATACAGAAATTTAGCAACTTTATGATCTCTGGCATGCTTCATTGCTCTGACTTCGACCCATTTGGTCAGGTAATCTGTGCACACCAAAATGTATGATTTCCCATTGGATGGAGGGTCTATTGGACCAATAAAGTCCATGCCCCATTTATCAAATGGTGTTACCACCACCTGTGGGTTTAAGGTCATTTCATCTGATCTTGCTGGTTAGCCCATTCTTTGACATTTGTCACACTTCCTTGTATAACTGGCTGCATCTTTGTGAAGTGTAGGCCAGTAGTAGCCAGTTGTTAAAATCTTCTATGCTATTCTTTTGGCTGCAAAGTGTCCTCCAAATGGTTCATTATGACATGCATGAAGAATGTCATATATCTCATCTTCTCTCACACATCTCCTCATGACTTGGTCAGGTCCAGTGTAAAATAATGTGCTATCAATCCAAGAGAAATGGAAGCTTTTCTCTACAAGCAGCTTCTTTTCCTTATAAGAGAAATGTGCTGGCATTTTGTTAGCTACTAGGTAATTAGCTATATTAGCATACCATGGATGTTGGACAATAATATGAAATAAATGTTCATATGGAAATGCATCATCTATCAAAGTAGTATCTTCTTCAGCATGATGAATTCTGGATAGATTATGAGCTACCACATTTGCTTTCCCTGGCTTGTCAATGATTGTTATATCAAATTCCTCTATCTTCGTAGGATCTACCTGAATTCCAGCTTCGGAGATAAAATGTCCCAACACCACTCCTTCCTGCATCATCTGAAAGCACTTTTCACTGTTGAGAGACAAGTTATGTTCCTCGCATCTGATTAGTACTTTCTCCAAGTTCTTCAGGGCTTCCTCAAATGTGACACCAAAAGTAGTGAAGTCATCCATGTAGATTTCCATGCAAGCATGTGATATATCAGCAAAGATGCTGATCACAGGTCTCTGAAAGGTAGTAGGTGCATTACATAATCCAAATGGTAGTACTGAATAGGCATATGTGCCCCAAGGGCATGTGAACATTGTCTTTTCCTGATCTTCGGGGGCAATTCTTATTTGATTGTAACCACTGTATCCATCCAGAAAGAAAAAATATTTCTTTCCAGCCAAATTATCCAAGACCTGGTCAATAAAAGGTAATGGAAAGTGGTCCTTCTTTGTGGCATTATTTAATTCTCTGTAATCCACACATATCCACCACTTACCTCCTTTCTTAGGTACAATGACCAATGGTGACACCCACTTGCTATCAGAGATTGGATAGATGAATCCAGCATCCAACAACTTTTGTAACTCAGTTTTAACTATTTCTCTTAGTGCTGGATTTATTCTCCTTTGTGGTTGATGAACTGGCAAGCTTCTATCACTAATGTAGATTCTATGGGTGTAGAGTTTAGGGCTTAGTCCCTCCATATCCCCATAATCCCATGCAAAGGCTTTTTCATGCTGACTGAGGAGCTTGGTTAACAAGGCCAACTATGATTGGGACAACTTGTTGTTTACATGAAGGTTACGACCAGAGGAAAGTTCCACTGTTGTTGTTAGCTCTGCCATTAACACTTCGGGTACTGGACTTCTAGCTATTTCACTTGTCAGCAATTGATCAATTATTTCAGGGTTTGGCTGGAGTCATACAGTCCTCATAGGTATATAGTTGTAAAACAAAACTTTCTGAAACATCTTTAGCCACAATAAATTCATTGGTAAGAATGCTCTGTATCACATCATCTTCCTCTTGCATCTTTAGAAAAGATTGCCTATGCAATATCATGAGCTGGGCTACTGAATTCAGCTCTTCCTCCTCATCCCTTAAGTCTGGCCAAATAGGTTCTCCCAAGTCTGGTTGGGGTTGGGCAAGAGGGTACAAGGCTAGCTTCCTTATGGCTTGACCATTTGAAATTGTAATACTTCCTGATCTGTAATTAATTTTGGCATCAATGGTGGCTAACCAGGGTCTTCCCAAGATTACAGGGTAGCCAGCAAAGTTTACTTTAGGTGATAGGATAAGAAAATCAACAAGATACTCCCATGAATCTAAGGTTACTATCACATCTTCTATGAGACCCTCTGGAGTAACAGTTGAACTATCAGCAAGTTGTAACACTGTGGCTGTTGTTCTTAAGCCTTCTATGCTTAGCCTATGCATTGTATCTTTAGTCGTGACATTTATTGCTGCTCCCAAATCAACTAGAGCATTTTTCACAGTTTGTCCATTTATTATCAGGTCAACTACTGGACTACCAGGATATGAATACTTTGGTATTACCACCTTTCCTAACATGATATCTGCTAATTTCCTTACAACATGTACTATTTGAGGGTCTTTCTTCTTTCGTCCTGGCTTCTTAAGGCATGCTTCCTTAATAGCCTTTCCATAAAGAGGTATATCCTTGATAGCTTGGAACAAAGGGATTTGAATGTTCATATTTTTCAGCTGCTCAATAATATCAAATGTCTCTTCCTCTTGGGGTATAGGTTTTTCTTTGTTTAGCCTATGTGGAAAGTGTGGATTTCAACTGTGGACAGTAGTTCTACTAAATATATCAGTCGGCTGGCTGGTATTTGGCAGTGTGGCTTTTGGAAGTAGTGTTGCAGGAGTGTCTGCAACTTCCATGATAATAGGATATTCAAGTGTAGGCAGGGTGGTACCAGACCTCAAATGGATATCAGCTATCTCTAATGAATAAGTAGGGCACTGTTGAGTGTCAGTAGTGTATGTTTGTTGCTTCTGATGTTTGTTGTTTGGATTTGGCTGTGGTTGAGCAGACAATTGGGTTGGCTTTGGATTAGCATTAGTTGTTGTAGGAGGTGGCATTATTGCAGGTGGTTGCACTGGAGGTGGTAATTGTGGACAGCCAAAATTTTGGTTAGGCCACTGTGGAGGCCCCCTCCAT
>MU227495.1:1113726-1130833 GCA_018584345.1 Thuja plicata | reverse complement strand
GAGGTGGTAATTGTGGACAGCCAAAATTTTGGTTAGGCCACTGTGGAGGCCCCCTCCATTGATTAGTTTGCTGCCAATTTCCTTGTGGTGGTTGCCATTGATTCTGCTGATTAGGCCACTGGTTATTTTGCTGATTTTGCCATTGGTTATTTTGCTGATTTGGCCACTAATTATTTTGTGGGTTTTTCCATTGGTTATTTTGCTGGTTACGCCATTGGTTATTCTGCTGGTTTTGCCATTGGTTATTCTGCTGGTTTGGCCACTGAGAGTGAGAGTATTGAGAAGTGTTATGATAATTTTGGTTTTGCCACTGATTATTGTTAAAATTTGAAAATTATAGAGGATCTGGTGGCATACCTTATCGTGAAGCCCATGGTCGATGTTGAGCAACGAAGAACACTTGATCGTTGTCTCCTTCTATCTTCATGTAGTCAGTTGGCAAATGTTGATTTTCTAGGTTTGCTACCAGCTTACATCCGCAGTCTTTCTTTTGTTTGCGGCAGTGTGGACAGTATTCAGCCAATTGTGATTTAGCTTCTGCATGCTTCTTCTTGGCATTCATTGTGTCAAGATGTGTAGCTACATCATTTATAATATCTTGCTTGAAATCCGCAAGCAAATTAGATATCTCCAGCTTTGAAATGCTCGAACCAACCCCTTTTGTGACTGTGTGCCAGAATCCTCTGCCTTTCTTCACAGTTGACCTTGAGTAGTTGAGACAGATTTTCTTGAGGTCATCCCAAGAGGATTGGGATATATCTCCACCAGCCATCAAGTCTAATGCTTCCAGACAGTTGTCATTTACCCCTCTCAAGAAGACTAGTTTTTGTGAATCCTCTGCTAGTACATGCTGGGGATTCTTCTGCATGGTGTACAAAAAATGTGAAACATAGTCCTCCAATGTTTCGTCCTCCTTTTGAGACATCCTAAAGATATCATCTCCTTTTCGGTCACTGCCTTTGCAATAATCTTTATATTTCTATAGAAACAACGTCTGCATCTCATCCCAGGTACCTGCTGCATTGGCTCCTAAGCCCATGAACCATCGTAAGGCTGACTCTTTCAGTGGTGCAAGAAACAACTTAAGCTTATGGGCATCGGTATTATAGTCAAAGCTTCGACATAGTATGTTAAACTCAAAGAAGAAAGTGTCAGGATCTTCCGTTATAAGACCATAAAACTTTGGAAGAGCAGCGCTTGGTATTTTTTTGAGATTAGCATTGTTTATAAGGCTTGGGAGAGGAAATGGGAAAGTAGGGTGTGCCATTACTAGAGGTATTTGGTTATGAGGTTGCTGCTGGAAAGGAGCATTAGCTACTGGATTGTTAACAATAGGTGGATTTGGGCCAGAATTATCTAGAAAACTAGCCAAGATTTCTGCAAAAGGTCAGAAGCCATTTATATTCGGTGGTTCTTCTCTAGAGGAAGATGCTGCAGGAAAGTCGGGGCTTGCATCTTCAAAGGGTAACTCAACTTCTTCAACTTCCTCGTTCAAATTAGCAGACTCTGTTGGGAGAAATCTGCCATATTCATCTCGTTGCCTTTCTCTTCGACGCATGCAATTGAATTCTTCACGCTTGTGAAGCAATTTTTAGAGATACAAATCTAAAAACTAACTAGGAATAAAAAAAATGACTCAAAAATGTTCCTAGCTTGACACCATCCCCGACAGCGGTGCCAAAAATGAGCTGTCCTCACAATACGTGTGGAATAATCATGCTCAAGGCCTTTCTTAGGAATGGTTTATTCAATCTAAGGACTACTTCTCCCATTATGAGGTGCATTTAACTTGTCAACCCAAGGACGTATACTTGAAATGGTCGGCACGATATGTGCACTAGGCTCCTTAAGGAGTCATTCTGCTTATGCTGCAGGAAGGTAAAAATGGATAAAAGAAACCTACACTAGTGTTGTAGGAAAAGAATATATTTATCTCCTTACTGAAATGAATACTAGAAATTGCAAACTCTATTTAAATTTCTAGGTTAGCAATTCTGGAGCAGTTCTTGGAAGATGATAGAAGGAGAGAGAAGATGATCTGTTGAGATATTGTAAGGCGGGTCTATGACCTCGCATGTATGAATATTATTCTGTAATTCATTGAATGTATATGGTCGAAAGTCGGAAGGCCTTACAACTCGACATGTATTGAGTTTGATCAATTAATGAAAAGGATTCCTGTTGTTTCTTCTCTCACTTTGTTGTTATTGTTTCTGCATTGTATCTGTAAGCTGGTTTGGTATTTGGGAGTGCCTTTGGCCCCTCCTGCCATCCCTCCTTGCATCAAAATCATGAATTATCTACAAAATTTTCACAAACATTATCCCTAGCTCCTTGTGATTGTGGAGAAGGAAAAGTTCACTAACCTCAAGATCGATTAAAGTCTCAAGGGATAAACTATCCCTTACGCCACCTCACTTCTATTAATGCTTTGGTGAGCTAAGAGATCAAGATGCTAATGTGATAAAAAAAATTAATGAATTAAAGTACTAAATGCGAGAGAAACTTAAATATCTACTAACTGCTAATTTGAAATAATATTTTGACTACAAGAACCAAAAAAATGACACTACATAGACAAAATGTTGAACTTCACAAGCTCACTTCCTAGGACGCACGTCCAGGTCAAGGATGCCAGTGCGGGTACGAGATGACAGTGTGGTGCACATATGTCTTGTATGGATAGAGTACGAAGGAAGACACAAAATGAGAAAATGATAAAAACTAACTGGAAAAACTGAATGGAAAATAAGATACTAACACAATACAAAAAGTACAATTATATTATGGAGATAACAATATTAAAAGCTAAAGAATTATTGATATGTTGCCTAAAATATGAAAGAAAATAAAGTGGAGAGTCTCCCTTCAAAACCAAGAAGCTTGAGTTCAATGGAATGAAGGCCAAGTGATGAAAATGATCAAACCAATATGTTGCAAAATGTCCAAAGATGGTGGAGAACTTAAGAACAAAAATGGAAGAGATTTGTAGACGAATCTGCTAAGAGAGAATGACAAAGAATACCAAATGAAGTTAAAAATGGAAGTATAATGGCCGAATTTGAATCTAGGCTTTAGTGGGTAGTAGAATCATGCATTAAACTATAAGGGTGGTAGTTTTTAATGCCTCAACGCACTCTACACATTTGTAGACAAGTGCACATCGCGCAGACGTCTTATTGGCGTACACACGTTCTAGGTTGTCCAGGTTACGTGGCCGAGATTCTAAGCTGTTGGCGACAAGGCTAAGATGGAAGGGTCAATGGGTGATGTGGAATTTTATGTTGTAAGTTAAGGTAGGGATATGGCGTACTGGTAAATTACACAGGGGTGCAAATTTACAACATTACATTTTGCTCCCACTTTAGCAAGCACATCATAGAAAGAGATGTGTGTTAAAGCAAGGAAGACTTACCTGACTTACCTATGGGGATTTCGTTCACATAAGGCTGCCCGTAGCAAGAAAGTGCTAAATTATTGTTGAGCCACATCTAGCATGCAAATTGTAGACGACAAGCTAGACGGTGAAGACAATCTATAGACAAAGACCATTGATGGAGCACCGATATGGGTGATAATTTGTGTTATGCCAAATAGCCATATGATAGGGCAATTTTGATAGTGCACTAATACGAGTAGAAAAAGCTAGATAGTTGCATGATAGGACGACTTTAGATGGTGAGCCGACATGCATAACAAAAGCTAGATAGACATGTAATAGGATGACATAGGCATGCACTGACACATGTAGCGAAAGCCAGGTAGTCATGTGATAGGGAGAATTAGATCACATTGTTACACGTAGCTAAAACTAGATAAGTGTATGATAGGGTAGGGTTTGACGAGATAGTGGGTTGACCCCCACAAAGACACACACTAAGATCAAAAATTTTGAATTTTGCAAAAACAAATTGTGATATAAAGACAATGTGATAGTTAGACAATAAGACAATCAGATAACACATATATAACAACCCCCTAGAATGGATCATGTTGCTCAGAGGGGAGCATGAGACATTCTAAAGAGAGAAATGACATTATGACATGTCAACATATGAGATGGTTCCATGGAATGTCACTTGCTGACGGGTGACACATGATCTCGATAATATCTACACAAAAATAGGGGGATCCGATAGATTGATGTCAGAACCCAAAAGAGTGATATACATCCTCTCAAAAGATATTTTATCACTGCCAACCATGACTCAAATCTGAAAAATAACACATAAAGACAAAAATAAATTAAAAAATTAGATTAGCATAGAAGGAAAGCCTGAATTCCCCCCCCAACACTTTACCCTCTACGAGTCTATAGCTAAGATGCTTAAATGTAGAGTGTGGAATAACCACAGTGTACAAGACACATTCCTCCCAACCTAACACCCCTAAATACTAGTGTTGCCCTTTAACAATAATTCTCCGTGCTTCCTTACTATTCTTAAAAGTAAACATTATCATTGATCCAATTTTAGGGCAACATTATCATTGTTTCCGTTTAGCAACATGATTATTTTATTATTTCCAACTTTATTAGCCTAGCTTTAAGACAATCTCACACTACATCTCCTTTTAAAAATTTCTGTTCTCTTTCCTCGTATATTTTTTCAGCATTTATTCAATACTCATTTTATATTTTCTACCATTTAATTTATTTCTAATTTGACTGTGGGCTATGGGCCAAATAAAGAACCCAAAAAATATGCACACTTCCATAACTCATTTCATGTAAATCTCGAGGAGCTTCTCTGGATGGACCGGATAAAATTTGCAGTGATGAAAAGTAAAGACCAAAATTATTTGCGGCGATATGACAAGTAATCCCCGTGGTTGTACAAACATTTGGGAATTGGGGCCCAAAATTCCATTCCCTTTCTCAACTAACGATGATATTTTATTTTTTCAATGTTCATCATTTCCAAGTCCCTGTTGAGTGGGGCCGTGAGTCATCAACTGTCTACTCAATACTTTTACAAGTTACAAAAAGTTTACTTGCTTTCCAATGAAATGATGACACTGCAAATGCATCGGTTATATTATAAATGATATTGAGGACAGTACGACCTCCACATGCTTTGTCTCTCGTCACTTCCACTGTAGGGACAAAGTCAGGTGGGGCCCTCTCTTGTTTTGAGGCGGCTAAGGAGACAGATATTCAATAATACTTTTCAGTCAAAAGTCTAAGAATGGACTTATCCAATGGATTAATACTCCACTTTGCACCATATGCCTACAAAACTGGCCTTTCATGAACATCAAGGAAGTGTGTTCTTTGGGTGGGTTGTGTTGTTACTATTTTATCTAATGATACATGAGGACTTTGGGTAGATGTTTATATGGGAAGAGCATTAGTTATCACTTACATTTTAATAGTCATTTCAAACAATTGTCAAAATCTGATTTATTGTTTAGGACTTATGGGTGCACGAAGTTAGTTATAATGGCTTCTAGTACGCTTCCCCTAAACTATAATGTGTTGGGTAAAAAATGGGTTGGGGAAGAGTGGACCTCATGACTTGGAATCAAGCCAGACATGAACCCAAAATACAACCAATTATAATTTTCTAACCATGACTTCCAAAATTAAATGTAATGCTGGCTTAAACTTTCAATGGGTATAAGTAAGGCTATTCTTAACTTAGAGTGTTTTGGTTCATCATTATCAATTTTTTATGTGGGCGAGCTAATAGGAGAAAAAAGAATAATTTATAAAATTATTGTCAATCAATTTTTTTAAAATATTTTTGATTGTTTCATAAGCAAGTAATCTAAATAATATAGACGGTTTAAACAACTTTTCATAAATATCACATATGGTCATACACAAAAGAACTACATAGGAAAGCAAACATGTTAACCACTCAGATATGAATTAGTTCGCATCAACTTAGATGTCAAACTGGAAGATATATGTCACCTAAGGAAGAGTGGGTAGAAAGAAGATGTTATTGCACTCAAGAAGCGATGGAAATAGAACTGCATAAGAATGGAAATAAATATCACATATGATCATACACAAAAGAATCGCATAGGAATGGACATGAAATGGAAAACAAACATGTTAATCGCTCAGGTAAGAACTAGTTCGCATCAACTTAGATGTCAAACTAGAAGATAGATGCACCTAAGGAAAAGTGGGTAGAAAGAAGATGTTGTTATTGCACTCAAGAAGCAGTGGAAATAGAATGACATTGAATCATGGAGTGTTCAACCTACAAGGATATTCAGGTCAGCTACATTGGGACAATAAATTTGAAAACGTTGAGTAATTAGTATGAAGAAGAAAAGATAACAAGGGTTGCAGATTTCTTGATCAAGATACACAAAGAAGATTCAAGATGTAGAAGGAAAAAGAGATTTAGTTGGCGCGGTGTTTTGGGTTTTGCATGCTTATTTATTTACTGACAATTTGTCAGTCCCATAAGTTGATTGACCTTGAGGACATTATTAAAAAATTTCATTCATTCAGTCACTCACTTCAATGGTCAAGGTCAGTTTTGACCAATAAAAGTAAGATGATTTTTTACACCTTTTTGGTGGGGATCAGGAATAACCTTTCTATTCAATTTTAAACCATTGACGTGTGTAATGGTTGAATAGACTGAGTTTAAAAACTTATCATGAGTCACTCAAGCATCTCACTATCCAACACCCAAGACCTTTTACAAATACAACTCCAAATGATCCTTGTCACATTAGTCTATGTGCAAAGTTTGATCAAAGGTGATGATTACCTCCTAGTACTCAAGGAGATTGTTAAACCTCGCCTATCACTAGGAAAATACAAGTCATTATATTAAAGTGAATCCCTAGATATTGATAATAAGAAAACATGTTAGTTGCATATTAAACAATTTCAACACTTAAATAAAAACAAAGAGATGAGGACATCAATTTTGATTTAAACTATTGTAGATGCAAACAATGAAGATAAGGTGGCTAAAAAGGAGAAATTGCACAAAAGGAAAAAGATTAATCATGTACGCTTAGAAACATTCTTGGCAAAATTACAAGGCCATATATCAAACAAGACCAACAATACATGACAAATAAATGAATTAGTCTATTAATACATTAGATTGTCAATAAGGAAACATGTGAAACCATAACTTAATGTTCTTAGATTAGGTGTCAACATGGCTAGAGAGTGTGTGCCAACAATGACTTCTAATATTAGATAGGAAATATGCTCAAAGACGATTGCCTCTTTATTCAATAAGTCAAATTTTGTTTTGTATTCCAAATTAGAAGAGTTTGGAATCATATTCTAGCATTGGATTTGCCTTTCCACATAACATTAGACAAGAAATATGCTCAAAGACAATCCCCTCTTTATTCAATAAGTCAAATTTTGTTTCGTCTTGCAAGTTAGAAGATTTTGCACTCATCTTCTGACATTAGATTTGTCTTTCCACATAACAAACTTTTACCATTTTGTTTACCTAATATATATGTATGATATGATCTTTGTTACATATGTAAAACATAAAATCATTATCATATATTATATATGAATATCACCACTATAATTATAAAGATTGGTATGGTACGTACATTTACAGCTCATGCCTATGCCTTTATAAATACTGTCCACGGGCTCTAGGCAGTGGGGTTAGCTAAATTTATAGTTGACAGTGTGACTTTGGAATCCACCAATAATTTATTGGTAGCTCTCATGTTTAAAGTATTAATAATAAGTTGAGGCAACATTTGGTCTACGTCGCAGAGTGAATGGAAAAATAAGAAAAGCAATGGCTCATGGATGCATGTGAAGAAAAATAAGGCCACTTTTTCAATCATTTTTAATGCTTATTGTACGTTCAACGGATTCTGCGCTTCTCCATGCAAAATGTTGGCAGTTAATTTATTTAGCACCCATCACAATTGCGTCCGTGATCAACTATCACTTTCTATTTTAGCTTAATAATTAAATCTTGAAAAAGTATAATGTCACGTGGGTGATACACTATAATGTGTCTTAAGAATATCATTATGCTATTCCTTCGGATAGAAAGGTGAGCTTTTGGGGTGTACACAATAATGTGTCTTAAGAATATTATTATGCTATTCCTTCGGATAGAAAGGTGAGCTTTTGGGGTTTTTGGTTAGAGTATATTTTTGTTAGGTTGAGCTTTTGGGGGGTGTTTAGTTAGGGTATATTTTTGTTAGGTGTATTCTTTAAATTTTAAAGATAAGATATCTATTTTATTCCACACTAACCTTTGTATTTTTTTTTCTGAACACTAACTCTTCACCATGCTCATATTCCTTGCACTTCTCCCCTCTACTTCCCTCAAAGGAACTAGAGTAATTTTTTTTCTATCATTCTCTATTGTGACGAAGTTTCTTCTACAATCATGAATAACTCCTCTATCAAATTGTGAAGGTCTTCCCAATATACCATGACAAACACTCATAGACACCAAATCGCATAACACCTCATCTCTGTAAGGTCCAATATTAAAATTGACCAAACACTGTTCTTTTACCTCCACCATATGTTCATCTGAAAACCAACTTATCCCATAAGGACAATGATGTTTAAGCCTCTTCAATCCAAGATTTTGCACCATCTCTTCTGAGACCAAATTATTGAATTACTACCATATTCCATAGCAACCTTACAACATTTACCTCCTGATTTTCAAACAATCCTAAACAAATATCTCCTTTGTATGGGTTTAGCTTCTTTCTTACGCAAAATGACTTTCCTAAGCATAAGAGATTCTCCTATCTCAGGTTCTGCTTCATTTACCACAGATTCATCAGTAGCTTGTTCCTCATGTGCCACCAGATTCTATTTTCCCATGTTCTTACTAGATCCTTCAGAACATTGAAAAGCTATATGCCCTAAGCCACCACATTTGAAACAAGTACCTTTGAACTCATTTCTACCATTCCCTCTTCTAGGTTTTCTTTGATCAGGTTCAACTTTAATGGTTTGCTTCTCTTTTCCATTGCTCCTAGCTTGTTTCTCCCTTCCTCTTGGGTTACTCTATCTTCTCTTCAACTTATCTTCTTCCTTTAATGCATACTGATAAGCATCCTCAAATTTACTAATCCTCAACATACTCAACTCATCCTGAATGTTAAATCTTAGACCATTAACATACCTAGCCACCTTCTCCTTAGATGTTTCTCGGTGCCCAGATCTGATAGTCATCTTATAGTATTATTCGGTGTATTCTTTCACACTCATGTGTTTTTGCTTCAAGTTTTATAACTTCTTGAACAACTCTAATTCATAATCCTCGGGGATGAATTTAGCTTTAAATATAGCAACCATCGCCCTCCACCTAGTGATTTTGATTTCACCATGTTCCTCCTTATCTTTCTGTAATTATTTCCACCATAAGGCAACATGATCCTTTAACTTAGTCTGTACTAACCTAAACCTCTGTGGATCTTTGATATCTTCAAGCTCAAAGTAATCTTCTAGTTATCCAATCTATCAAATCCTCAGGATGCAATGAATCAGTGAAAGTAGAAACATCCATCCTATGAATTTTACTTACTTGTTTCGTAGCTCTCAACAATCTTTCTTCATCTGCAGAGATCTCAACATCTACAGTCTCAAGATCTTCAGCAACTTCCTCATATTCTTCTTTAGTTTTATAATTCCTTCGTAATCTATTCAACACATTTCTGATCTCATTCCTCGTCACATTTATGAAGTCCTCCATCATTTTCTCTAGCCTTCTAGGGTTCATCCTTCAAGGCGACATTCTTCCAATCTTTAGGTGTAACTGCCTCAGCTTCAACGATATGATTACAAGATTATAATTGTCTCTCTAATTGGTGATCTATTAGACACACTTGTAGCCTACCTCCAACTCAGTGATCTGTACACCCTTGGTATGCCTTCACCTCTCAACAATCAACGACAAAATACTTGCACTATGTGCAAGCACATTTGCTTGGGTTTCCTTGGACAACTTGTCGAGCATCCTATTGACAAATCTGATTTTGAGGTGCATGATATGTGCAGTGCACTAGATGAGATGAAAGGGATTGGAATACAAGCTGGGGAGTCTTCTCATGTGAGAGACGAGGAGGTGCATGCATCATTCACTGAGAGTATAGTAGTAAGACTTAGATTGTACTTTCATAGTTTATTTTATTTTAAATGAATATTTATAAGAGATAACTTACTAAAACGGTAATAATGTTTATTTACATGGCTTATTAATGTTCATTTGATGTCTGAGGAGGACATGGAACATGTACATAATGGCATGCTCTCGGCGATTTCATTTGGCCTTGATAGCTACACGATATATATTTCTGCACTTAGTCATTTGCATTTTTTTTGTATACATTCTTGTCATTTAAATTATCATTAATTAAATTACATACTAATTAACATTTTCATCTTATTTTACTCTTGCAGGACACACCTAGTGAAAGGGAGGTGGAGTGCGAGGGAGGTGCAGTGATACACACTAACAAGGGAAAGGTAATTGAATGCAAATCTGATTGAATTAAGAGCTTAAAGAACTTTGATTATGCATGTCGATATAGATTGATAGTTTCACATAGTTTTCATTTTTATGTACAAGAAATTATAGGATTCACATCCTTGCTAACTGCATTGACACTGGCAGAAGAAGAGATGCCTGCATAGGTAAGTTTTTATTTTAATTTGTATTTAGTAAATATTTTCTTATCACTGATAGTTATAGGATAACTTGTATCAATTTTATGCTTGTGAAAATATATAGGTTGACTTTGGAAATGTTAGTGACATCCCTTCACTACTACAAACATATGCCATGACTCTTGATGGAAACATAGACTTGAGGTAATCACAAATTCAATTTTAAAGTTCAATTATAGTTTAATGTATATTAATTTTGATGTTAATTTTCTAATTGTAAATATATAATTTAAATAATCTCAATTGTGGTTTGAATTTCTTTTTGTGCAGGATCCTTTAGAGCTAAAGACTATTTTGAAGAGGCTCAATTTTGATGACTCATGAATATTTTAGGATGTCATAGAGACATATAGTTGTCACTTGTGGGCATTTTGGGTTTCATACATGGTCATTTCACGTGTATATTTTGTAGAGATTTTGAGATGGCATATGCCACATTTTGTTAAACTTTGTTTGAGTTGGCATTTATGTCATATTTGTACATGGACATACATAATTATTAGACAATATGATATATATACAAGTTGAGGTTTGATATAATTTGTTCCTCATGTACACTAGTTATATTAATCATGTTTATGGAATCATTATGTATTTTTACTTATGTGAGTGTCATTGTTATATTATTCCAATAATATTTGATGTGTTTCTATCCTATGTTTTTTTCTATTTGTTGTGTTCTATTAATATTGGTTACCTTGGAATGATTATTCAACAAATGCCTATTATTACAAATATGCATTATGAACTCTATTCCATGTATTTGGATTGTTTTGGATCTATGGTTTCATGGCTATGATAATTTTTACTTAAGGAATAAACTAAGAAAGATAAGCATTAGTAATTGGCATCCAACACCTTTGGGGTCTAGTTGTACATAGGTAAAAATTATCCTCTTACATCAATCTCAAATTTCCATTATTCAAGTGGACCCATTATTTAATAATCCTATCTTCAATCATTATATTCCTATTATTCATCATATTACAATATGTATATTTCTCCATTATACAATTAATCCATTTAATAAAATATTATATTCTTCATTAATTCATTAAATCTATTAAACAATATATATTATATTATTATTTTATTTATAATCCATTTTCCAAATCTCATACTATAGACACCTAAAAATGTCCTCATGAAACCAACGAAAATCCTTTATTAATTAAATAATAATAATCATTTATTTAATTAATTAATTAGTCATTTCATCAATTATTTAAATACTTCATTAGACTTTTCCTTCTAAAAAATTAACTAAATTATTATTTATTTAATTAAGCCTTGTTCCTATATTTATTAAATAAATATCTTTGTTTAAGTAGACACCTAAAAATGTCCTCATGAAACCAACAAAATTCTTCTATTAATTAAATAAATATTATTATTTATTTAATTAATTCATTAGCCTTTTCATCTATTATTTAAATAAATATTTATTATGTATTTAAATAATTCATTAGCCTTTTCCTTCTGAAAAATTAAATAAATTTTTATTTATTTAATTAAGCCTTTTTCCTCTATTTATTAAAAAATATTTTTGTTTATTTAATAAATCCCTAAATCCTTGTCTTTCCATTTTAACCAATCATATGGATTCACATGGTTCAACTCCTAATTTTTCTCTTTGTGCCAGTTGTCAATTGTCTCTTCATTTGACCTTTCTCACTTAGCTTGTGTCTAAGGTCAATGCACCTTGAAGAGTCAACATGCCTCTTCCACCTCTTAATCCTAGCCACTCATCTCTCTTGCCTCTTAATCTCCTTTATTTTCACCAATACCCTACCTACTCTTTAATCCTAGCCTTTCATTTACCACCTCTTAGTTTGAACTATTGATTTTCACGAGGTTTCTATAAAAGAACATTTTTTCTATCCTTTGGGTTGAACAACCATTTGAAGCTAATGACCACTTGAACCTAAGGAGCCTAAGCTATTCTAGCTTATTTATCATCTTAATTTTTCTATCTTGTTAGCATCTTGCTATCATTCTACTATCATTTCATTTCCTTCATACTATTACTTGCATACTATTTTCTATAATCAACTAAGATCCATTCTTTCATAGCCTCTTGTGCACGTGCTAACAAATCCGACAGTACCAACATTTCAATAAGAGATCTTGGAAGATATGAGGATAATGGAGGCAATCATCTCTTGAGTGCATTTGGTAAATTTTTTTTGTTTATTTCATATTTTATGCATTCTTGAGGAAGAGCTCTATTGGATGATGTTGGATTCATTTGCTTACCTAGGGCTAATGGTTGGGCTTAGTGGGTATGCAAGTTAGGATTGTTCCATTTCCATCGTCATCACGTACATATCATTTCCATGCCTCTAGTTATCCTCTTCCACCTCTATCAATTGTGTCTACTTAGTAAACGCAAGACAAATGTTTACCTCCAACTACATCCTTTATCCCACATTTGTTCTAATGTTGGATCCAACTGTGAGGACATTTATAAAATATATTTCCCCTCTCATTCAAAGACATCTTGCACCATTTTTTTTGGTATTTGCATCATTAATATCTCTTGCATATTTGATCTTTAATATCTTATTTCATTAATCACAATAGAATTTTTAATTTGATCTTTAGTGTCCATTCTTCATAGCTTCTTGTGCACATGCTTCCTAAGAACCTCTATATTTGAACATAAGATCTTGATATATGTGAGAGCAATAGAGTCAAAATCCATTTGCATGCATGTGTATTTTAGTTTAGTTATTTGGTTTTGCATGTGTGTGTGTGTGTGTGTGTGTGTGTGTGTGTGTGTGCGTGTGTGTGTGTGTGTGTGTGTGTTTGTGTTTGGCAGGTACTTTATTGTTGGATGTTGAAAAAATCTGAATCTCTGATTCATAAGTCCATTTCCCTCATTTACATATGGCATGCTCGCTGAACAATACGGAAAAGGACTTAAAATAATGAAATGCTATGGATATGATGGTCACAGTCCTCTTGGTTTACAAAAATAAGGTATCGTTTTGTTGGATGATATCAGTTTTGGTTACTGATCATGCTGTTGATATTCATGTTTTGTCATTGATGTCAACATATATTTCTATGGGGAAGACAGATTGACTACTTAACTGGAACGAGTGTACGGGCACTGTACGGATGATTCAGAAGGATCAAAGTTGGATTTATGCAGAAGGCTATGTCCTAAACTTACTCCTAAGGTCGCTTGACTTTATGTTACATTATGTGGATGTTACAGTTCATTTGGTGAAGACTGTTTTTCTGGACTGCAACTGTGATTCTCGACAGAGAAGGTCTCTGTGTTTCGGGTATATCTTATTGAGGAAGATGTTTCAGAACTTGTGAGCTTATAGATAGTGAGCCGACATATGATAGTGAAATGGGTTGAGTTTGATTTCTGTTTGGGTATTGATGACGTTAGTTGTGGCGTGTACTCTGGAGAAGACCTATTTCCTGGGCGACTTCAGACTTGTAACGTGTGGAAATTAATTATGAGAGTGGATTGTGGATCTCGAAGTATTTGTGATGAATTGTAAATGTTGTATACTTGTTATAGGTACCGTGTGTATCTTAGCAAGGGCTTATGTAATTATTTGTATGATGGGAAGCCTTAATTGTCTGACCTAGAAAATTATGTATTAGGAAAGCTTAACTGGTCGACCTAATGGGTTATTGTAAAAGGGTATATATGAGTGACCTTTTCATTTGTGAAAAGTGTGGTAGATAAAGAGAAGAGCAGAGATTTTTGAAGCTGCAAAGCTTGACTGCTGGATAGAGAGCAGTGTTGATACTTCATTGGAACTGATCAAACAAAGATAGTTGCTATCAGACAGTTCACTGGATTGTGTATTTGCTGTATACACTTGATGCGGATTGTAAATCCTTTAGGGTGGCTTTAACCTTCTTTGGGCAGTGTGCCTTGGCAGTGAGCCTACTATTTCCTTTGACTCCTAATAGGGTCTGTCTCCTAATAGGGACTGTGTACTGTAATGTTGTAACAAGCTCCTAACAGGGCTAATATCTTTTAACAGGGATAATATACTCTCAGTACATTATTTGTGGGTGTTAATTCCCACCGGGGTTTTACCTTTAACAAGGTTTCCTCGACAACAAATTTTGTGTTACGGTGTTGTCTATTAATGTGTTATTATCTACATTTTCTGATATGGTTAGTAAAGTTTAAAGTTTAATAATCTATACTACAACTAGCTCACCCCCCCTCTCAGTTGTCTTGTGGACTGTTATTCCTAACAATTGGTATCAGAGCTACTGGTCCTCAAAGAGAAATTTTAACAACTTGAGGTGATCCTGAAGAGGACTTACTATAGGAAGGATAGTCCAAAGTTTGATCCTGAAAACTTTGACAGTTGGCAGAACAAGGTGAGAACACATTTGATGTGTCTAGGACTTGACTACTGGATGATCACAAAGAAGAAAGAAAAGTTAGCAACTGAAGATGAATTAGATAAGACCACTGACGATTAGAAGAATCTATTTTCATGTAATATGGTTGCAAGGGAATCCCTAATTAGTGCTCTATCAGAAGGATAATTCACTGAAGTAAAGGACTTGGACTCTGCACATGAAATATGATCAAGGCTGGAAGCACTATATGTTGGAGACAAATTTAAAAAGAAAGCAAAGTTACAGAACTGGAAGACAAATATGGAATCATTAAAGATGAGAGAAGATGAGAACATTAGAGCATATGCACAAAGAATTACTGAGGTGGTGACTGGTATTAGGAACTCTGGAGGAACTTACAGTGAAGAAGAAGTAATTGCAAAGATACTGAGATCTTTGACACCTGCATACATAACCAAGGTTCGGGATATAGAGGAGATCATACCTTTGACACCAAACTTCACCAGAGAGATGTTGATTGGCAAACTAACTACATTTGAGGCCACATAATTGGGAGACACTTTACCTAAAGTTGAGCCAGCATTCAAAGAAACCATGCACAAGGATAAGAAGACCTTAGCTGGAAATGCAAGCACAAGCAATAATGATCTGAGAGAAGAACTTGGAGCCTATTCTGATGAATGGGAACAGATATAGGAAGAAGAAAGGAAGCTAGATGAAATTTTTGCACAGATTTCCAGAAGAGAAAAGAGAGGTAAGGGTAAGTTTGAAGGAAAATTACCTTTGAAATGTTTTTCATGTAATAAGATCAATCATTTTGCATCTAGATGTCCTACAAGAGTTCCAAAGCACAAACCTAAGTTTTTCAAGTCTAAGTTCTCAAAGGATAAGGAATGCTATTATGCTAGTGAAGGAATATATGATGATGAGGATGGTAACTTTGATGATATTATATTCATTTCTATTAAGGATGATGAACCTATGCATGAGGAAAAAGTATTAGTATCTCGAGTTGAAAATAAATTTGAATGGGTCATAGATAGCGGTTGTTCACATCATATGACTGGAGATAAAAATAAATTTGTAAGTTTGAAGAAGCATGATGGTGGTGTTGTTAGATTTGGTGACAATACTCCTAAACTTATTATTGGGATTGGATCTATCTCATTGGATGGTAAGACTAACATTGACAATGTACTACTTGGTGATGGACTCAAGCATAATTTGTTGAGTGTTGGACAGCTAGTGGACAAGGGTTATCAACTAAACTTCATCAATGGGAAATGTTCTATCAAGAGTAAAACAGGAGACTTGATAGCATCTGGTACTAAATCCAGAGGTAATGTTTTTGAACTAAACACATCTGAAGCTAATTGTTTTATTGCAAAGATTGATGACAGCTGGTTATGGCATAGAAGATTTTGTCATGTTAATTTTGACAACATTGTGAAGGCAAGTATGAAAAAAGTAGTAAGATATCTACCTAAAATTGTTAAGCCATCTAACACTATGTGTAGAGAATGTGTTATGGGAAAAAAGACTAGAAGCACTTTCAAGAGCAAAGCCTATTCAGCAAAAGGGAAGTTGGATCTGGTGCATACAGATCTATGTGGCCCTACAAGAATAAGATCATACTATTGATTACTTTTCTAGAATGATGTGGGTTACATATTTGAGAGAGAAATCTAAGGCATTTGACAAATTCAAGTTGTTCAAAGAAAAAGTTGAGAATGAATCTGGTTTAAAGATGAAATGTTTGAGATAAGATAGAGGAGGAGAATTTACATCAGAACTGTTTAACACATATTGTGAAGAAAATGGAATATATAGACAGACTTCAGCTCCTAGAACTCCACAACAGAATGGGATAGCAGAGTGAAGAAAAAAAACTATATTAGATGCTGCTAGGACTATGTTGCTGTAAGGAAATGTATCACATGTTCATTGGAGAGAAGCAGTTGGCACTGCTATGCACACACTAAACAAAATTTAGATCAGAGAAGGTACAAATAAAACCCCTTATGAATTATGGTTTGATCATACACCTACTGTGAAATATTTTAGAATATTTGGTAGTAAATGCTATATCAAGAGAGATGA
>MU227495.1:1087561-1112617 GCA_018584345.1 Thuja plicata | reverse complement strand
ACACCCATGATAACAGGGAACAAACTAACTAAAAGTGATGAGACTCAAAGTGTTGGGCAGACTAAGTACAGGTCAATGATTGGAGGTCTACAATATTTGACACACACTAGACCAGATATTACCAATGTATTTGGAATTGTGGCTAGATATCAGGCAGATCCTAAAGAAACACACTTTGCTGCTGTGAAAATAATTTTCAAATATTTGAAAGGAACAATAGAGTATGGATTATGGTATGAAAAATATGATGATTTTACTTTGCAGGATTTTACTGATGCTGATTAGTAGGTAATGTGGATGACAGAAAGAGAACAAGTGGTGGTGTATTTTTCCTTGGGAAGAGATTGGTTTCCTGGTTAAGCAAGAAGCAAAATTGTATTGCTCAATCTACAGCTGAATCAGAATATGTAGCTGCTGCAATTAATTGCACACAAGTTGTTTGGATGAAACAAATGCTGGAAGATATTGGAATAATTTTCAAGGAGCGAGTGGTTATTCATTGTGATAACACAAGTACAATAAACATGTCAAAGAATCCTGTAATGCACTCAAAGACTAAACATATTTCTATCAAGTATCATTTCTTAAGGGAGAAGGTAGCTGCTAAGGAGATTAAACTGGAGTACATAAGCACAAAGGAACAGATAGAAGATATATTTACTAAACCTTTGCCAAAAGATGCTTTTGAATACCTTAGAGGCATGCTTGGGGTGATGGCCCCTCCTAGTGGTAACTAAAATGATGCAGATATGCATCAGTCCAGTGGATCTCAGAGCTATATTCTTCTCTGGACTTGATGTATGGATCTACTCCTTAGGGGGAGCGATCACAAGAGAACACTATGGAGCACATTTGGTTGATCTTGCACCTGATCAGACATGAATATTTGAAAAATATACTGAAGACTACATATGAGTTATGGCACCCTTTGCCATTGTTGCCAAAGGGGGAAGGAATCTAAGAGGAAATCCCTACTGTTTTGGGAAATTTATGTTGAGGATATTGAGAAGATTGTATTGAGAGAGAGTACTTTTGGTTTGATGCATATGGATTTTCCCATATGTTTTCATAAATGCCAAAGGGGGAGATTGTTGGATGATATCAGTTGTGGTTACTGATCATGCTATTGATATTCATGTTTTGTCACTAATGTCAACATATATTTCTATGGAGAAGAAAGAGAGACTACTTAACTGGAACGAGTGTACGGACACTACGCAGATGATTCAGAAGGATCAAAGTTGGAATTATGCAGAAGGCTATGTCCTGACCTTACTCCTAAGGTCTCTTGACTTTATGTTACATTATGTGGATGTTACAGTTCATTTGGTGAAGACTTTTTTTTGGACTGCAACTATGATTCTGGACAGAGAAAGTCTCTGTGTTTCGGGTATATCTTACTGAGGAAGATGTTTCAGAACTTTCAAGCTTATGGATAGTGAGCTGACATATGATAGTGAAATGGTTTGAGTTTGATTTATGTTTGGGTACTGATGACATCAGCTGTGGCATGTGTTCTGGAGAAGACCTATTTCCTGGCCGACTTCAGACTTGTAACGTGTGGAAATTAATTATGAGAGTGGATTGTGGATTTGGAAGTATTTGTGATGAATTGTAAATGTTGTATACTTTTTATAGGTACCGTGTGTATCTTAGCAAGGGATTATGTAATTATTTGTATGATGGGAAGCCATAAGTTGCCGACCTAGTTAATTATGTATTAGGAAAGCTTAACTGGCCGACCTAATGGGTTATTGTAAAAGGGTATATATGAGTGATCTTTTCATTTGTGAAAAGTGTGGTAGAGAAAGAGAAGAGCAGAGATTTGTGAAGCTGCGAAGCTTGACTGCTGGATAGAGAGCAATGTTGATACTTCATTGGAAATGATCAAGCAAAGATAGTTGCTATCAGACAGTTCACTGGATTGTACATTTGTTGTATACACTTGATGTAGATTGTAAATCCTTGAGGGTGGCTTTAACCTTCTTTGGGAAGTGTGCCTTTGTAGTGAGCCTACTATTTCCTTTGACTCCTAACAGGGTATGTCTCCTAACAGGGACTGTGTACTGTAATGTTGTAACAAGCTCCTAACAGGGCTAATATCTTTTAATAGGGATAATACACTCTCAGTACATTATTTGTGGGTGATAATTCCCACTGGGGTTTTACCTTTAACAGGGTTTCCTGGACAACAATTTTTGTGTTATGGTGTTGTCTATTACTGTGTTATTATCTACATTTGCTATTATGGTTAATAAAGTTTAAAGTTTAATAATCTATACTATAACTGATTCACCCCCCCTCTCAGTTGTCTTGTGGACTATTATTCCTAACACCTTTAACCTATAAAACCTAATGGTGGATGTAGAGTGTTAGGAATAACAGTCTACAAGACAACTGAGAGGGGGTTGAATCAATTGTGATATAAATTATTAAACTTTAAACTTTATAAACCAAATCTGCAAATGTAAATGATAACACAGTAAATGCCAACACCATAACACAATATTTGTTGTCGAGGAAACCCTATTAAAGGTAAAACCTTGGTGGGAATTAACTCCCACAAATAATGTACTGAGAGTATAGTATCCTTGTTAAAATATGTATCCATGTTAGGAGCTCGTTACAACATTACAGTACATAGTCCCTGTTAGGAGATAGACCCTATTAGGAGTCAAAATAAATAGTAGGCTCACTGCCAAGGCACACTGCCCAAAGAAGCTTAAAGCCACCCTCAAGGATTCACAATCTGAACAAGTGTATATAGAAAATATACAATCCAGTGAGCTGTCTGATAGAAACTGTCTTTGCTTGGTCAGTTCCAATGAAGTATTCTTCTCATAAAATCTTCTCTACATTCAGCAGTCAAACAAGCTTTGCAGCTTTCACTTCTCATCTTTTCAATCTCTGTCACATCTTTTCAAAAGAAAATATCACTCATATATACCTTCTTACATTAATTCATTAGGTCGGCTAGTTAAGCTTTCCTAATACACAAATAATTAATTAGGTCGGTCAATTAAGGCTTTCCAATATACAATTAGTTGTTTAACCCCTTGCTAAGATACAAAAAGTGAACATCAAATATAATCCATCACTTATACTTCCATATCTATAATCCATGATCATAATTCATTTTACACGCTACACGTTTGAAGTCGGCCAACAATTAGGTCTTCTTCAGAATACACACCACAGCTGACATCACTAGTCATTAAACACCAATCGAACAGAACTCATTATTCCAACATATGTCAAGTGTCCACCAGTAAGATCGCATCACCTGAAATATCTTCACCAGAAAGATATACTCAAAACACAGAGACCTGCTCTATCCAGAATCATAGTTACAGACCAGAAACCAGTCTTCACCAAATCAACTGTAACATCAGCAATATGCAACATAAATCCAAGAGACCTTAGTTATAAGTTCAACACACATCCTTCTACATAAATCCAACTTTGATCATTCTGAATCATCCGTAAAGTGTCCATACACTTCTTCTAGTCAAGTAACCAGTTTGTCCTCTCCATAGAAATATATTTTGACATCAGTGACAAAACATGAATATCAACAACATGATCAGTACCCAAAACTGATATCATCCAACAATCTCCCCCTTTTGCATTGATGGAAACATATGGGAAAATCCATATGCATCAACCCAAAAGTACTCTCTCTCAATACAATCTTCTCAATATCCTCAACATAAATCTCTCAAAACAGTAGGGATTTTCACATAGATTCCTTCCCCCTTTGGCAGCAATGGCAAAGGGTTCCATAACTCATCTGTAGTCTTTTGTAAGGTGTAGCTTTTTTAATCTTCATGTCCATCAACTAGGTGCAAGATCACCCAAATGTAATCCATAGTATTCTCCTGCGATCACTCCCCCTGAGGAGTAGATCCATACATCAAGTCTAGAGAATGATATAGCTCTGAGATCCACTAGACTGATGCATATCTGCATCATTTAATTACCACTGGGAGGGGCCACCACCTCAAGCATGCCTCTGAGATATTCAAAAACATCTTTTGGAAAAGGTTTAGTACATATATATGATATATGTTCCTTTGTGCTGATATACTTCAATTTAATCTCTTTATCTGCTACCTTCTCCCTCAAGAAACGATACTTAATAGAAATATGTTTAGTCTTTGAATGCATTATAGGATTCTTTGACATATTCACTGTGCTAGTGTTATCACAATGGATAACCACTAGTTTTTCAAAAATTATTCCAATGTCTTTCAGCATTTGTTTCATCCAAACAACTTGTGTACATTTTATTGCAGCAACAACATACTCTGACTCGGCAATAGATTGAGCAATACAATTCTACTTCTTGCTCAACCAAGAAACCAAACTTTTTCCAAGGAAAATGCACCACCAATTTTACTCTTCCTGTCATCCACATTACCTGCCCAATCAGCATCAATATAAGCCTGCAAAGTAAAATCTTCTAATTTTTCATACCACAATCCATATTCTATTGTCCCTTTCAAATATCTGAAAATTCATTTTACAGCAGCAAAATGTGTCTCTTTAGGATATGCCTAATATCTAGCCACAATTCCAACTACATTGGTAATATCTGGTCTAGTGTGAGTTAGATATTGTAGACCTCCAATCATCGATCTGTACTTTGTCTGAACAACACTTTGAGTTTCATCATTACTAGTTAGTTTGTGTACAGTCACCATAGGTGTCTCAATAGGTTTACAATCTTCCATTCCAAACTTTTTTAACATTTCCTTAAGATACTTGGTATGAGATATAAAAATGTCATTCTTACTCTGATTAATTTGCAAACCAAGAAAAAATCTCATCTCACCAATCATTAACATCTCAAATTCATTTTCCATTTCTTTATCAAACTTCTTACTCATCTTATCATTGCCTCCAAAAATGATATCATCAACAAAAACTTCTATAATTAAGATTCCATCTTCATCAGTTTTCAAATATAAATTATTGTCTGCATTATCTTTTCTGAAACCAAGACAAAGTAGATATTTGTCCAATGTTGTATACCATGCTCTTGGTGCATGTTTTAGTCCATACAGTGCCTTCTTCAATCTGCAAACCATGTTTTCATCATATGTCAAAGGAAAACCATCAAGTTGCTCAATGTAAACTTCTTCTTCTAGATCACCATTCAAGAATGTTGACTTCACATCCATCTGATAAACCTTAAAGTCTTTATGTGCAGCATAAGCAAGAAATAATCTCACTGCTTCCAATCTAGCAAAAGGAGAAATTTTTTCTTCATATTCTATGCCTTCTTATTGTGAATAGCCTTTACATACCAGTCTTGCCTTGTTTCTTACCACTGTTCCTTCCTCATCCAACTTATTTCTGAAAACCCATTTAGTACCAATCACATTTTTGTTCTTAGTTCTTGGAACCAATTCCCAAGTATTGTTTTTCTTTATCTATTTAAGTTCTTCTTCCATAACTTTAGTTCAAGATTCATCTCTACATGCTTCATCAGTATTCTTTGGTTCAGCTTGAGAAATCAAACAGATCTCATCTCTAGCTCTAGATCTAGTCATCATACCATTATTTACATCCCCAATAATTTGATATGCAAGATGGTTCTTCTTAACATACCTTGGTGTCTTCAATGTCTCAGTAGCTTCAGTCTGTTCATCTTTAATCTCATTTTCAATCATCAAAGATTCTTCAGATTCAACAGTAACCTCTTTCATTTATGTAATCTGACCACAATCATACATCCTTTCCTGAATCTGAAACTTTTCATCTATCCTCACATTGGCGCTTTCAATTAGCTTTCTCAATCTTAGATTGAAACATTTATATGCTTTACTCTTAGTGGAATAACCAAGAAAGATTTTGTCATCACTTCTAGCATCAAACTTGCCTATCTCATCATCTCTCTTGATATAACATTTACTACCAAATATTCAGAAATATTTCTTAGTAGGTGTATGATCAAACCATAATTCATAAGGAGTCTTACTTGTACCTTCTCTAATCTAAATCTTGTTCAATGTGTACACAACAATGCCAAGTGCTTCTCTCCAGTGAACATTTGACACATTTCCTTCTAGCAACATAGTTCTTGCAGCATCTAATAGAGTTCTATTTCTTCGCTCTACTATCCCATTCTATTGTGAAGTTCTAGGGGCTGATGTCTGTCTGTATATTCCATGCTCTTCATAGTATGTATTAAATAGCTCTAATGTAAACTCTCCTCCTCTGTCTGATCTCAAACACTTTATCTTCAAACTGGATTCATTCTCAACTTTTGCTTTGAATAACTTGAATTTGTCAAACGCTTCAGATTTCTCTCTCAAGTATGTAACCCACATCATTCTAGAAAAGTCATCAACAAATAGTATAAAGTACCTTTCACCATAGTATGATCTTGTCCGTGTAGGACCACATAGATCTGTATGCACCAGATTCAACTTCCCTTTTGCTGAATAAGCTTTGCTTTGAAAGTGCTTCTAGTCTGCTTCCCCATATCACACTCTCTACACATAGTGTTAGATGGCTTCACAATTTTAGGTAGATCTCTTACTGCTTTAGTCATACTTGGCTTCACAATGTTATCAAAGTTAACATGAAAAAATCTTCTGTGTCATAACCAACTGTCATCAACTTTTGCAATAAAACAAGAAGCTTCAGATGTGTTCAATTCAAATACATTACCTCTGGATTTAGTACCACATGCAATAAAGTCTCCTATTTTCCATCTCATAAAGCATTTCCCATCAATGAGATTCAATTGATAACCCTTGTCTACTAACTATCCAACACTCAACAGATTATGCTTAAGTCCATCAACAAGTAATACATTGCCAGTGTTAGTCTTTCTATCCAAAGAAATAGATCCAACTCCAATAATAAGTTTAGGAGTATTGTCACAAAATCTGACAACACCACCATCATGTCTTTTCAAACTCACAAATTTGTTTTTATCTCCAGTAGTATAATGTGAACAACCATTGTCTATAACCCATTCAGATTTCTTTTCAACTTAGGATACTAAGGATTTTTCTTCATGCATAGGTTCATCATCCTTAATAGCAATAAATCTGATTTCATCATAGTCACCATCATCATCATTAGATATACCCTCACTAGCATAATAACATTCCTTGTCTTTTGAATACTTAGAATTGAAAAACTTAGGTTTGTGCTTTGGAACTCTTGTAGGATGGCTAGATGCAAAATGACCAATATTGTTACATGAAAAACATTTCAAAGGTAATTTGCCTTCAAACTTTCCCTTACCTCTCTTTTCTCTTCTAGAAATCAGTGCCACAACTTCATCTAGCTTTCTTTCTCCTTCATATATTTTTTCCCATTCATCAGCATAGGTTCCAATTTCTTCCCTTAGGTCATTATTGTTGGTGCTTGCATTTCCAGATAAGGTCTTTTTGTTCTTGTGCACAATTGCCTTGAATGTTGACTCAACTTTAGGTAAAGTGTCTCTCAATTCTACAGCCTCAAATGTAGTTATCTTTACAATCAACATCTCTCTGGTGAAGTTCGGTGTTAAAGGTATAATCTCCTCTATAGCTTGTAATTTGGTTCTATATGCAGGTGTCAAAGATCTGAGTATCTTCGTAATCACTTCTTCCTCACTGTAAGTGCCTCTAGAGTTTCTGATGCCAGTAACCACTTCTATAATTCTTTGTGCATATGCCCTAATGTTCTCATCTTCTCTCATCTTCAGTGATTCCATCTTTGTCTTCCATTTTTGTAGCATTTCCTATTTTGTAAACTTATCTCCAATATATAATGCTTCCAATCTTGTTCAGATCTCATGTGCAAAATCCAAGTCCTTTACTTCAGTGAATTCTCTTTCTAAAAGTGCACTGATTAAAGATTCCCTTGCAACTATATTACATGAAAATAGCTTATTTTCCTCTTCAGTAGCCTTCTCTAACTCACCCTCATTTGTTATCTTTTCATTCTTCTTTGTGATCATCTAGTAATCAATTCCCAAACATAGCAAATGTGTTCTCATCTTGTTCTGCCAACTGTCAAAGTTTTCAGGATCAAACTTTGGACTATCCATCATGTAGTAAGTCGTATTCAGGTTCTCCTCAAGCTGTTAAACTTTCTCTCTATGGACCACAAGCTCTGATACCAATTGTTAGGAATAAAATTCCACAAGAAAATTGAGAGGGGGGGTGAATCAGTTGTGATATAGATTATTAAACTTTAAACTTTATAAACCAAATCTACAAATGTAAATGATAACATAGTAAATTCCAACACCATAACACAATATTTGTTGTCAAGGAAACCCTGTTAAAGGTAAAACCATGGTGGGAAACACCCACAAATAATTTATTGAGAGTATAGTCTCCCTGTTAAAAGATTTAGCCCTGTTAGGAGCTTGTTACAACATTACACTACATAGTCCATGTTAGGAGACAGACCTTGTTAGGAGTAAAAAAAAATAGTAGGCTCACTGCCAAGGTACGCTTCCCAAAGAAGGTTAAAGCCACCCTCAAGGATTCACAATCTGAACAAGTGTATATAGAAAATATACAATCTAGTGAACTGTCTAATAGAAATTTTCTTTGCTTGGTCAGTTCCAATGAAGTAATCTTCTCATAAACTCTGCTCTACATTCAGTAGTCAAACAAGCTTCGCAACTATCACTTCTCTTCTTTTTAATCTTTGTTACATCTTTTCAAAAGAAAACATCACTCATATATACCCTCTTACAATAGTTCATTAGGTTAGCCAGTTAAGCTTTCGTAATACACAAATAATTAATTAGGTCAGCCAATTAAGGATTTCCAATATACAAATAATTGTTTAACCCCTTACTAAGATACACAAGGTACCTAAAAAATGTAAACATCAAATATAATCCATCACTTATACTTCCAGATCTACAATCCATGCTCACAATTCATTTTACACGCTACATGTGTGAAGTCGGTCAGCAATTAGGTCTTCTTCAGAATACATGCCACAGCTGACGTCACCAATCATTAAACACCAATAGAACTCAACTCATTATTCCAACATATGTTGGCTATCCACCAGTAAGCTTGCATCACCTAAAATATCTTTGCCAGAAAGATATACTCAAAACACAAAGACCTGCTCTGTCCAGAATCAGAGTTACAGTCCTGAAACCAGTCTTCACCAAATCAACTGTAATATCCACAATATGCAACATAAAGCCAAAAGACCTTAGGAATAAGGTCAACACACATCCTTCTACATAAATCCAACTTCAATCATTCTGAATCATCTGTACAGTGTTCGTACACTTCTTCCAGTCAAGTAACCAGTCTGTCCTCTCCACAAAAATAAATGTTGACATCAGTGACAAAACATGAATATCAACAACATAATCAGTACCCAAAACCTAATGGTGGATGTAGAGTTCCTGGCTTAGGTTATGGAATATAGAAAGGCAAGACCTCAAGTACTAAGGGAAATTTGAATGAGGTAGGGGAGTCCTCTAATGCAACATAGGCTGACAAGGAAGTTACCATCGATGACCTTGATTATTTCATTGACATTCATGAATATGAGAATGTATTTACCCTTGAACCAATCCATAACCTTGAATCTAATCATGAATCTTTACCTCGTATCCATCCTCATCTTATTGAGTGGGATCAACAAGGAGCACCATAATTGGATACCATTCAAAATCATGAGGCTATAGTAAGTTTTCTAGGAGCACGGAGTGACATACCCCTCGAGGACCATAGAGTTGGCTTCGCTTTTGAACTTAATAGTGTGGCTTACTTTGGAGAGGGTGTCAAGCATTTCAGTCACAAAATTATAGAAAATGTAAATAGGTATTTTAGTGAAAACCACTCTGCAACGCTATTAGACTAAAAAAAAAAGTAAAAATGAAGGACATATCTAAAGGTAAAAATATCTCTAAGGCACTTGAGGATGGAAGGCTTGAAACACTTCTCCAACCATCTTATCATGAAAAATCATGCATTTTAGTAGATAAAATAGTGGTAGTGAACATTCTAACAAAAGAAAAGCCTAAAATTATACATCTAGCCGAATCATTGATATTCAAAGAAAAGTGGCTTTTATATAATTATTCAAGGAAAGACAAGTCAATTTTTCTTGGTCCTATGCAGACATGCTGAGACTTCATCTTGATTTGGTTATGCATCCCTTGTCTTTACTACCAGGGGTAAAACCTATAAAACAAAAATCAAGGAAAATGCACTTGCAAGTGGTACTATTAGTAAAGGTAGAATAAAAAAAGCTTCTACATGTCATATTTATAAGGCCTATCAATTATGCAGAATATATTTCCAATCTAGTACCGATTTTAAAACTTGATGGGAGTGTTCATGTCTGATGGGAGTGTTCTTGTCTGTATAGATTTTAGATATCTTAACAAAGCTTGTCCCAAAGATATTTTCTCACTTCCAAACATTGATATAATAGTGGACTTAGCTACTGGACATGAGATACTTTCCCTTATGGATGGTTTCTCAATTTATAACCAGGTCAAAATTACTTCTGAAGATCAAACCAAGAAAATATTCACTTGTCCTTGGGTAACTTTATGTTGGAATGTCATTCCCTTTGGGTTGAAAAATGTTGGAGCAATCTATTAACGAGATATGACTATAATGTTTCATGACATGTTGCAAACCTATGTAGAAGATTATGTGGATGATTTACTAGGAAAATATTATACATGAGGTAGACATTTGGAAATATTGGATAATATATTCACAAGATTAGAACAATACAAGGTGTGATTGAATCCAAAAAATGTGTCTTTGGGGTAACTGTTGGGAAGCTCTTATGATACATTATTTCTACTAATAGAACTAAAGTCGGTCCTACTAAAGTTAAAGTTGTACTAGTAATGCCAACACCAAATAATATTCATCAGTTGAGATCATTGTAAGGGAAATTATAATCTATTTGTTGCTTCATAGCATAATTAGCAAAAAAAGTCACCCCTTTTAACATCTTCTACGTAAAAATGTTTTGTTCATATGGGATGACAAGTGTGAACAATCTTTCCAAAAAATCAAAGAGTACTTGATGTCACCACCAATTTTAGTACCTCCTATGGATGACAAACCCCTACTTCTTTATATATCAACAACTACCACAACACTGGGGGCACTCTTGGCAAAACATGGCACTAATGGAAAATAACAAGTTATCTATTATATCACTTGTAATATAGTGGTCTATGAATTGAACTATACTCCTATTAAAAAATAATGTCTTGTCATAGTTTTAACCTCAATTAAGTTGCGAAATTACATGATCACACATCAAAAAATACTTATTGCAAAGATTGATCCTCTCAAATACCTCTTGTAGAAAACAACACTTACATAATCCTAAGTGAATTTTACATCAAATATGTGGAAAGAAGAGACATAAAATGACAAGCTATAGAAGATCAATTGACATAGCCTCCTATATAAGATAATCACCCACTTATTACAAAGTTACTTGATGAATCAATGTCAATGTGGAATCTACACACTTTTGGACCTTATATTTTGATGGCTCTTATATACAGAGTGTGTTTGGCATTGACATTCTCTTTATCGCACCACAGGGAGATTGTATGCCAAAAGCATACAAAATCCATTTTTCAATGTACCAACAATATTACAAAATATGAAGCATTGGTTATTGGACTCTGTATGGCTGTGCAATGGAAAATCTATGAGTTATGTGGTTTTGGTGACTCTCAGCTTGTGATTAAACATGTCAAATTCATGATTTATAAAAGAATGGTGGATGGCATTAAATATCCTTTCATATCAATAAATTTTGAACATATTCCTAGAGATAGTAACAGAGAAGATGATGCAATGACCACTATAGCATCACTTGTAGAAATGCCAAGGAACACTACATATTGTGAGTTCATGGTGAAGCCACTCTTGGAAATTTCTTATAAATTCCCCAATCTGAAATGATATTCCTTATCATTGGTCCTAATTCCGAAGTGTATGGACATATCTATGTTTATCTATGGGAGAATATCTTACCATTTGTTCTTTCCAATAGCTCTCATAAAACTTTTATACGTTGACTTTTTTGCTATGCCATTCTAGCTGATACCTTATATCATTGGGGTCTTGATGGTACCTTAAATTTCTTGAGTGAGACAAGGCCAACACTTCATTACGAGAAGTGCACGAGGGTATATGTGGGGTACATTCTAGAGGACATACCTTAGATAAGAAACTTTTGTGTATTGTTTATTACTGTCCTACCATAGAGAAAAATATGCTTATCATTTTGTTAAGAAATAAAAAATAATGCCAGATACACAGAGACCTGATACATGCACTTGCTCAGGAATTATAGCCACTTACTACTCCTTGGCCCTTATGTCAATGCAGACTCAACCTTGTAGGTAAAATTCATTTGCCTTATTCCAATGGCCATAAATTCATTATCACTACAACTGAATATTTTACAAAATGGATTGAATTTGTTCTTGTGTGTGTGATTTTTGTACCTGTTAAAACAAACATAACACTTCAATAGATCATTGCATTAGTGAAAACAAGGGATTATTAAGCATAGCAATCACCAAAATTGATCTATTACTTCCTATCTAGGAGGAGTATGAAAAATGACATAATAGCCCTTAGATTATGCATATTTTAGTGACATATACAACCTAAGAATGGAAGATTTGAATGAAAAGTAATCTAAATGATCAAGAAACATGCATTCTAGCTCTAGAAATGAAGATTATAACAATACAACTAAGAAATAAGCTAAAAAGCAATATGAATCCCTAAAATATGAGCAACATAAGTTTGTTCCTTCAATTCTCAAAATATGGGCAACATAAGAATGCCTTCAACACTTCAAAATTTAGAACTTCAACAATAAAAAATCAAGGGCCATTTAAGCTCAAAATCCATCCAATTTATAGAAGAAATGGGGAGAGAGAGAGGGGACAAGGCCATTAATGCAGGTGTAAAAACCATTAATGAGGTGTAAGAGGCATTAATGCCAAAGGCATTGATGAGGCATGGGCTTTGAGGAATCTCCATTAATGATGCATTAATGAGAGAAATTAAGAGGCATGTTGAGGGGTGTAAGTCCAAGCTTGAGAAAGTGGACTTAGGGGGAACCAAGCTTGAGAAAGTTGACTTTCTCAAATGGGTTGAATTCCTATACAGATTTAGGAATGTGACAAGCTTAGGAGTAGCTTAGGATTAGGTTTAAGGTTTAAGATAGGTGATTAAGAAGATAGAGATGGGAGGAGAGAGAATGAGTGGAGGGGGGATTAGCTAACTAGGGTTAATTAGCTAATTAAGAAGAATTAGCATGTGAGAAGGGGTTGGGATGAGTTTGAACTCATGGTTGGGTAGTTGAGATTGGTTAGTTTAGAGGGAATATTAATGAAATGAATTATTGTAATAACATATTCACTCAATAATAGGGATTTTAATTAATCATTTAATCTTTTGATTGCTTTGTAATAATTAATTAGGACTATAGCCAAATTTAATCAATTAGGCTAGGGGATTGATTTTGCAAGTGATGAGGTATAATTAGGATTTAATTTAATTCCTTTTAAATTAATTACCTTAGCCAGGTATTGATTTGAATTGAGTTGATTGATTTAATTGGCTAAGGTGATTAAATCACTTAGGAGATTAAATTTGATTTTAATGAATTATGCCAATCGATTGAAGAGTTGTCTGGACATAATTAAGGGTATAATCACACTTAGGGAAAATAGGGTCTATGGTCAGAGCATACCAAATCTAGGTTGTTACATTTTCCCCTCTTTGAATTGATGTGCAAGCAGCGCATTGATTCAAACAAAGTTTTGAATGTTGACTTTAGAAAGATTGAGAATTTTGCTCATGATTGAACGAAATGTTTGATGAGATCAGTCTCACACTTGATTGAACTAAACTAGTAGTATTGATTTTGAACTTGGTTTTCATCCAAAGATCAATAAAAGATCTTAAAGGTACCAATTCTGAACTTCGTTGTTGTTCAAAGATTGATAATACTGATTCCGAACTTGGTTGTCATCCAAAAGTCAGTATGAAGCTACCAGGAGCTTAGTAAGAATCTTTAAAATGAGGAAACACAAGATATCTAGCTTATGAAAACCAAAGCTTTCTATCCAACAGTCCTAACTTAGTCAAGAAAATTGTCATGCCCCTAGTTTTTTTGATAACGAAGTCATTTTTAATGTTGTTTTGAGCAAGCATTTGATTGATGATAGTGTGATCATGCCCCATCAGGAATGAAATTGAAGGAAAGAATAAAATCCCTCTGTTGAAATGATGTATCACTTGCATGGATTGGGTAGGTCAAGAAAGAATGGATTAGAAGAAGTGAAGGAATGAAGGTGTGTTAAGAATAAACACAATTTTACCAAGTTAATCACTTTTAAAATGTGAGTTCGATTTCGTTCCCGATAGATCAGAGATTGTGGGAATCATTGATTATGTAATTAACATGGTTTTTTGAATGAATCAAGAATAGAAAGGATTTTGAGCTCAAGTCCTCATGTTGTTCTTTCAAATGAATCATACAATCTATAAATGCATATATATGAAAACTCTTAGGAATGCCACTGATTTGTATACATTGTAGCATGTTATCATCATTGGGCACTTTTTGGAACAGATACCACCTGATAGTACAACAATCACTAATACCCATCGATATTATGAAACTGTGAATACTATGTTTATTTGGATGTAATGTCGGAAATAGACTTAGGCATCAAGGCATAGAAGCCAGGATGAAAAGTTAGCCACTTTCCTTTTACTATATCATAATCTGTACAAGGTAAGATATTGGACCCGCAATGACCTTGAAAATTCATATCCTTGGTTACATTATGTTTCGTATACCTTCATGAGAATCTGAGGTAGAAAACAGGCAAGGAAATTGTTTCAACCTCACTGTAGTTTACACATAACAAAGATCAAGATATATGCGGCTATCCACTCATGTTGGAAGCTCTTACTATAAACATCCAAGTTAGATGAAATTTATAGGATCATTTGGAACAATCACCATACAGAGAAAACCAAGAAAATGTTATGTACCCCATCCTTGCGACTCTTTGTTTTTGCATAGATGTCATGGAGTAACTTGGAAGACACAACAATCACCAATTGAGAATCATTCAAAAGAAAACTTATAACTTCTTAGATGGCCCTAGTTAAAACATCATCGGTACATAAAAGAGTCATAATTAAACCAAGATCAAACTGTGTTCTTAAGTAGTATTGAAAAATACTATTGATTCATTTTTCAAGCATAGTAGAGATTCATCAGTTAAAATGTGGAATATAAGCAATATGTATTCCATGTCTAAGTATTTGCGAGAGTAACTATGTCAGTAATTGAAATCCATGTAATGTCTTAGAAAAATTGTGTAAAGTGTTGAAAAACACTAATTCATTTTAAGTTCTTGGATGTCAAGTGTTTGAGAAACACTAGTGTGATGTCTATGCCAGATAGGCGGTTTGTAAAGATACACCCTTGTTTCGTGAAAGTGACAGTTTGGTGCAAGCATCGTGAAGTATTGTGCCATAAGACAAAACCCTCCTAGGACAACCTAGTAGACAGAACTTAACATGCTAGCAAAGATGCCCCCAGTGTGAAATGACTTGATCCTAAGACAGAAATACAGACAAATCCCAAGAAAGGATAGGATATTTGTAAGGAAACAAAGTCGACTTTAGCACAGGTGTAATTGTGAAGGTCTAGTGTCAACAATGTATTGATAGATAGAGCACAGAATACAAGTGACGCTTGATTGCCAGGTTTTCACCAGTTGGCAAAACTTTCTCATTCTTTTTGCTACCAGGATGCCTGTTTTACCAAGTTGTCATCAAGGCACTTTTCTCTTTTTCTATTTTTTTTTTTTCTATTTTTTCTTTTTTGAATGTTTTTGTAGTATCAAGGCGCCTGTTTGCCAGGTTTTCACCAAGGATACATTTTCTTCAGGACTTTTTCCATTTTTTGGGGATTTCTTTAAGATCAATTTTCTGATGTTTTTAGTATTTTCTAAATTTTCACTGCATAGGCTCTGCTAGCCAATCATCAAGCGTAGAACTGCTTCAAATGTAGAGTATTGATCAGATCCGGAAGGACATCTCCCTCAGGTGTAGCCAGTTGATAAGCTCCAGTCCCAAAAGTAGCCATGATAACATAAGGTCCGAACCAGTTAGGTTCAAAATTTCCTTTCTGTTCTCTGTTAGGATAGTTTTTAGGATTCTCCTTTAGCACGAGATCTCCCACCTGAAATTTGCATGGTTTGACCTTTTTATTGTACCCTTTGGACATTCATGCTTGGTACACTTTTAGATGATCGAACGCCTGTTGCCTGCGCTCATCAAGTAAGTCTAAATAATTCACCCGATCAATGTGGTATTGCTCATCAGTAACAAGACCTTGTAAAGATATCCACAAAGATGGGATTTTAACCTCAATAGGTAGTACTGCTTCAGCGCCATAGACTAGGGAAAATGGCGTGGCTCTAGTTGGTGTTCTGATGCTTGTTCTATAGGCCCAAAGTGCGGGATTTAGTTGTAAATGCCAGTCTCTGCCAGACTTACTCATAGTTCTATGTAGGATCTTGAGAATGTTATTATTAGATGCCTCATCCTGTCCATTACCTTGAGGATAATAGATTGAGGAGCAATGTTGAGTGATGTGGAACTGTTCGCAAAGGTTATCAATGTCTTGATTTTTAAATTGGCCCCCATTATCTATTATAATTGATGAGGGTATCCCATATCTAAAAATAATGTAGTTCAATATGAACATAGCCACCTATTTTCTAGTGGATTTGATTAGCAACATGGCTTTGACCCACTTCGTGAAATACTCAGTGGCCATAATGATGAACTTGTGACCATTTGAAGAATTAGGATATATTTGTCCAACCAAGTCAAAGGCCCACTGCTAAAATGGCCAATGTGTTATGAAAGGTATAAGTTCTCTGGCAAGAGCATGGATGAGATTTTCACGTGTCTAGCATTTATGACATGTCTTTAAAAAGTGAATAGCATCTTTTTCCATTTTTGGCCAGTAATAGCCTACTCTGAGTAGTTTCTTTGCTAATGAAAAGTCATTTGAATGTGATCCACATACACCTTTGTGGACTTCTTTTAATGTGTGGTCTGACTCTTTGTGTTCTAAACATCTAAGAAGTGTACCATGGAGACCTCGTCTATATAAGTTATTAGTAATGAGGACGTAACGTGATGTTGTCCTAATCAAGACTCATTTTTTATTCCTGGATAGACTGTTGGGAATGGTTTGGTCAGTTAGGTAAGCAATGATCTTAGTATACCAAAATTGCGTTGGGGTGTTTAAAGCATAAATTACTTGGCATTCTGGGGTATCAAAGGCGGGGTAGGATAATTCTTCCACCAAGAAGTCATAGCGGAATTGATGTTCCACCAATTGTAACATGGATGCCAGTGTAGCCATGGCATTTGCATCTTTATTCTTTGTTTTGGGTACTTGCTCGAATGTGATGAAGACAAAGTACTTCTTTAAGTCATCAACCAGTTGCTTGTAGGGCATCAAATTCTCATCTTTCATCTGATAATCTCCATTGAATTGATTGATGATGAGCTGGGAGTCACAGTACACATGTAACTCTACAATTTTCCACTCCATAGCAAGTTTAAGACCATTTACCAATGCTTCAGATTCAAAAATGTTATTTGTGCATGGAAACATCAATTTGTAAGACTTGGGTATCTTGTAGCCTTGAGGAGTTATGAATAGAACCCCTACTCCAGATCCTTATTGCGTGAAAGAACCATCAAAGTACATCTTCCACAGATACTCAATTAAATGCATAATTGTCTCATCTGGGAACTCAATTCTTAAAGGTTCATCATCTTGAAGTGGTGAATCAATTAATTGATCTGTGAGGACTTATCCTTTAATAGCCCTCCTGTCCACATATTCAATGTCAAATTCACTTAGAATGAGGACCCACTTTGCCAGATGTCCTTTTAATGCTATTTTTCTTAGGAGGTACTTCAAAGGATCTATCTTTTCAATGAGCTTTACTGTATGTGATAGCATGTAATGTCTCAATTTTTGTGATGCAAAGACAACTGCTAAGCATGCTTTCTCAATAATGTTGTAATTGAGTTCATAGGAGACTAGTGTTCTACTGATGTAGTAGATTGCTCTTTCTTTCTTAGTTTCATCCTCTTGTGCGAGAAATACTCCTAGTGATGTGGCTATAGCTGAAATATATAGTAGTAATGGCTTTCCATGCATGGGTTCCATAATAATAGGAGGAGTAGCTAGGTATTCTTTTAATTCTCTGAAGTTGGCTTCACAATGTTCATCCCATTTGAAGGTGACACCCTTATGTAGCAATTTGGTCAAGGGTTGTGCTCTGTCGGCAAGTTGTGACATGAACCTCCTGATTGATTGGAGTCTCCCTTGTAATGTCCTCATTTGACTAATGTTGCATGGAGGAGTCATTTATAGTATAGCTTTGAATTTTGATGGGTCTACCTCAATTCCTTTTGTTGAGACAATAAATGCTAGGAGCTTTCCTGATTAGACCCCAAAGGCACATTTCTTTGGATTGAGCCTAAGTTGAAATTACTCCATACGATCCAATATTTTCCTCAAGTCATCAATAAGAGTATTCCATTCTTTTGATTTAGTTGAGGTATCATCTATGTAATCCTCCATGTTTTTATGCATCATATCACTGTCAGATACGTCTTTTTTTTTTACTATTTTAGAATCTGACACTGCCACAACGTGGTTTTCACCGTCAGTTCTTTTCTTCTTTTTATTTTTCAATTTTTGACTGAGAAACTTGATATCCTCCTATGACATGTTCACGCTCCTTGAATTGGTGGAAGAAGGGTAAGGTTCACAAGCATTTAGGTAGCAAGCCAAGGTGTAGTCATTGGAAAAGTTGAGGATACCAGTAGGATCCGTATTAGTCCAATCAATTAGATCTGGGTTTATCAAATACAAGGAGTCAGATCTTGGGAATGACATCATTGTGTCAGCGTCAAGACTATTAACTAACACGACATGTTCTGTTAAGTTAATCTCTTTGATGTTTAGATCAATAAGAGTCAGATCATCATTAAAAGGGCTATTGTTAGTTATATGTGGACCAAACTCTAGTGACTCATCAGTGGAGTATTCTTCTTCTTCATCTCTTCATAGGAGGAGGCTCCTAGCTTATTGCCTCTAAATTTATTCTAGACCTATGGGAACACCAGTTTATTCATCAATGATTTGGGGAAGGAATTCCTCCTCTGCTTCAGGAATATCAACACTATTAGGAGTGGTGTTAGAATGTTCTCTGTGTGTCGATGTAGCTGCAAACATGTGAATTACATATATTTCAATGTCCTCTGTGTAAAAATATAGCTCATCCCACTCATAATCATGTGAGTCACTTACTTCTTCATCAGACCTATTTAAGAATTCAACAATAGTTACCTTGTGTACCCTATTAGCCACTTGTAGATCAAAGTGTGGTAAATCAAGGACATGTGAAAATCTGACCAACTGCCCCAAGTTAGGATTTAAATCCTATTTTCATGGTGTATCTTCAGTAGATGTTATGACCAATCGTACCGCTGGATTGTCTTCTAGTGTTTCTTCTACCTCTTGAATAGTAGCTAGTGGTAATAGAGAGATATGAGTGTCTTGTGGTACCTCAAAGCTGGATACATACCGTTCTCCTTGATATTTGGGGTTTTTTGTACCAATATGTAATAATCTTTCATAGGACCATTGTTCTAGTTCTATTTTGTCTTCTTTATCACTTCCATCGTCAGAGATCAGACTATCCCTTGAAGTAGGGTCTTTAGATTTATTATTGAAACCTAGCCCTGTTTTATCTTTGGTGTCCCTGAATTCCATGTGTACAGGTTCAATGAGTCCTTTTCCTTTATCACCTAGAGGTCCTTTTCCTTTATATCTCATTTTCTTGAGGAGATCATATCCTTTCCCATAATTCTCCAGGGATATTTCCACATGTTTTACCTCAGCTTGCATCAGTTCTTCCTTGTAAAGCCAGGCCAAGACTGCATGTTCTTCTTTTTTATCTAAAGAAGATGTGGATGCCTTAACCATGCCATTTTCTTTGTGGATTTCTGGCGTTTGAGATGCATCAGGTGTGAATGATGAGGAAAGTTTTCCATAGGATCTTGGTGATACCGGAAGTTCTGTCAATGATGGGGTCATGTCCACCTTGTATTCCCCCATACCTATTTCTTCAAGTTTTAAGGTCTTTAAAAAACTTTTCATCACCATGTCTTTGGTAGTCTTAGGAGCAATCTCCTCTGCAACTTCCTTGTAATGCGGAACCATACTACCTACCTTAATATTGTTGCAAGTATAATTGGCATTGGCAGGAATTATCACTTCCACCCCATTATGTGGGAACTTGATACATTGGTGGAAGGTAGATGACACAGCTTACATTTCATGGATCCAAGGTCTCCCTAACAGTATGTTGTAAGCCAAGGGTAGATCCAAAACTTGACATATGACATTCCTTTCAACTGGCCCGACTCTGATGGGTAGAACAATAAGACCTTTAGAGGATCTTTCTTCCTCATCATAAGCTTTGATAGCGATTTTTCTTCTAGAGTCAATGGTCTATTTTGAGAGACCCAGTTCCTTGATTAGATTAAGGGTACAAATATTCTATCCTGCGCCTCCATCTATCAATACGCATCTAACATGAGATTTATGAATGAGGACTTCAATATGAAGAGGTTGATTATGCGGATGTGTCAATGATTTATAATCTTCCTCTAAAAAAGAGAGGTAATGTGGCGTCGAGATGTGATTAATCATCACTTGGAATTTGTCTATATCAAGGTCTCTTGGTACATTTGCGGCATGTAGGGATTGTTCAAGAATTTCCCTATGTACTGTGGAGATTTTAAGAAACCTAAAAATGGAAATTGTAGCAGAGGTTCATTGCAATTGATGCACCAGATTGTAATTTGTTGTAGGAGTAGTAACTATTTGTTTTGTTGCTAGCTTGGTGATAGTGACAATGGGTACTTTGGAAGTTGTTTCTAGTTTTGAAGAGGAATTGGGTCCTTTGATCGTGACTTGTGCTTGACTTTGGGTCATGACATTAGATCGGGAAGATGTTTTTTGAACACCTTTGATAGTGATCACGTTAATTCATTTTGTTTTTATTTCTAGCATGTTAATCACATTATCATTTTTAGAGTAGGCGTAGTTCACTTCATTTCCTTTGCCTTTGGATGCTTCCCCTTTCTCATAATTAGGGAATGACTTGTTAAATGTTGTATGATCTTTGTTAGTGGTGTGTCCTTCCACTTTAATCTTTCCTCCTTTGATAAGTTCTTTGATAACATGTTTTAGTTTAAGACAGTTGTTAATCTTGTGTCCTTTGTTCTTGTGAAAGAAACAGTAAGAATCGTCATCCCACCATCTTGGTTTGACTTCCGGCTCCCATCATTAAGAATCTGGGATTGTGAGAACTTTTTTGTCTAATAGTGTCTTTAAAATAGTTTCAAGAGGTTCTCCCAAAGGAGTGAATGTTCTTTGAGGCTTGGAAGTCCATGGTCGACCCCTGTTATTCTCGTTGTTTTCTTTAGGTATGGAGGTTGTTACCTTGGCATCCTTACTTGCTTGTATTCTATTTGTTAGGTTGAACACCTCAGGTTTAGGATTAACATTAGAGGCATCTACTACTCCATCATTGAGAACATTTTTGTTTTGTTTCCACCATTTTGGTTTGTTGTTGGGGCTGTTAGATTTGTTTTCACTTTGGAGAGTGATTTCCCCCTTTTAAACCATAACTTCTTAAATACGGATAGCGCTCTTGATCATTCTGACAAAGATAGGGGAATCTTACATTTGCAACACGTATTTCAATTATGGTACCAAGTTATTAACAAATATTTCCATTTTCTCAGATTCGGGAATAGCTCATGAATACCGTGCAAATATTTCCCTCCACCTTTGTAGAAAGTATGTAAGGGATTCGCCAGTATTTTGTTTAATGTTGCATAGATTCATCATAGTCACATCATGCTGGATATTATAGGAGTAATGTTGGATAAATTGTTGAATTAACTCCTCAAAATTTTTTACCTTAGGTGTAAGCTTTGAGAACCACTCCATGGCATTGCCTCCTATGCTTCTAGGAAAGAGCCTCATGAGATATGTAGGTTCATGCATATATTATATGCTTATAGCACAGAATTCTCTTACATGGCCATGTGGGTTGGTGTCTCCCGTATATTTTTCATAATTAGGCCTTGCCATGTTGGGAGGAAACGAAACCATAATAATACACTTGTCGAAAGGAAATGGACAAATGGAGTCCAAAGAGTATTCCGTCTTGGATTTAGCCTTCTCCTGTTTGAGAGTTGCAAGCTTAGTTTGCATCAAGGTTAATTGTTTGGAAAGAATAGATATAGGACTTGACACCTCCTTTTATTTAAGTTGTTCAATATCATAATCCTTAGGTAACTTTACGCCAGTGGATGCTAGATGGAGAAAGTATTTCTCTTTATCTTCGCCAATCATCTTTTCTAATGTCTTTTTGAATTTCTTGCTCTGTTTGAGTTTATTGTATTCTTCTTCAGTGATGTCTTCCTCACTGCCTAAATCAAACAAAGGATGGTCAAAGTGTGGTTCTTCTTCCTCATCATTATCTTCATGTTTTTGGTTTTTACCATTGTTGTATTCCTCAAAGGCCACACTCCATTCCTGAGTGGGTTTTTCCTTTTCTAGAGAGTCTAAATCGAATAGGGAACCATGAGATGTTTCTCCTTGAAAGTGTAGTGATCTTGGAGGTACTTCCAATTCTTTAGAGGTGTACTCATTACGTCTTGTGTTAACCATGTATTTGTATCTTAACTTTGTCAAAATTTCCTGATAGTGTCAAGTAGAGTCTCAAATCGTTCAAGTGAGTGTGTCTAGGTAGAAGTGTCATTTGTGTTTTGGTGGAAGTAAATGATTCTGGCGTCAAAGGGTTAGAATTACCTAATAGTGAGCTGGGAATCAAGTTGTTTTGAAAAATGAATAGACCACACATATTGAGATAGTTTGTAAGAGTCTGAAATGACATGCAAGGTAGACATCTGAAAAAAGTTTTTGAAACAACCACAGTAAGAATAGAAAAAGAAATAAGTATAGACTTAAGAACCAAAAGGGTATCCAAATAGACTATCCTTCTCTAAGAGGCAACTATGCAAGTGCCCACTATCAAAGTTTGTCAGTTTTGTCAATTTTGTTTTGGAAGCGCGTGAAGTTTGTTTGATCGAATATTGTGTTCTGAGATTTTCCAGTGAGTGAAAAACACATGTAGACCAAGGTTTGAATTTTGTTGTTTGTTTTGAAGGTGATATCTCTTTAATTATTTTCAGTCATATCAAGCATCGTTGCATTGTTAAAGGGGAACAAACACATCCTTATGCCCTATTTTCTAAGTAGATGATGAAAATCATTGGTCATTGACTTAGGTACACACTCAAATGCTAATTAGAATATGGCCATCACAAAGTACGCAATGGCTCCAGTCATGATGCCATATTAGCCAACTCCTAATGCAAGTGAGGGCACGATATGATGAGTGTCTTGGGGAAATTACTTTTTGCCTTGCACAAGGATTATCACCCTTTTGGAGGTGAATCGGGTAGTTTTGTCTACAAAGTTCATTTGTTTATGATGGGGAAATCCATTCGAAATTGTCTCCCATAGAATTACAGAAGGAAAAATTGATGTGTATAGCCCTATGAGTACTCAAATATGTGTAGTCTCGCAAGCAAGATTCAAGCGGCCCTGCTCTACACATACCCAAGCATGTTCAAGGAATGATGTCAAAATTCCAAGATTAAAACCGACTCCATCTTCTGGGACTTTGGCATACGAGGAAGCAATTATTTATAGTGAGTTGGAAGGGTTGGCGTAAAACCTGTCCTCACTTGGGTCATTCCCAGGAGATTTTTTCCTCAACCGGAAAGCCCTCTACTGTTAAATAAGCATACAAAGGATTGGTGAGCATAGGATTTCTAGATTTCTGCTTCTTCAAAAGAAGAAGAGCATACTCTCCTAGTCCATGCCATTTTCTCCCAAAACACGCAAATCAATTTTCATTCCTTCAAGCTATGTTGAGCTTGATTTAGATATTCCTAGATTATGAAAACATTGCATGGGAAAGCAAAGAATAAGAAGAAGAGATCTCAATTGTAGTGAAAAATACCAGCACTAAAGCAGGGCAATCCTCATTTGGAATGCCTGATGAGGAAGAGATAAGAGTTTTCACCATTGCTGCTATAACACAAGCAAGAAGTTCATATCAGCTTAGGAATAGAAAAATTGACCAAGATGTGGTACAACTTGACTCACCTATCATTACAGAAGTTGTAAGTGAAGAAGTCACACAAAAGGGGGATACCTTGATTAAAGGAAATAAAGTCACCCCCACTCATGACCGCCAAACAAAGCCATTGAAATAAAGCATAGGTAAAGTGCCTCCTGATGATAACATAGCTCTCCCTACTTTTAATATGAAGCAAGCTTTGTCTCAGATGAAGGTTTCAGTTCCTTTGATTGAAATGTTTAAAATTAAGGCACATAGGGATGCAACATTTTCATTATTCTCTGATTTACCTGTTTCACCTGACAATGTTGTTTTGAGAGATGAACTGAAAAATGAGCGTGAAGAGAAGGATAAAATCCCAATTTGTTTGGGAAATATAGTCATTCAAGAGCCAGATCAGATTGATCCTTTTTATGTATGATGGATTCAGGGGCTGCTGCTAATGTGATGACTTATAATGTTATGAAGCAATTGGGTCTAGATGTGGATACTACTTGTGGTAAATTCTATGCCATGGACAATAGAGAAGTACCTGTAATAGGAACTTTGCATGGATTGGATGTGAAAATTGCTGCTTATCTTTAAGTTGCTTTCAAGATAGATGTTGTGGTGGTGGATTCACCACCCCATTATGGTATGCTCTTATCAAGACAATGTGCAGCTGCCATTGGAGGACATGTACAATTGGATTTATCTTTTGCTACCATTTT
>MU227495.1:1053180-1080824 GCA_018584345.1 Thuja plicata | reverse complement strand
ATTTAATCACTAAATTTTATTAATCACCTTAGCCAATCAAACCAATCAACTCAATTCAAATCAATACTTGGCTAAGGTAATTAATTTAAAAGGAATTAAATGAAATCCTAATTATACCTCATCACTTTTAAAATCAATCCCCTAGTCTAATTGATTCAATTTGGCTATAGTCCTAATTAATTATTACAAAGCAATCAAAAGATTAAATGATTAATTAAAATCCCTATTATTGAGTGAATATGTTATTACAACAATTCATTTCATTAATATTCCCTCTAACCTAACCAATCTCAACTACCCAACCATGAGTTCAAACTCATCCCAACCCCTTCTCACATGCTAATTCTTCTTAATTAGCTAATTAACCCTAATTAGTTAATCCCCCCTCCACTCATTCTCTCTCCTTTTATCTCTATCTTCTTAATCACCTATCTTAAACCTTAAACCTAATCCAAAGCTACCCTTAAGCTTGTCACATTCCTAAATTTGTGATTAGGAATTTAACCCACTTGAGAAAGTCAACTTTCTCAAGCTTGGCTCCCCCTAAGTCTGCTATCTCAAGCTTGGACTTACACCCCTCACCATGCCTCTTAATTTCTCTCATTGATGCATCATTAATGGAGATTCCTCAAATCCCATGCCTCATCAATGCCTTTGGCATTAATTCCTCTTACACCTCATTAATGGTTTTTACACCTCCATTAATGGCCTTGTCCCCTCTCTCTCTCCCCATTTCTTCTATAAATTGGATGGATTTTGAGCTCAAATGGCCCTTGATTTTTGATATTTGAAGTCCTGAATTTTGAAGTGTTGAAGGCATTCTTATGTTGCCCATATTTTGAGAATTGAAGGAACAAACTTATGTTTCTCATATTTTAGGGATTCATGTTGCTTTTTAGCTCATTTCTTAGTTGTATTGTTATTATCTTCATTTCTAGAGCTAGAATGCATTTTTCTTGATCATTTAGATTACTTTTCATTCAAATCTTCCATTCTTAGGTTGTATATGTCACTAAAATATGCATAATCTGAGGGCTATTATGTCATTTTTAATACTCCTCCTAGATAGGAAGCAATAGATATATTTTGGTGATTGCTATGCTTTCTAATCCCTTGTTTTCACTAATGTAATGATCTATTGAAATGTTTTGTCCTTCTTAGCAGGTACAAAAATCATGCACACATCTCTGGTGCCCATCATGGGGCAAGATTACTCAAAATTTCACAAAATTCTGCTCTTTTCCCTTGACATTTTTAAATTTTGCAGGCAGTATATCATTTCTAGTTAATTATCTATCATTTCCGGGAGTGATCTATTGTTTGTGGTATATCTTCTATCATTTCTGGGAGTTTCAATATCATCTGCCGTTGTATTTGTGGAAGGTAAAATTTGGCTTTAAAATCGTCTTTGGTAACTTTTTTTTTGTTTTTGGTACGTGTTATCATTTTGCATAAAAGGGTTATTGTATTGGGTAAATATTATTGTTTGGGGTCAAAATTTTATCATTTCTGGGGTTATCATTTTGGGTCTCTGAATTATCGTCTGGAGTCCAGAGAGCAAAAATACAGAGTTCTTTCATTGACAAATTTGATTTCTAACTTTCTAACTTGGTTGCTTTCATGATTTTGATCCTATTTTTAGTAGCCTAACTTATGTTTGCAAATTGTTGTCAGAGCTAAGAGAGCGGAAAAAATGATACTGACTTTTGGTTTTGCAGGTTGCCAATCCCCCATTTTGACTTCTATTTTTGTTACGCTTTCAAAAGTAAAGAAATTTTCCAAATCTCTTACTAAATTGACCAGAGGAATATGTTCTTTTCCTATTTAAGGAAAACCAGAAACTCACAAGTCAATCTATGATTTGAAAGGAATTTGGAGTAACTGAACAAGGTAAACAAACACACTGTTTAAATTTCAATTTGGGGTAGTAAATGAACAAACACAAATCACTAAATTTTGTGGCTCAATGAACAAACACATTGCTTAATTCATTTTGGGACAGTAATTGAACAAGCAAATCACTAAAGAACTATGGTCAACTGAACAATCAAACTTTGCTTTCGCATGCAATGTTATCATAATCTAGGAATATATAAATCAAGCTCAACATAGCTTGAAGGAATGAACATTAATTTGTGTTTTTTGGGAGAAAACAACATGGACTAGGAGAGTATGCTCTTCTTCTTTTGAAGAATCAGAAATCTAGAAATCCCATGCTCACCAATCCTTTGTATGCTTATTTAATAGTAGAGGGCTTTCCGGTTGAGGAAAAAATCTCCCGGGAATGACCCAGGTGAGGACAGGTTTTACGCCAACCCTTCCAACTCACTATAAATAATTGCTTCCTCGTACGCGAAAGCCTCGGAAGACGGAGTCAGTTTTGTTCTTGGAATTTCAACATCATTCCTTGAACATGCTTGGGTATGTGTAGAGCGGAGCCACTTGAATCTTGCTTGCGAGACTACACATATTTGAGTACTCATAGGGCTATACGCCTCAATTTTTTCTTTTGTAATTCTATGAGAGACGGTTTCGAACGGATTTCCCCATCATAAACAAACAAACTTTGTAGATAAAACTACCCAATTCACCTCTGAAAGGGTGATAATCCTTGTGCAAGGAAAAAAGTAATTTCCCTGAGACACTCATCATATCGTGCCCTCACTTTCATTTGGAGTCAGCTAATATGGCATCATGACTGGAGCCATTGCGTGCTTGGTGATGGCCATATTCTGATTAGCATTTGAGTGTGTACCTAAGTCAATGAGAAAGGATTTTCATCCTCTACTTAGAAAATAGGGCATAAGGATGTGTTTGTTCCCCTTTAACAATGCAATGATGCTTGATATGACTAAAAATCATTAAAGAGTTAACACCTTCAAAACAAGCAACAAAATTCAAACGTTGTTCTACATGTGTTTTTCACTCACTGGAAAATCTCAGAATGTAATCTTCGATCAAACAAACTTCACGCGCTTCCAAGATAAAATTGACAAAACTGACAAACTTTGATAGTGGGCACTTGCATAGTTGCCTCTTAGAGAAGGATAGTCTATTTGGATACCCTTTTGGCTCTTTAGTCTGTCCTTATTGCTTTTTCTGGTCTCGTTGTGGCTATTTCAAAAACTTTTTTTCAATTGTCTAACTTGCATGTCATTTCAGACTCTTACAATCTATCTCAATATGTATGGTCTATTCACTTTTCAAAACAACTTGATTCCCAGTACACTATTAAGGCATTCTAACCCTTTGATGCTGGAATCATATACTTCCACCAAAACACAAACGACAGTTCTACCTAGACACACTCACTTGAATGATTTGAGACTCTACTTGACACTATCGGGAAACTTTGACAAAGTTAAGATACAAATACATGGTCAACATAAGATGCAACGAGTACACCTCTAAATAATCGAAAGTACCTCCAAGATCACTACACTTTCAAGGAGAAACATCTCGCGGTTCCCTGTTTGATTTAGACTCTCCAGAAATGGAAAAACTCACTCATGAATGGGGTGCAGCCTTTGAGGAATACAACAATGGTAAAAACCAAAAACATGAAGATAGCGATGAGGAAGAAGAAGCACACTTTCACCGTCCTTTATTTGATTCAGGCAGTGAGTAAGACATCACTGAAGAAGAATACAATAAACTCAAACTGAGCAAGAAATTCCAAAACACATTAGAAAAGATGATTGGCGAAGATAAAGAGAAATACTTTCTCCATCTAGCATCCACTGGCGTAAAGTTACCTAAGGATTATGATGTTGAACAGCTAAAATAAAAGGAGGTGTCAACTCCTATATCTATTCTCGCCAAAAAATTAACCTTGATGCAAACTGAGCTTGCAACTCTCAAACAGGAGAAGGCTAAACCCAAGATGAAATACTCTTTGGACTCCATTTGTCCATTTCCTTTCGACAAGAGTATTATTATGTTTTCATTTCCTCCCAACATGGCAAGGCTGAAATATCACAAATATACGGGAGAGACCGACCCACACGACCATGTAAGAGAATTTTGTGCTCTGAGCATAGAATACATGCATGAACCTACATATCTCATGAGGCTCTTTCCCAGAAGCCTAGGAGGCAATGCCATGGAGTGGTTCTCAAAGCTTACACCTAAGGTAAAAAAATTTGAGGAGTTAATTCAATGATTTATCCAACATTACTCCTTTAATATCCAGCATGATGTGACTATGATGGATCTATGCAACACTAAACAAAATACTGGCGAATCCTTTACACACTTTCTACAAATGTGGAGGAAAATATTTGCATGCTATTCATGAGCTATTACCAAATCTAAGAAAATGGAAATCTTTGTTAATAACTTGGTACCAGAATTGAACTATGCGTTGCGAATGCAAGATTCCCCTAGCTTTGACAGAATGATCAAGAGCACCATCTGTATTGAAGAAGTTATGGTTAAAAAGGGGGAAATCACTCTCTAAAGTGAAAAAAAAATCTAAAAACTAGAGGTGGGTGCCAGAGATGTGTGTGTGATTTTTGTACTTGTTAAGACGGACACAACACTTCAATAGATCATTGCATTAGTGAAAACAAGGGATTAGCAAGCATAGCAATCACCAAAATTGATCTATTGCTTCCTATCTTGGAGGAGTATGAAAAATGACATAATAGCCCTCATATTATGCATATTTCAGTGACATATACAACCTAAGAATGGAATATTTGAATGAAAAGTAATCTAAATGATCAAGAAACGTGCATTCTAGCTCTAGAAATGAAGATTATAACAATAAAACTAAGAAATAAGCTAAAAAGAAATATGAATCCCTAAAATATGAGCAACATAAGTTTGTTCCTTCAATTCTCAAAATATGGGCAACATAAGAATGCCTTCAACACTTCAAAATTCAGGACTTCAACAATCAAAAATCAATGGCCATTTGAGCTCAAAATCCATCCAATTTATAGAAGAAATGGGGAGAGAGAGGGAGGACAAGGCCATTAACGAAGGTGTAAAAACCATTAATGAGGTGTAAGAGGCATTAATGCCAAAGGCATTGATGAAGCATGGGCTTTGAGGAATCTCCATTAATGAGAGCAATTAAGAGGCATGGTGAGGGGTGTAAGTCCAAGCTTGAGAAAGTGGACTTAGGGGGAGCCAAGCTTGAGAAAGTTGACTTTCTCAAGTGGGTTGAATTCCTAATCACAGATTTAGGAATGTGACAAGCTTAGGGGTAGCTTAGGATTAGGTTTAAGGTTTAAGATAGGTGATTAAGAAGATAGAGATGGGAGGAGAGAGAATGAGTGGATGGGGAATCAGCTAATTAGGGTTAATTAGCTAATTAAGAAGAATTAGCATGTGAGAAGGGGTTGGGATGAGTTTGAACTCATGGTTGGGTAGTTGAGATTGGTTAGGTTAGAGGGAATATTAATTAAATGAATTGTTGTAATAACATATTCACTCAATAAGGGATTTTAATTAATCATTTAAGCTTTTGATCACTTTGTAATAATTAATTAGAACTATAGCCAAATTGAATCAATTAGGCTAGGGGATTGATTTTGCAAGTGATGAGGTATAATTAGGATTTCATTTAATTCATTTTAAATAATATTACCTTAGCTAGGTATTGATTTAAATTGATTTGAATTGAGTTGATTGGTTTGATTGGCTAAGGTGATTAAAAAAATTTAGTGATTAAATCACTTAGGAGATTAAATTTGATTTGAATGAATTATGCCAGTCGATTGAAGAGTTGTCTGGACATAATTGGGGGTATGATCACACTTAGGGAAAATAGGGTCTATGGTCAGAGCAGACCAAATCTAGGTGGTTACAATTCCATTAACAAATGTCACTAAAAAATAAATAGCTAGATTTATCTCAAATTATATCATCTACCGATATGGTGTTCCCTTTTCCATCATCATAGATAACGGTCATCCCTTCAAAAATTAGGATGTCCGTGAACTCTGTGAAAAATTTCATATTCAATATTTATTTTCCACACCTTACTATCCTCAAGGTAACAATAAAGCTAAGGACTCTAATAAAACTATCCTAAAAATTATCAAAAAGATGGTCAATGAAGCTAGTCATAGCTGACATATCTAATTGAACCCTGCCTTGTGGGTCTATTGCACAAGTTTCCATGCTCCCACAGATGCCACTCAATATGCACCAGTTTATGGTTTCAAAGCTATATCCCTTCCAATCAAGGTCAAGTTACCTTCTTCATGGGTCTCTTTGCGTAATTTAATCATGTTGAAGACTATTGGGACTCTCAATTGCATGAATTAGAGTTTCTTAATGAACATAGATAGACTGCCTTTAATCACCTCATAGCGTACCAATACAAATTTTTACAAGTTATAATCATAGAGTCATATCAAAAACATTTGAAATTGGTGATCTTGTGCTTAAGAAAAATCCAAAGAATCAACAAGACAAAGATAAGGGTAAGCTTGAACCCAATTGGCTTGGTCCATTTATAAATACTGTTGCATATGGCTCAGGTGCATGCCATTTGTCTAATTTTGAGGGTGAACCACTTCAATACCCCATGGACAACATTTACCCTCATAGGTTTTAAACTTGAGCATTTTAGGGAATGTCTTTTAAAATGTCCTGAAAAATTACAAAAATACAAATAAAAAGTCCTAAAAAAAAGAAAAAAATTTGAAAAAGGGAAAAAATCAAAAGTAATAAAAATTGTGTCCTCTGGTGAAAACAACTTCAGTGGTGCCTTGGATAACTACCATGGTAAAAATTGGGCAACCGGCACCATGTGTAATGACTTTGTTCCTCCTTCCTTCAGGAGTATCCTTGATTTTCCATCTCACATCCATTTTTTCTTTCACGTTATAATAACCTTTCCACCCTCACCCTAGCTTGTGGATTGTTTCACTTTGATCACTTACTTGCACACATTTTCTCCCTGCACAATAAAATAGTCCTATCTTCATTGGGGAAATTTCCTTGACTTTAGCAATGGGTTGGGGTATTTGGCATCTCACGAATGAAGGAACTATCACCCTTTTTTGTATTCTCGCTCATAAACTATAATAAAGTTTCACTTGCACCATCAACCGTATCATTTCACCTTGCTCCACAATAAAAAAAACATTTAGTTCGTTAATGGATTTTACTTTAGACAAGCATGCAGCATTCGACTTCAATAGAATCATGACATCACAAGACCAATATTGAGAGAACATAAACAACATTTTATCAACCAATCAAATTAAACCTATCACTTGTGACAAAGATCATTTTGGAATGAAGCATGATGTTTTATTGTTTTCTTTGTGGTCTTTTGATTGTTTCTGATTTTATCTTTGGTGACATGTCTTTTAGATTTTCCAGGATATTTCTGAGTAGAGCTTTTATCTCCGGGATTCCTTTGATTAGAAAAGCGAGGATGAGACATGTTCACTTGTTTTTTCAATGTGGGTCGTTCCTTAGTAAAATGATGATTTGTATTAAGACATGATTGTCTAAGATCATTGAGGATGTATGAGTCTCATGTGAATTGGAGCATTCATTAATTATCTAATGTGTCTTCCTCCACACAAAGGTTATTTTAATATATTTGGATATTTCCATGTCCATATGAGTTCATTTGGTTGCTATAATAAGCTCAATGATGATATAATAACTTAAAAGAACAAGAAATATCATCGCCTTGATTTCACTTTATGATATAGTTTCACTTAAAGATCAGATGTTGAAGATAACTTCAAGAGATAATTTTAGAACTTAGAACAATCTAGGATAGTTGCAAAAGGAAAATTATGAGCTCAGATCCCAAGGGGATAGTCCAAGATTTGATCTTGTTTCCATTCTATTACACAAGAGATTCTATAATCTCATGGTGTGGCTAGGGAAATTCTGGATTTCACATCAAAAGAAATATAATGCAATTATGGAAAGCAGAAAGATATGAAATAGAATCAATCTCAAGTTACATGATATGAAGATTGGTAAAGCTTCTTGTTCAAGTTCTAATACTATTGATATTGTAGTAGAGCACCATGATTATAGTAAAGAACTGGACAATGATTATATAGGATTTGAGGATATTTTCAAATTAGGATTACCTAATCTATTTACCAAAGATATCAATCTCAAGGATCAAAAGGAATGACTAGATGAATGCAATAATGTCTTATAAAATGCTTTGAATGCAGTAGTGGATGATGGACCAGAATTCAAGGAGACTCATAAGCAATTGGAGAATTTGTTCCACATTGAGTATGAGACAAGAAATGTCATCCATGGTGTCGAAAGCTATAAGAAGGATAGTTACTCCGAGCATGTATCTAAAGTTTATGTGTAGCTTAATAGAGCCTAATAATGTCTTTGTCTATCTTTGTTATGAAAATTTATGCCCAAAAGACTAAATGAAAGGACATGATCATTTTAAAAGTAGGGTATATATGTTGATGTATTCTGAAAATAAACAATCAATCTTATAATCGGTTGTAAAACTTTATATTCTCCTGTAATACAAAAATTCAATTTCCTTATTTGCATGTGCTATGGATTATTTTTTGTTACAAATCAGTTGTCTTTTATAATTATCTATGGTTGATAATTGCTACTCTAAGTCACAATGTGAAGAGATTGTGTGTTGTTACATAGTTGGAACATCAAGACACATCTAAGATTAATTTTTTTTCGTTTTGTGTCTTTTCTTATTGTTCTTTCACAAGGATAGTTAAATTCAATTAGACTAACTGTGAAACTAGTATACAATTATATAGCATTGGAGGTTGGTTAGTTGACAGATCTATCCAAGGGAGGGTTTAAAAATGGTCTTTCAAAGTTATACACAGGGCTTGCAAGTGGATGACTCTATATCCAAAATGAAGTAAGGCACTGGTATTATATAAATTCATCTATACATCAAATTTTAGAAGTAGAAGTAAATCAAGTAGTAGTGAAAGAGTAGATAGAATCAATCAAATATTAGGAGAATTTTAAAGCAGTGAAAGACTTAAATCAGTTAAATAAATATAAATAGATAATTAAAGATAGATATAGTCAGTAGAAGTAGGGAAGAAATAAATAAGTGAATCTAATCCAAGACCTTCTGCCATCTTGATAGATCACAAAGAAATCAGAGTAGAAGGTAGCAATCATTTTTTTGTAAAAGGATTCAATTTGGAAATTGAGGAATATGTCCACCTGCCTAGGTCTTGGAGAGCCTGAAGTGTAGAGGAATTCAATCCATTTTGATAGATCATGTTCATTGGCCAGATCAAGAGGGAAGTTTGAACATAGAATCAGGCATAATCTTAGAACTTTCAAATATGTTGATTTGGGAACCAATAGTCAATATTATTTTATCCCCTAAAAAATATGGAGGATGGAGAATGTTCACTGATTCCAGGGAAATCAATAAAAATACCATTAGATATAGGTTTCCAATACCTAGGATGGAGGATTTGATGGACTGTTTGGGAGGTGCATGCTATTTCTCAAAAATTGAGTTGCAAAGTGGCTATCATCATGTTAGGATAAGGGGCTTATATGAGTGGATGGTGATTCTTTTTTGGCTTTCAAATGCCCCTAGTACATTTATGAGGCTAATGAATGAGGTCCTAAAACCATCCATAGGTATAATTGTAGTTGTGTACTTAGATGATATACTTGTCTTTAGTAAGACCAAATAAGAATAGTTGCAACATATTGATATGGTTTTGCGGAATTTTAATGAAGAGACATTGATGATAAATCTTAAGATATGTGAATTTATGAAAGAAGAAATGATATATACACTTTTTTGGTCACCAAAGGTTCATCAAAGATGGATACCACCAAGGTTGAGGCCATTCTCAGTTGTCCAACTCTAAAATCAATAGGAGATGTCAAGAGAATTTATGGTCTTGCAAGATTTTATAGGAAATTTATAAAGGGCTTCAGTCATATCTGATCTCCAATGATTGACACCATCAAAGGGGAAAAAAGGAAGAGGTTTCAATTGATTGAGGAGACAAAAAAAAAATTTCAATATCTGAAAAGGAGAGTGGCACAAAATCCCATCCTAGCGCTACCAGATTTCAACAAGATCTTCACCATAGAATGTGATGCCACTGGTTTCGCAATTGGTGCATTCCTAAGTGAAGAAGGCATGTCAATGACCTTCTTTAGTGAAAATATTAATGAGTAAAAAATAAGGTATTCATCATAAGATCTAGATTTGTCTACAATGGTGTGTTATCTCTATAGAATATTTTATTGTCATTAGTTTAGACAAAGTCATATGAATCAGAAGATTCAATCTGTGAAAGGCAGAAAAGAAAATATTTGAGCAGACGGTAAAGTACACTGAGCAAGGAAGTGAAGTCGGTAAAGCATAGACATTACACCAAGAGCACACAGTTTACCGAACATCGAGCGCACAAACAGTACAAAGAGTTGATAGTTACTGAGTACAGAAGAGCAAGTTAACCGAGTGAAGATAAGTTACTCCACTGAGTTACTTAATGGATTGTAAAGCTATAAGGATGCATTTAATATAGTGGCACAATATTAATTATGATCATACAATGCACGATGATGAGTTTTTTACATGATCAACGATCAAAATAATTCAAAAATAAGATCTGAGAAGAAGATTAAGCGGTTAATCAAACATTGCTATTTCCAAGAAAAATACCAAGTACCGAGGTAAAAGTGACACGGTCACTGAGAGGAAAAGAAGATCTAACGATCAAAATACTTTGTCAAAAAACTAACACATAATATTAAGAGGCAATAAATCTTATAATTAAAAGATAATTTACAAACCAGAAGTGTAAGATAGAGACAACAGAGGAGAAAGATTCAGAGTACAGCGAAGGTTGTTATTGAAGAATAGAAATCAGAGCAGAGAGCACCGAGTTGATATCTTGCTACAATAGAGAAAATTTGAGTAGTGTTACAGATTGAATTGAGGTAACAAAATTATTTTAGAGCACATAGAGTCTGATCAACATTTGTAATTGATGCAATTATAACAGACATTTATAAGTTGTTAATACTATTGTATTGATAGCTAGAAATCCTAATACTGGGTAGATCTTAACCGATCTGATTTATGTAAAATACTTAACAAGGTACATCTCTAAGTGTACAGATTGTAAAATCCTCTAACCAGGTAGACCTAACAAGTCTTTGTATATTGTTAACTGGGTAAGCTATCAAAATGGCTAAACTATGTAAGATCTAACCGAGCACCCTTTATACTGTAGTTAGTGAAGGTTGTAGGTGTCATCCCCAGCGTATGTCCTCTAACCAAGGATTTTTGTGTAAAAAAAATCATGGAGTTACGAATTCATTTACTTGAATGATTTTATGTTATGTTTTATGTTTTATTTCAAGTTATTGAAATCGGTAAACAACAACAGCAGTATATAGTTTATGTTATGAAAGTTTAGTGGTATTGATTCATCCCTCCCCTCTCAGTCCCACCTTTCCATAATTCATTCCAACAATTGGTATAAGAGCTACTACTCTTGATTTAAAGGGTTTGACCACCTGAGAGTTAAAGATCCTAGTCATGGAAAGTTTTAGGCAATTCAGAAGACTTGATGGCCTTGAATTGGAATTGGAAGGTGCAAGAGAGTTAATCATTGATCTGAAGAAGAAGCTTGAGATATCTCTAAGGGATAGTTTGAGAATTTATAATGAACTAAAAGTTACACAAGGACAAGTTGATGCACTTGAAATAGAATCTGAAGACAATGTTACTGATGAATCTGAAACAACTATAAAAGAGCTACTGGAAAAGAATGATACACTTACCGAGAAGTTGGACCTAATGAAGATAGATCTTGAAACCAACATGATAAGAATGACCAAATTAATTGAAGGAAAGATGATTGCTGAAGATGAAAATAAAATGACAAAAGATGATAAAAGAAAAGTGTAAATGAAGCTATTGGAAAAAAATAATGAGATCATGAGAATGACATAAGTTTACTATGACATGGTCGATTGACTTCTGAGTGCAAATCAAGATAACACCAGAAAATAATATGAGAATCAAGCACTGAAAGCTGAAATTGAAAGAATGGAACAAAGACTAAAAGATGAGAAAGATGAAAATGTGAGACTGAAAAGAAATGAAGAAGCATTGAAATCTCTAGATCAATAATTCAAGAATCAGAAACAAAGAAATGACAAAACATGTATTGGATTCAAAGAGGAAAACACCACTGAGAAAGGAGAATCGTAAAAAGAACAAAGAGATGAAAGTACTGCATCCCCACCAAGACAAAAGAAGCCAAGTTGTAATTATTGTGGGAAGCCTAGACATACTGCTAATGTCTGCAGGAGAAGGAAAGGTAAATCAATGAGTATACCTAAGTTTTATGGTTATTGTTTTAGATGTAATAGGTATGGACATCAATCATTTGAATGCAGAACTAATCTTGCTAACAATACAAGGAAACCTAAGTTTGATGGTTACTGCAAGAATTGTAACAAGTTTGGTCACAAAGTTGAAGAGTGCAAAACAAAGAAAAGAAATGAAATTGGAATCCTAACTGAGAGAATGCTAAAACCAACCGAGCAGGCATTTCTATACCATGGGACTATAATACAAGAATTTCATGTTTATCATGTGGAAGGTATGGATACATTGTTGCAAACTGCATGTTGATGCATGGAAGGAACAACATAAGAGCATGGAGAAATCTTGGCATTGCATGTTTTCATTTTCATAAGGTAGGACACTTTGCAAGGAATTATATATACAGAGGTGATGCACCGACTGAAGATGAATCTGAAGTAAAATCCCCTACTACTATTGAGGAAATATAAGAACAAATGAACAAAACTTGGATGAGAAAGACTCAAGATGAAGGGACATCATCTAGAAGCACAGACTGCAGCATCTCTACTGATTTGGTTGCACCGAGCTCCACCTAATTGGTGAGAGGTATGTAGGAACTACATGCTTATAATAAATCCTACTTCAGTTCCTAGAAATAGAGTTGAGGTCCATATCATCATATTGAGATTCAATTGGATAAGTTGTATAAGTTTTGAATGAATATTGTTATATATAGTTATTTTGTTTAACTCAGTCGAGAAAAGTAACTATGTAGTTAGTTAAAAGTTAAAAGGGACTCGACAAGTGCATTTAATGCACATTAATAGAACCGTTGGAAACCCTAATCAAGGAAAAAGTATAAATATGTTGTTTTGCAAATCATTTGAACCTAACGTCTACAGAAGAGCATCGAGCACATTTCTAGATCCACTATCCCAAGCAAATTCAAAGCAACTACGAGGTATTTTGTGAATCTTTGCAAGAGTTTTTAAGAAACATTTGAGATATTTTTCAAGTTGAGTTTGTGAATTTGGGTTTTTTCAAATCGTGCCCTAGCTTGTTTAGTCGAAGCATTTGAATTTATCAATGACACCAAAGTTACAGACACCTACAGTTGTGACAGAGGTAGAACTAGTTAATCTGAAATACAAATTACCCCAAGCCATAGCCGCCAAGACAGATATGATGGGAGCCCTATCTTTGATAATGCCAAAATTCAATTTGATTGAATATGTACACAAGTTTATACATTGCAAGATTGAGGATTTGTGCGAAGATTAAATTGATACATCATTTAACAAGTTGTGCGAGAATGGAAAAGTGAAGGACGAGCATATTAACATGGAAAAAAGGTTTGACACACGATGTTCACTTACCAAGGGTTTTTAAGATAGAATGGATATGAATGGTACTCATCCGAGTACACGACCAATTCATGTGGTTAGATGAACCTATGAAGATCACTAAGGACATATTGCATATCATTACTGGATTACCCATCAGAGACAAGCCAAAAGCCACAAGTAAAATTGACAAGGGTAAGCTTACTAAAGCTCAATGGGATGGCAGAGGGATGATAATATCCACAGTGACACACCCCGAGTTGATGTATGCTTGCAATATCTTATCATACCAAGTATACCAATTGTTCTAGGTGGATAGTGTACCATGCGGAGCAGTGGATTTGGAATACAAGTTAGTAAAGAAAGGACTTAAGTTGGATGTAAGTGAAATCTTGCTAAAACAATTAGAAGACAATATGAACACAATCATGAAAGCAAAGACTAACACAGTGAATTTCAATTCATTATCGATATGTATATTCTTCTATTGTCAGAATTCATTTCCCTCCATTGGAGATGTAGTTTGGATCCTTGGAAGACCTATTCTTTATCAGATAAATGAGTACATACAGAGTTTAGGAGATAATTTTGATGCTATCATGTCTGAATATTTTCTAAATTTCCAAGCAAGAATGCATAAGAGGTATAGGATACCACCTCAACTGGTTGCAAAGTATCAAGATAATATATTTTTTGAGGTTAACACTGACACTTGTATTATCAATTTTGTTGAGCCTAGAACCGAATGGATATAACCGACAGGTTATGAATTGGACATTGATATTGGATCACAACAGATTGAAGCACTACTTCCTAAACATGTTGATCCCAAAGCTATGAGGTATGGCACATATGAAGAGGTGAAAGTGAGAAATAAGCATAACATAGTGATACCCAAGGTAGTCAATAAAACAGGAAAGATGATTGACAATCTGATCAAGATATTAAAAGTGGGTGAGACAAGTGTTGATAATACAAATAATGTGAAAGATATTGTTGTTATAGAGAAAAAAATTGCACTTGTAACTTAACTGAGCACAAGAGGAACTGGAAGATACACCAGATCTTCAGTGAAACTGAAGGAAAAGATAATTGCATAAATTGTTGAGCCAAAAGGTAAAACATACAGGAGAACTCGAGGAGGTAAACCAGCTATAAGTTCATGAAGGAAGTTAAAACTTGGAAAAGATAGTGAGACTGAATCTAATGATCCAGATAAATTAGTTCTAGTGGCTCAGCTCCCACTATCTCTATGAAGTCTTGATGAATTTCTGGAAGGATTAAAGGAATCAAGAGGATTTAGAGGATTTAGAACAATAAAGTATTTGAAGATAAATGAAGAAGAAAAGAAAATGATCAAAGATGAAGTTGTTGTGACATTACTGAGACAAAGAGTGACTCCTATTGAGATTGCAAATAAGCTACCTGAGGAAATATACAACAAAATTGATGCACACTGGAAATATACAATTAATGCTGAGAAGGAAATGAGAGAAAGATCTCTTGTGCACACTATTCTCAACGTGGCACCATCTGAGATAGAAGAGGCATTGAAGAAACATTAAAAGAAATTTTTGGTCAAGGGAAGAGCCCTAAGAATCATGAATGGAGATATACTATCTATGGACAGGGACACTGATGCTAAATGGAGAGATATATTTGGCATATCTACTACCAAGAAACCTGAAGCAACGAAGAACCAAAGTGAAACCATCACTGAGAAAATAAAAGAGAGCACGTTATTGATCTTACTAGTGGTAATGTAGAAGTCATTATAGAAGATGCATCAGAGGAGATTGATCCTACAAAGGAATTGTCAAAAGATGAAGATGTCATGAATGTTGAAGTACCAGACACCGAGTACATGGAAGTAGATGTTGCACCATTGCAGAGTACTAATCTTGTATTACTACAAATTCAAAGCTATTCTACTATGCAGGTTGGTACCACTAATGATACATAAGTTATGGCAACCAAGCCATCAATTGACACTGCCAATGTAAATTTTGATAAGCCAGAGGCTACCGAGACCGGAAAAAAGGATACTGAGTTGGAAACTCCAACTAACATAGAAGGACCAAAGCTAAACACACCAATGACCAACACATCACATGTTTAGAATGATCCCAAGCCATAAGATACAGAAAAATAAATGTTGTAGGAATCAAATAAAAAAGGCAAGGATACAGAGAAAGAAGAAGTAAAACAACAAGAGGAAGTAAAAGCAGAGGAAAGAATAGCCGATCACCACACCGACTCGCCAGATGAGAAAATGGCATTAGCTTCTAAATGCTCTACTGGAGAGACAAAATTGAGTAAGAGGAATAAAATCATAGATTTGGGTGAGCCAATCATAATACCAGCAGGAGACCCCAACAAAATGAAGCCCAAAGAGTTGAATATCTATGCCAAGCTAGTAAGAAGGAAAGTTGAATAAGAAAAATTGTTGCAGAAGAAGAAAAAGGTTGATATTCTGGAGGATGTGAAAGACGTTTTCCAAGAAATTATTCCTGATGTTACCATTGATGAGTCCAAGCCAATATTAGACCAAGTTGGAAGCCTAGTCCAACAAATTAAAGGACCAAATAAAGATATGACATATTACATGTTGCAAATTCATAAGAAATCAATGGAGCATAAATTGATGGAAGACCTACTACAAAACATTGCTATAGCGAAGATAACTCTTTCTGAGTTATGTTCCATAGTTGAGGAACAATTGTAGTTCATCATTTTGTTATTTCAAAAAGTCTGTATTCTTTCTAATTTTACTGAGGACATTAAGAAGAAAGAGGGAGAAACTGAGAAAGAGATGACTGAGCAGCTTTCTACAATAACTACCGAGCCTGGAGAATTTCAGACACTTTACTCAAAGATACGGGAACTCATGGGAGTTTATCTCTCATTGAGATAGGAGGAAGACAAGATGAGACTAGAGTTTCTTGAGATGCAAGAACTAGTCATTCCCCACTTGAAATCAATGCAAATACACCTGAAGAAAGGATAGGAACTAGCAAGTCTTTTAGAGGTTAGCACCCTGGATACTATTGTTGATTTATCGGCAGATATAAATGAGCATATTGTGATATTACAGAATCTCTGAGACACTTGGGAGACTGTACTTGCTAGATTGTAGAGAAGGTATAAACATATTTTTGATATTTAAGTTTATTGTTGAGACTTTTTGTCAAAAAAAGGGGGAAATCTATAGATAGTTCTAAAAATAAATAAAAAAGCAAATAGAGAATACAATTTTTTTTTTTAAAAGTATATATGTGAAATGGAGAAAAAGAAGAGAAGAGTTGTATATATGTTGTATAGAGAGTAACATCCAAGGGGGAGTTACTAAGTTTTGATGACTGGATTTTTTGTCAAAATGCTCAACTAATGTCAAAGGGGGAGATTGTTATCTCTATAGAATATTTTGTTGTCATTAGTTTAGACAAAGTCATATGAATCAGAAGATTCAATCGGTGAAAGGAAGAAAAGAAAATATATGAGAAGTCGGTACAGTACACCGAGCAAGGAAATGAAGTCAGTAAAGCGCAAACACTTCATCAAGAGCACATAGTTTACCGAACACCGAGCGCACAGACAGTACACTGAGTTGACAGTTACTAAGTACATAAGAGCAAGTTAACCGAGTGAAGATAAGTTAGTCCACCGAGTTACTTAATGGATTATAAAGCAATAATGATTTATTTAATACAGTGACACAGTATTAATTATGATCATACAATGCACGATGATGAGTTTGTTACACGATCAACAATCAAAATAATTCAAAAAGAAGATCTGAGAAGTAGATTAAGTGGTTAATCAAAGATTTCTATTTCCAAGAAAAAAAACCAAGTACCGAGGTAAAAGTGACATGGTCACCGAATAGAAAAACATATCTAACGGTCAAAATAATTTATCAGCGACCTAACACATAAGATTAAGAGGCAATAAATATTATACTGAAAGGATAATTTACAGAGCAGAAGTGTAAGATAGAGACAACAGAGGAGAAAGAGTCAAAGTATAGAGAAGGTTGTTATTGAATGTATCATCTTAAAATGGAAGCATTTCCAATTTGGTAGGTTTAGCACCCTCATTTACTACACTTGCATGTTAGATTTGCATTTAGGATGCATTTGCACTTGATTCTACATTTCTAGGTAAAATTAGGGTTAGGATCCTCTGGATTCTCCTTAATTCCCCTCTCATTGGCTTTGTTTTTAGGTAAAAACTATGTACTGGCTCTCCTAATCTTCATCATACCTCTTCTATGACCTTTGTGCCTCTCCCCAGCACTCTCATGTGTTTTCTCACCTTCCTAGGTCCCCGACCTAGGTCAAGGTTGGGGTCAATTTTTACCTCTTTCAGGTGTTGGTCCCTGCTTTCAGATGCGGAACATATCAGGGTCCTAAACTTAAAAATAGGTCCCCGAGGCCGGGTGCGGAAGTGTCTTCTCCAATATTCAAATTAATACATCCCCTCCTTGGTTGGTGATTGTAATTGGACCATAATTCCAAGTGAAATTTGAATTTGGGTCCCTTGCATTGCCCTAGGATTTCTACCCTGAGATCTCTATATAAGAACTCTCTTTTGCCTTAGTTTGGACATGACAAAATTATGATTATGACATGATGATGATGCAAGAATGCAAGAGGATGATATAGAAGGACAATATATGATGATGCCTTGATACAAGAAAACACTTTTGTGGAAAAAACCATTGTAGATCTTCATTGGAGCAAGAAAGAGTTCTTCAAATCCTTCCTTCTTCATTGATCTACTTCTTTTCAACATTCAAGCATTCAAAGGATACAACCATGGGGTAGCGATTACAAATTGTGAGTTTGATAGGAATACTTTAGCCTCAGGGGATTGGTATGATTTATTTATCATATTCAAATCTATGCATTGCTTTCTCATTTCAATTCATGCTAGGGTTTCAATCTAGAGGATTATATCTTGGCATTACACATCCAAAGCTCTTCCTAAGAGAAACACACACATACATTCTATTACATCCAGCTATTCATGGAGGTGGAAACCACAAAAATGGGGTTTTGACTAAGGCAAAAACCTATATAGCCACCCAAAAACACCCTTTTTTAGATAGCTACAGTCATTGTTTTGGGAGTTGCAGGTCAGAATCCAACTTTCTGGGTCAGAGGTGACATTCATTTATGGGTCAGAATCGACATTCTATTCTGGCTCAAAATCAGACTTTCTAGGTCAAAATCAAACTTTCTGGCTCAGAGGCGACATTCATTTTTGGGTCAAAATCGGACCTGAGCTAGATTCGGAAAAGATTTCTAGGTTTTCTCCGTCTCCGCGTTTCTATTCTAGATCCAGTTGTAGATTTTCTGGAAACTCGACACAGACATCAGAAAATGGGTATTTCTAGATCTGCTATAATGTGAGGTATGTGTTTAAATCCTTTATTCTTTGTAATATTTTAAAATCTATATTTCCATTTCAATAATATAGTACACAAAAAATAAAAATAAAAACAAATGTAAAGGGTGATTAGTATGTGACATCAAATCTCTGGTTCTAACCCCTAGTAGATCTACCATACCACCTTTTTATCCTTTACATTTTTGTGAACCCGCGATAGATAACTCTTTCTTTTTGGTGTTAGATTTACATTTTATGTTAGATCTTGCATGCATATATAAGTAGATTTATTTTATGCTCTTGCATTAATATTTCAAAAATAGAAAAAAATCACAAAATTTCTTTAAAAATACAAAAATATTTACATGCTTGTAATTTTACTTTGTGTTCAACATGTATGACTTTAATTTTGAATACTATGATGAGGCTTTTATTGCACAAGAGGATAGATCCCTTCATGAGTTACATGGAAGTGAGGATGAAAATGGTTCGAATGAGATCTCCATTGATCCTATTACTATTTCATCCTCCTCCACAACCTCTCCAATTGACCTTTACCATAGGGTGTGTGCATGGTTACCTTCATGTTCCACTATTTCCAACATTGATGCACCTAGAATGTTGTATCCTAAACCTTTGATGACGGTAAAAGGATGTCCTTGAATAAATATTAAGGGTAAACCTAGAGATCCTTTGGATTTCTTTGATAACATGGATTCTGTTTCACATGCTTCTCACACACAGAATAATCCTCAACCTACTATTCTAGCTTCTTTACCTCCTTCTCAACCCGTGCTTCCTCAAGCACCTAGGTTACTTTATTCCTTTAAGGAGTATGAATTAGTTGAGAAATTACGCTCTACTCCAGCTAAGATATCTTTATGGAAATTTCTTAAAACTTCTCTTACATATCATGAGGATTTGCAAAAAGCTTTATCTACTCTTCCTGCTCTGCCTCCTAACCAAGAGTATCAATTCATTTTTGGAGTGCATGCATACTATGCCTTATGTACCTCCTATTGTGTTTACCGATGATGATTTACCTTCTTTTGAGGTGAAGAATCAATATGATTCTCTTATGGTTGTTGTTTCTATTAATCATAGTATCATTTGTAGAACATTAATTGACAATGGATTTGGGCTTAATGTTTGTAGCATGGATATGTGGTACAGGAGCACCTACGTAGGGATAATTATGCAATGTAACCTAGGGATTCTTTGATGTTTGGCTTGTAGTGGTTCTAGCTAGACCACTAGATTAATAAAGGGACATGTAAGTCCTAGTGTGTAAAGGGTTAAGTGAGAGGATGTCTTGATAGGTCCTTAGTGACCTTTGAGTCCAATCTAGGTCTATTAGGGTGTTTTGTGAATTTAGTGCCAAAATTGGCCAAGCAAGGGATTTGAGCTCCTTTTTGATGTTATTACACATTAATTAGTTATTTAGGGAAGTTTGGAAAACATTTGACCAAGTTTGGATAGCATATCCAAAAATTTGCAAAAGTTGTCAATGTTGTCATTGACAACATTGTGAGCAAGAATGCAATTTCAAAGGAATTAGTTCCTTAACTGTCTGAAACCAGTGTTTTAGTGATGGGGTCAACTACATAAGGACATCCTCTAGCATTTTTAAGGGTTGGCAAGTTTATGTCAGAGTATGTACGGACTGTAGAATTGAAGAATAGTCACAATTTAATCATTTTGTGAGCATTTTGTTTTGTAATGGATTGAATCAAGTTCTGTAAGCATTGTTTATGGTAATGTAAATTGTTTCAAGACTTTGTGTTGTGGTATTTGGTTAGATTGAATAGTTTTATTTTCTTTTATAAAATCTTTTGTTTCTTGTCCAGTCGCTGGTTTGTTTAGAGCACTATATGCAAATGGGGTCATAGATCCATTTTCCACTATGGCACTTGCACGGGCTCTTGGATTATGGAAGGTGACTCCATGTACATTATGTACAGTGAAGGAGGGCTAGAGATGCATGGCTAGGGATCACCAGCAGTTGTAGAGAATTTTGGAGGGATTGAAAGCATTCATTGCTTCAATCAAGCATTGTGGGAAGGTAGTGTGTTGGGTGAAGAAACCCTAACTAGGAGGAGAGGTTTGGGTCTATTTTTTTGTTAGCCAAGAAAATCAATTTCTTGTGCAGACAATGAAAAGTCCTAAAACCTTCAATTTTAGGCACCTTTGTAGGAGGTATTGTACGGAGACCTTTGGAAGCCAAGACCTAGAAAATCATTAGGTCCTTGGAAAAGTGTATCAGGATATGGTGTTATTTTTCTAACTTGTTAAGGGTTTTTACAAGATATTGCAGAAAAGGAGCCTCACTAGGCTTGATGCTAGTAGCCCTCTTTTGGGTGTAATTGACTTGGAATTTGGAGCTCATTGAGGGTTTCAATCCAAAGCTATTTTTAGATATTGGAATTAATCCAATAAACAATCTTGAAGACTAACTTTCCACATGGAAGAGTTTGGAACCCATTTGGATCAGTTTGTGCAAATGGAGTAAGAAAGGCCCATTGAAGCCTAGGATAGAGCATGAAGTGTTTTGATGTTACATTATTGGTGTTCACTAGTTGAAGAGATTAGGATCTTGTGACAAGAATCCTAAGGAGGATAGGGTTAGTTTAAGAACCACCAAAATGGGGGTTTGACTAAGGCAGAAACCTATATAGCCACCCAAAAATACCCTTTTTTAGATATCTACAGTCATTGTTTTGGGAGTTGTAGGTCAGAATCCAACTTTCTGGGTCAGAGGTGACATTCATTTATGGGTCAGAATCGACATTCTATTCTGGCTCAAAATTAGACTTTCTAGGTCAGAATCAAACTTAGAGGCGAAATTCATTTTTGGGTCAAAATCATACCTGAGCCAGATTCGGAAAAGATTTCTAGGTTTTCTCCGTCTCCGCGATTCTATTCTAGATCCAGTTGTAGATTTTCTGGAAACTCGACACAGACATCAGAAAATGGGTATTTCTAGATCTGCTATAATGTGAGGTATGTGTTTAAATCCTTTATTCTTTGTAATAATTTAAAATCTATATTCCCATATCAATAATATAGTACACAAAAAATAAAACTAAAAACAAATGTAAAGGGTGATTAGTATGTGACATCAAATCTCTTGTTCTAACCCCTAGTAGATCTACCATACCAGCTTTTTATCCTTTACATTTTTGTGAACCCGCGATAGACAACTCTTTCTTTTTGGTGTTAGATTTACATTTTATGTTAGATCTTGCATGCATATATAAGTAGATTTCTTTTATGCCCTTGCATTAATATTTCAAAAATAGAAAAAAATACAAAATTTCTTTAAAAGCACAAAAATATTTACATGCTTGTAATTTTACTTTGTGTTCAACATGTATGACTTTTATTTTGAATACTATGATGAGGCTTTTATTGCACAAGAGGATAGATCCCTTCATGAGTTACATAGAAGTGAGGATGAAAATGGTTCAAATGAGATCTCCATTGATCCTATTACTATTTCATCCTCCTCCACAACCTCTCCAATTGACCTTTACCATAGGGTGTGTGCATGGTTACCTTCATGTTCCACTATTTCCAACATTGATGCACCTAGAATGTTGTATCCTAAACCTTTGATGACGGTAAAAGGATGTCCTTGAATAAATATTAAGGGTAAACCTAGAGATCCTTTGGATTTCTTTGATAACATGGATTCTGTTTCACATGCTTCTCACACACAGAATAATCCTCAACCTACTATTCTAGCTTCTTTACCTCCTTCTCAACCCGTGCTTCCTCAAGCACCTAGGTTACTTTATTCCTTTAAGGAGTATGAATTAGTTGAGAAATTACGCTCTACTCCAGCTAAGATATCTTTATGGAAATTTCTTAAAACTTCTCTTACATATCATGAGGATTTGCAAAAAGCTTTATCTACTCTTCCTGCTCTGCCTCCTAACCAAGAGTATCAATTCATTTTTGGAGTGCATGCATACTATGCCTTATGTACCTCCTATTGTGTTTACCGATGATGATTTACCTTCTTTTGAGGTGAAGAATCAATATGATTCTCTTATGGTTGTTGTTTCTATTAATCATAGTATCATTTGTAGAACATTAATTGACAATGGATTTGGGCTTAATGTTTGTAGCATGGATATGTGGTACAGGAGCACCTACGTAGGGATAATTATGCAATGTAACCTAGGGATTCTTTGATGTTTGGCTTGTAGTGGTTCTAGCTAGACCACTAGATTAATAAAGGGACATGTAAGTCCTAGTGTGTAAAGGGTTAAGTGAGAGGATGTCTTGATAGGTCCTTAGTGACCTTTGAGTCCAATCTAGGTCTATTAGGGTGTTTTGTGAATTTAGTGCCAAAATTGGCCAAGCAAGGGATTTGAGCTCCTTTTTGATGTTATTACACATTAATTAGTTATTTAGGGAAGTTTGGAAAACATTTGACCAAGTTTGGATAGCATATCCAAAAATTTGCAAAAGTTGTCAATGTTGTCATTGACAACATTGTGAGCAAGAATGCAATTTCAAAGGAATTAGTTCCTTAACTGTCTGAAACCAGTGTTTTAGTGATGGGGTCAACTACATAAGGACATCCTCTAGCATTTTTAAGGGTTGGCAAGTTTATGTCAGAGTATGTACGGACTGTAGAATTGAAGAATAGTCACAATTTAATCATTTTGTGAGCATTTTGTTTTGTAATGGATTGAATCAAGTTCTGTAAGCATTGTTTATGGTAATGTAAATTGTTTCAAGACTTTGTGTTGTGGTATTTGGTTAGATTGAATAGTTTTATTTTCTTTTATAAAATCTTTTGTTTCTTGTCCAGTCGCTGGTTTGTTTAGAGCACTATATGCAAATGGGGTCATAGATCCATTTTCCACTATGGCACTTGCACGGGCTCTTGGATTATGGAAGGTGACTCCATGTACATTATGTACAGTGAAGGAGGGCTAGAGATGCATGGCTAGGGATCACCAGTAGTTGTAGAGAACTTTGGAGGGATTGAAAGCATTCATTGCTTCAATCAAGCGTTGTGGGAAGGTAGTGTGTTGGGTGAAGGAACCCTAACTAGGAGGAGAGGTTTGGGTGTGTTTTTTTGTTAGCCAAGAACATCAATTTCTTGTGCAGACAATGAAAAGTCCTAAAACCTTCAATTTTAGGAACCTTTGTAGGAGGTATTGTACGGAGACCTTTGGAAGCCAAGACCTAGAAAATCATTAGGTCCTTGGAAAAGGGTATCAGGATATGGTGTTATTTTTCTGACTTGTTAAGGGTTTTTACAAGATATTGCAGAAAAGGAGCCTCGCTAGGCTTGATGCTAGTAGCCCTCTTTTGGGTGTAATTGACTTTGAATTTGGAGCTCGTTGAGGGTTTCAATCCAAAGCTATTTTTAGATATTGGAATTAATCCAATAAACAATCTTGAAGACTAACTTTCCACATGGAAGAGTTTTGAACCCATTTGGATCAATTTGTGCAAATGGAGCAAGAAAGGCCCATTGAAGCCTAGGAGAGAGCATGAAGTGTTTTGATGTTACATTATTGGTGTGCACTAGTTGAAGAGATTAGGATCTTGTGACAAGAATCCTAAGGAGGATAGGGTTAGTTTAAGAACCCTAGTAGGTCAATAGAGTGACCTAGGAGCCCCTAGAGGAAGCTAGGGAGTAGAAAGACTAGTGCTACGTCATAGTGGTATTAGAGCAAGTTGAGAAACTTGGGAAGTTAGTGCATGTTAGCAGCTACTAGAGAATAAGTAGGAGAGTCCAAGATGGTGACAAATGAAGAATTAGCTAAGGAAGTTGATGAGAAAAAGGAGAGGAACTGACTCCTTGAGGAAGCCTTAGAGGGTATGAAGTTGAGGCTTGAGGAAGTTGCTAATGAAGTAGCTAGGAGCAGAGAAGGGGTGGAAAGCAGTGATAGGGGAAAGAAGGTTTATGAGGAAGAAATCATTCTGAAACCTGACCCTATCTTGAATGAAGATCCATTCTTGAAGGCCATCAAAGTATTGGGTGGCAAATCATTGGAAGGAATCCCTTTGTTTAGTGGCAAGATAGATATTAAAGAAGTAATGGATTGGATAGAGGGGATGGAGAATCATTTCGAATGTGAGGGTGTGACTGAAGCCCAAAATATTAAAGTGGCCAAGTCTAGACTTAGAGGGTCAACTTTGACTTGGTGGAAATACCTTCAGGATGAGAGGGTAAGAATGGGAAAGAAACCAATAGAAAATTTGAATGCCATGGTAACCAAGTTGAAGGAGAATTATCTCCTCGAGGATTATGAAATCCAACTCCATAGAAAGAGACAAAACTTGAAACAAAAAGACCTAGATATGGCCTCATATAATAAGGAATTTCAGAGATTGTGTCTAAGGTCTAAATTGCAAGAAGAGGAGTCAATCAAAGTGGCTAGATACTTGGGTGGATTGAAGTGGAACATCAAAGATGAGATTATCCTATGGACTCCAACTACAATATAAAAATGTCATCAGTTGGCCATAAGAGTGTAGGAGAAGAATAAGAAGAAAGGAGATTCTAGCTTCAAGAATAATAATAGAGGCAGAGGAAGAGACCAAAGGGGTCAAAGAGGGGGCTACCAAGGCAAAGGTAGTGAGCAAAGGTCACAAGGAGAGAACAAGTTGACAAAGCAGCAGACTAAGAGAAGTTCAAGAGGAGGCTATAACAGAGGTAGGGGTAATCATGGTGGTCCTAACAGAGGAAGAGGAGGTAGGAGTGGTTCTTACTTTGCAACCATGAAGTCTTATTATTGTGGGCAATTAGGCCATCCAACCTATAGATGTCCTAACAAACCTTTTGCAACAAATAGTGATAAGAGGGTAGCATATGCACATGAGGACACTTCAAGTGTCAAAGCACCTGAGATTGACCGTCTAGATTCAGAGATGGGAGAGAACTTGATAATCAGAAGAATATTGATAAGACAACCAATCAAGGATGAGCCCAAACATAGGAGGGCCTTGTTTAGAATTAGATGAAAAATTCTTGGTAAGGTTTGTAAAGTGATTGTGGACTCTCGATCCACAGATAATATCATCTTAGAGGAGGCAGTGGTGAAACTAAAGCTAGCCAAGATACCCCATGTAAATCCCTATAAAGTGACATGGCTCAACAAAGGCCAAAGTGTATTGGTCAATGAGAAAACATGGGTTGAGTTTTCAATTTTAGGGTACAAGGATAGACTACTTTGTGACATCCTACTAATGGATGCTTTCCATTTTCTACTTGGAAGGCCTTGGAAATTTGATAATGGGGCAGTATACGATGGGAAGGACAATTTCATCACCTTCAAGAAAGGAGGAAATGTTGGAAATTTGACTATACTGAAGTATATGACTCTATTTAGTGTTTTCATTATGGAAACAAAGTCATATGAAGTTTTGGAGTCAACACACATTATCAGAAGATCAGAAATTGGCTAAGTACAGAAAACAAGACAGAGCAAGGAACGGACTGTTATAGTTTTGATTAGCGTGTGTTCATTTGTTATCCAAATGATATGTGCCATTGAATATAATATTATTAGTATGTTTAAATGATAATTCTAAGACAACATGATTATATCTGCAAGTATGAAGAAGATACAACCAGTTGAAGAGGTACAGCCAGTGAATGCCAAAACAGGACAGAGATCATGGAAAGAGCCGACAGAGATTGTTTTGGTGTGGAAGTTTCACTCATCCTTAGGACTTGAACCTTTAGATTAGTCATTTTTATTGACCTAAAAATCTATGGTTAAAATTGCATGACTTGATTCATCCAGGATAATTAGTTAGAGCTATTTTGGTGAAGCGGACTGTGTGAAAAGATGTGTCTGTTTGGTTTAAGTAAAGAAATTATAATTAATGTTAAGCTTAATTAATGAAGGATTGTGTGGTTATGTAAGTGATCAAGATACATGGTAAAAGGTTTCGTAAATCTGACATGTTCATGTCCTTTGAGGAAGTACTTATAGAAGGTCATTTGTGATGGGAAAAGTTGTGGAAGCCAGAGATAAGAAAAGCAGAGCAGAGTGTAAAAGCAGCAAAGATATATCTATCATATGTTGATGATATAGATATTGAAGTAGAAGATTTTAGAGTGAAGATAAGATTTTTGTAGTGCTTTACAAGAGGTTAAAGCATCAGCATGCAAAAGGAACTGATCAGACAAGCAGTGTCATAGCAGTAGTTCACCTTGCAGATACAGTGTGTATCGAAGATCCAGAAGGTTGTAGCCTTCACCAATTGAGCAGTGTGCTCTTGGAAAGTGATTCCTTGGATAGTGAGTCCACCACCCCTAACAGGGTTATTGTAAAAGACTCCTAACATGGTCCGACCCTTAACAAGGTCACTATACTTCATGTATTGTAAAGACAACTCCTAACAGGGTTAAGGATCTTCTAACAAGGATCATAAGACACTAGTACAGAATATTTGTGGGTACTATTTCCCACCGGGGTTTTCACCTACATTGGGTTTCCCTGTAATCATATATGGTGTTATGTGTTGTGTATATTTATCTTACTTGCGTTGATATTCAAGCTCAGTACATAAGAATTAAGTAAAGATTCAGATAATAAGAAAAAGTATTAATTGATAGATCACTGATTCACCCC
>MU227495.1:1023223-1041958 GCA_018584345.1 Thuja plicata | reverse complement strand
CATGTTATTTGTTTTATGCATGTCAATAACTGTGAATGTTTAATGAACAATAAAAGGTCAATTTACCGAGTAACAGCAATATATATTGAAGACATCTAAGGGACTTGTGGATTTATTTTTGTGGTAAATGATTCACCCCTCCCCTCTCAGTTACTCCATCCATATTTCCAACAGTTGCATGAAGAAAAGTTGGCTATCAACCTTGAAAAGTGTGAGTTCTTTAAACAAGAACTAGTGTATTTAGGCTTTGTAGTGTCCAAAGGATATTTGAAGATGGACCAAGACAAGGTTGTTGCTATCCTAAACTGGCCTCCACCTACCACAGCCACTGAGGTAATGAGTTTTCATGGCCTTGCAGAATTTTATAGAAAGTTTATTAGAAATTTTAGTGGGATATGTGCACCATTGATGGATACTATTAAGGGTCGGGTCAAAAATAAGTTTAGGTGGACCTTAGAAGTAGAGAAATCCTTTGAGATGTTGAAAAGACAAGTGGCTACTCAACCTGTCCTACAATTTCCAAGCTTTGAGAAATTGTTCACCATTGAGTGTGATGTAAGTGGGATGGCGGTAGGGGGTGTATTGAGTCAAGAAGGTAGGCCAATTGCCTTCTTTAGTGATAAATTAAATGAGGCTAAGAAGAAATATTCTTCTTATGATTTGGAACTATATGATTGAGTTCAATCCTTGAGAAAATGGAGGCATTATCTTTTGCCTAAGGAATTTGTGGTTTTCATTGACAACCAAGCCCTTAGTTACATTAATACACAAGAAAAATTAAGCAATAGGCACTTGAAATGGATGGAGTATTTACAAGCATTCACCTTTATTATAAAGTATAAGAAGGGAAAACTTAATAACGTGGAAGATGCTTTAATCCGGAGGTTACTGAGAGTCCAAGAAGTCCAACTAAATAGCATTGGCATTGATAGTTTCAGAAACTTATACAAGGCAGATGAGGACTTTGGGGAAGCATATAAGGTATGTGTTGAATTTCAAAACCATTTTCATAGCAAGTTCTTAGAGTTTACTTTACAAAATGGACTATTATTCAAGGGTAACCAATTATGTGTGCCAAGAGGATCTATGAGGATGAATCTCATATAGCAGAAACATAATGGATCTCTAAGTGGTCACTTTGGTATGAACAAGACCTTAGAGCTGGTGCAAAGGTTCTACCGTTGGCCAAAGTTGGTGAAAGATGTCACCAAATATGTAGAATAGTGTGTTGTTTGCATGAAGGCAAAAGGAGGAATGAGTAATGTAGTGTTGTATCAGCCTCTACCAGTCCCTAACAGGCCATGGGAGTGTGTGAGTATGGATTTTATTATAGGCCTACCCAAAACCAAGCAGGGGTATGATAGCATTTATGTAGTTGATATATTTAGTAAAATGGGGCATTTCATTCCATGTAAGACTACTAATGATTCTATCCACATAGCCTATTTGTTTTTTAAGGAGATTGTGAGGATTCATGGTCTTCCTTTGAGTATAGTATCAGATAGGGATGTGAAGTTTATGAGCCATTTTTGGAGGACATTATGGACTAGATTGGGTACCAATCTTTCTTTTGGTTTAGCCTACCACCCTCAGACTGATGGCCAAATGAGGTGGTAAACAACGTGTTGGGTAACCTATTGAGGTGCCTAACTAAGGAGTATGGGCAGACTTGGGATGTGGTCATTCCCCAAGCAGAATATGCTTACAATGACAATTAGAAAAGGATGACAGGAAGAAGCCCATTTGAGATAGTTTATGGCATGCACCCTAGAGATGTTTGTGAGCTTAGGGATCTTGGAGGTATAGAGTATAGAAGTGGATATGCAGAGGACTTCACACATACTATGAAGGAGATCCAAGAACAAGTCAAGAAGAAGATCCAAGATAGTCAAAAAAAGATGAAAGCTAGAGTTGATGAGAAGAGAAAAGATGTTCAGTTTGCATTGGGTGACTATGTGATGGTTCACTTGAATAAGTCAAGGCTACAGAAGGGTGTCCCTACCAAGCTTCAGATGAAAAGGGTGAGACCTTGTAAAATCTTGGCCAAATATGGGGCTAATGCCTATAAAGTGGACTTACCCTCAGAGTTGAGCATATCTCTAGTGTTCAATGTTCAAGACTTAATCCAGTTCAGAGGGAAGATGGAGGAGATCAATTCAACTAGTCAAGGGATCAATGATTATGTGGAGGCCACTATTTTACCTCCAAAGTTTCAATTGGTAGCTGACAAAGTTCTAGATTCCAGGGTTAAGAAGACTATAAGACATAAATTCTACATGGAAAATTTTATTTAGTGGAAGGATAGACCAGAGTCAGAGGCCTCATGGATTGCAGAGGCAAACTTCAAGAAGGTGGGCATTTCAGAGGATATACTGTCCACATGAGTGACGTAGCTTTCCTTTGTGGGGAAGTATGGTGTAGGAGCACCTAGGTAGGGATAATTATGCAATGTAACCTAGGGATTCTTTGATGTTTTGGCTTGTATTGGTTCTAGCTAGACCACTAGATTAATAAAGGGACATGTCAGTCCTAGTGTGTAGAGGGTTAAGTGAGAGGATGTCTTGATAGGTCCTTAGTGACCTTTGAGTCCAATCTAGGTCTATTAGGGTGTTTTGTGAATTTAGTGCCAAAATTGGCCAAGAAAGGGATTAGAGGTCCTTTTTTATTTTATTTCACCTTAATTAGTGATTTAGGGAAGTTTGGACAACATTTGACCAAGTTTGGATAGCATATCCAAAAAGTTGCAAAAGTTGTCAATGTTGTCATTGACAACATTGTGAGCAAGAATGCAGTTTTGAAGGAATTAGTTCCTTAACTGTCTGAAACCGATGTTTTAGTGATGGGTTCAACTACATAATGACATCCTCAATCATTTTGAAGGGTTGGCAAGTTTATGTCAGAGTATGTATGGACTGTAGAATTGAAGGACAGTCACAGTTTAATCATTTTGTGAGCATTTTGCTTTGTAATGGATTGAATCAAGTTCTGTAAGAATTTTTTATGGTAATTTTGATTGTTTCAAGACTTTTTGTGGTGGTTTTTGGTTAGATTGAATAGTTTTAGTTTCTTTTAGAAAATCTTTTGTTTCATGTCGAGTCGCCGGTTTGTTTAGAGCATTGTATGTAAATGGGGTCATAGAACCATTTTCCACCGTGGCACTTGCATGGGCTCTTGGATTATGGAAGGTGACTCTATTTACATTATGTGTAGTGAAGGAGGGGCCTAGAGAAGTATGGAAGCTATTTATAAGGTGATTCCCTAGGCGAGCCAGAGATGCATGGCTAGGGATCACCAGCAGTTGCAGAGCATTTTGGAGGGATGGAAAGCATTAATTGCTTCAATCAAGAATTGTGGGAAGGTAGTGTGTTGGGTTAAGGAAACCTTACCAGGAAGAGAGGTTTGGGTGTGTTTTTATGTTAGCCAATAACATCAATTTCTTGTGTAGACAATGAAACGTCCTAAAACCCTAAATTTTAGGCACCTTTGTAGGAGGTACTCTACGGACACCTCTGGAAGCCAAGACCTAGAAAATCATTAGGTACTTGGGAAAGGGTATTAGGATATGGTGTTATTTTTCTAACTTGTTAAGGGTTTTTACAAGATATTGCAGAAAAGGAGCCTAACTAGGCCTAATGCTAGTAGCCCTCTTTTGGGTGTAATTGACTTAGAATTTGGAACTCGTTGAGGGTTTCAATCCAAAATATACTTGTAGACATTAGAATTAGTCCAGTAAGAAATATTTAAGACTACCTTTCCACATGGAAGAGTTTGGAACCCATTTGGGTCAGTTTGTGCAAATGGAGCAAGAAAGGCCCATTGAAGCCTTGGAGAGAGCATGGAGTGTTTTGATGTTACATTGTTGGTGTTCACTAGTTTAAGAGATTAGGATCTTGTGACAAGAATCCTAAGGAGGATAGGGTTAGTTGAAGAACCCTAGTATGTCAATAGAGTGACCTAGGAGCCCCTAGAGGAAGCTAGGGAGTAGCAAGAATAGTGTTACATCAATATGCTTAAGGCAATTAAGGCTGATCTTACAACTATTCAACCAGATAATGTCCCTATTCATGGATTTGATAATATTGCAAAGACAAATTTGGGAATTATTACTCTACCTATTAAGGTTGGTCCAATTCTTCTCAACACACCTATTCATGTTATGCCTGGACCTCTCAATTATAACCTTATGTTAGGAAGACCTTCGTTACATACTAAGTGCACGCAATTCCTTCTACTCTTCATCGTAAGGTTAGGTTTATTTATAAAAATTTGATGTATACGCTACATGCAGATGATGAACCGAATCCTTTCTTAAATGCGGAATATGCCAAGGTTTGTGAACCTGTACAACCAAGTAAGGAACCTGGGAAACCACCTGAGGTTAAACAAACTGAAACTCCATCTTCTTCTTTGACTGAAGATGATTGGGGAACATTGGAATTCAATCCTTATTTTATTGGAGAATATAAAGTTTCTAATTTAGAATTTATGAAACAATTAAGTGGGTTTGAAAAACAATTTTTTACTCCTTCCCCACTTTCTAAGGAATTAAAAAGTAACTTTGTTGCTACTTCACTTGAAGAAAAAATTGAGACAAGAAAACCAGACTGCTATGACATTGTGACATATGTCGCTCCTTTGACTCAATCTAATATGGCCGATAGATATGGTTTTGGTTATCATCTACTCAAGAAATCAGGATTCAACTGGAAAGGATGTGGTAAATATGAACAAGGCATACAAGTGCCCTTGGAAAATGAAGTTTATGATTATACATATGGGTTAGGGTTCAATCCTTATTAAAAACCATTGACTTTTCCTCTTAATTTCAATCACATCTGTGGTGGACATTTGAAGTTGGTTAATTCGCTTCTCCTCGACGTGGATCAAAAACCTAGTTTGGATATTTTCCTGAGCGTGAAGCCCTAGCAGATTTTTAAGGGGCTTATCAGGATCTACCTATGTTTCATCATAAAATAAGAAATCTCTATTGTCTGAATAATGAAGCCTATTTTGGAAAACATGATTAAAAATATATTTCTCCTTTTCCAATGGATTCTCCCATGAAAAGTAATTTTTTAATAATTGAGACTATTGAGGTTCAAGTTGATGTGAATGACTCTGACAAGATAATCAAAATTGGGAAATGTTTGAATCAAGATGAACATGATCAGTTGGTTTCCCTCTTACTTGAATATAAAGATATATTTTCTTGGACATATTTGGATATGTTGGGTATAGATCCTAAGATTTTTACTCACAATATTATTCTCAAACCTAATGCTAAACCTATGAAATAGAAAATCCGAAAGATGAATCTAGGCATTGCCTTATTAGTTAAGGCCAAAATTGAAATATTATTAGGTGTTGGGTTCATCCGCTCTATTGATTACTCTGAATAGATTTCCAATATTGTGGTTGTTTCTAAAGAAGAAAATGATATAAGGATGTGCACTGACTTTAAAGATTTAAATAATACATCCTTAAAAGATGATTTCCTGTTACCTAATATTGATATGATTGTGGATTCGACAGCGGGTCATGATTTGTTATCTTTCATGGATGGTTTTTCGGGTTATAATAAAATCTTTATTTCTATCAAAGACCAACTTAAGACCGCATTTATAACACCTTGGGGAACATTTTTTGGGTCATGATGCCCTTTGGATTAAGAAATGTGGGAGCAACTTATCAGTGCGCTATGACTTTGATTTTTCATGATTACATTCATAAGATTCTGGAAGATTATGTGGATTATATCTTGGCAAAATCTATACAAAGAGAGGATCATGTTTTTGTTTTACGACAAATATTTTAAATAATTAGGAGTTATAATATGAGATTGAATCCTAAGAAATGTGCCTTTGGAGTTGATTCTGGTAAATTATTAAGATTTATAATCTCTAAGAGAGGCATAGAGGTTGATACTGAGAAGATTGATGTTATTGTTAATATGCCTCCTCCTAAGAATATTTCTCAATTAAGCAGTTTACAAGGAAAAATCCAAGTCATTTGTCACTTTGTTTCTAACTTAGCTGATAGAACTATTCCTTTCACATCCTTGCTTAGAAAAGATACCATCTTTTCTTGGAATGAGGAATGTAAACAATCCTTTGAGCAATTTAAGAAGTATCTCGCCAATCCTCCTATTTTTCAACCTTCTCAATTTAATAAACCCTTTTATCTATATACTTCCGCTACTCCGAATGTCATGAGTGTGTTGTTGGCTCAACATGATAGTGAAGGTAAGGAAAGACCGGTGTACTACATTAGTCGGACTTTACTTGATTATGAAATGAGATATACCAACCTGGAAAGACAATTCTTGGATTTAGTTTATGCTTGTCAAAAACTCAGGCATTATCTATTGAATGTTGAGGTCAATGCGATTGTTAAATTTGATCCTTTAAAACACCTTTTCTCAAAGACTGATCTCTCTGGCTATCTGGCAAAGTGGGTGATGTTACTTACGGAATTTGATCTTAATTTTATTTCTCAAAAGTCAATTAAAGGACAAGATTTAAATTATTATTTAGCTGAATCCCCTTGTCCTCATTCTGATACATGTGTTACCTCAATAGAATTCCCTGATGAGAGCATTCTAGCTATTAAGCAAGAGGATATTTGGGAATTATATTTTGATGGTTCTAGATGTAAGACAGGTTCTGGTGTTGGCATTATCTTGGTCCCTCCTACAAAGAAATTGATCCCTATGTCGTATAAATTGACCTTTCCTTGTACTAACAATATTGTAGAATATGAAGCTCTTATAGCTGGCTTACGAGCAGCTGCATCCCTTCATATTAAAAACTTGGAAATCTATGGGGATTTGCAATTGATTGTGGAATAGATTAAAGGAGGTTATCAGACTAAGAATGATAAAATGATGCAATATAAAAATTTGGCTCTCGATACTCTTTCACAATTCTCTTCCTATACGATTCAGACTTTACCAAGGAAAGATAATCGACATGCGAACGCCATGGCAAGTGCAACTTCTTTGGTTTTTCTCAAGAATAATTCCAAAGACTTTCAATTTACTATACATACTCTTAAACACCCTGCAACTTCTAATAAGGTTACTACTGATTATTTTAACTTGCATTTGGATGAATGGTATTCGCATATCTTTCATTTTTTGAAAGATAGTACTTTTCTGGAATCAACAACAAGGAACATGTGTAGTCATATTAGGAAGCTTGCAGCATGTTATATCATTCTAGGAGATATGTTTTACAAACACTCTTATAATGGTTTTCTCTTAAGATGTCTCGGTAGAACCAAATTTTTGATAGCTTTAGCAGAAGATCATTCTGGTTCTTGTGGGGGGTATTTTGGTGAGAAATCTTTAGTCAATAAACTCCTTAGAATGGGATATTATTGGCAAACAATGAAACAAGACTCTTGTTAGAATTTAATCTTTCCTTGGTGATATATGTAATTAAAGGATAAACCAAGGTATCCTATATTGTATTTTTCCTAGATAGTCCAAGTAGGAGGACATGTCACATTTTTTTATTTCCTTTAATAAGGAAATTAGATATTCCTCCTTAAGAGGATTCCTACACATGGCACACACTTAATGTGAATATTTCACTCATAGGATATGGGAGTTACATTCAAACTCCTTCACTCATCTCTACTTAAGAGATGCTTCTCTCCCACTTCTGAAGGTTGGTTCTCACAAGCTGGTTCTCATGGAGTAGTTCTTCTCTCTTCTTCACTCTTTTTCATTCTCATTCTCACAATGTTGTAATGAGCTTCTTGCTCCATCTCTCTCTTCTTCTTTGGCTTCTTACCTCATTAAATTTATAAGCACGAGGGGTTTTTCTTAGTTTTTCCCCTTTCAAAAATATTGTCTTGGTGTTGTTCTTGAGCTTCTTGGTGATTTTTCTTAGATCATCTTTTTGTTTATAGTAAATATTTTCATTTCTGCACTCTCTCTTGGATTCTTTCCTAAATCTAGTTTACTTTATTTATATGTTCTAACATGGTATCAGAGTTGGTTTAATCCTTGTTTTGAGTGTGCATTCAGGAATAGGTGAAAGATATCTCCATTGAGGAGAAGAAATCAGATTTTGTTGTTGATCTAACTTTTTTGGTAGGGATTTTTTTTTTTTTAAAACTAAGTTCATTCATCTCGTTTTCAAGTTTTTTTTTAAAGTACTAATCCTTCCCTCTGTCGAGCAACCACAAGGGAAGATTTAAAATTTGCATGTTTTGTATTTTATCATTGAATCACTTTTAAATCTGATTCTTACATCTTTTTGCTTCTAGCTCTTACGTTTCTTCTGTTTCAAGTTCTTCATTTGTGTTTTGCATTCAAATCTTGTTCAGAGTTCTCATTCAGATTTTTCGCTGAAGAAGTATTGCCCATTTTGTTTTGGACACTATAGGGAAATGGAAACAAATCTCGCAAAACTGAGATATGGGTTTTGTGCAAAATGCGCCCATTTAGCTCTCAGGTAAGAAGTTTTGCAAATTTTGCAATTTTTATCTCTTTCTTTTTGCTTTAGGTTTTTATGAGTTCTTATCTCTTTTCCATTTTCTTCTTCATGCTTTTTCACTCTTTATTCTAACCATCTTATTTGCAGGATGATTCTTTGTATTCAATTTTTTATATTCAAATTTATTTATTTCAGCATTCTAACATTGCTCCTTGCATTTCACTTTGCTTAAATCTGTATTTATAACTTTGCTCTTATAGGATTCATTTGATATCTCTGTCCTGCGGAGTTTATTTTGTTATATTTCTAATCTCTGGTTGTTGTTTATCTTTCTCTCTGCAATCGTTCTTCAGCTTTTAATATAGTTTATCTGAGTTTATTTGTTTTCGCAGGCTTCTGTCTATTTTCTATAATAGTTCTTTGTGTGATTGCAGACATTTAATCTTTATCACAGCAATATTTGTATCTAAATATGCAATTTTATAAGTTTTAAAAGTTTCTTATAGCTCCTTGCGCAGATAGCAACTTCATTAGATATCATATTACTATATTCTTTCCTTTTGGTTTTAGCAGCTTCAAACAACATACTACATATAGGTTCTTTAATTTTGATATTAATAAAAGAATTTTTTTGTACAAAGCTTTAAATCTGATATTAATATCTTATTACATATAGTTTACGCAGCAGACTTAATCCTCTTTCTCCTTGCAGCCCATTCACTCTTTCATCGCAACCCTTTGCATATACATTGCGCAGGACCCCTCATTTCTTTCTTAGCATTTGCATTGGGAAGATTATTTACCTAGTGTTGCATTTCCATTAGCGCAACTTTTAAAACTTTTAAAGCTTCCTCATTCTCCCACGCATCTAGTTCATTGCAGCTTATTCTCCCACACAGCTCTGTTCATTGCAACATATACTCCTCTCACAACTTAGCTTGATGTCCCTCCCTTGCCTTAGTATAGACTTTTTATAATTTTTCTTTGAACAGAATTTTCATAGATGCCTTCATACATTTCTTCATTGTGCAGTCTTTTACCCTTTGTGTAGTTTTATTTAAATCAGAAACTTTAAAAACTTTTAAATTAATATTCAGCGCTGCATTTTAAACTTTGCACAGTGTAGTCTTTGGACTAGCACAACTTTTGGTAAGTTTTTTTTACATTTCTCTTTGCTTGCAATCTTATCCTCCCTGCTTCATTTCTCAGCGCAACTTTGACTTGTTATTTCATTGCACAGCTCAACATTTCTCAATCTAGGTAATTCAACAGTTATAAATATGGCGCTATAAGTTTGCAGCAGGCCACTGATTGTTGTTGAATTTGAATAGAATTTGAACATCATTCTTTTATGATATAACAATGTTTTTGACAGGTTGGAATTACAAATTTTTTTTACTGATTATATTGTATTTAAATATTCTTTTTTGACTTCTGCAGCGTTCTGGGAGTGTATTCATCTACCTTCTTCATTCTGCATGCTCTCTGAACTCTTTTCATTCTTGTTGGTTTATCTAATTTTAGTTGTAGTTTGAATATTATCTTTGACTCATTTCATTTCCAATTTCATTTTTTATTTTGTTCATCATCATTAACATTATCTCTTTTTCAATTTATTCATCTAATTTATTATCGTAATTATTTATTCATATAACTTCATTCTATTTCAATTTCGTTATTTAGTTTAATCCTCATTGTCATTTGCTCAAATTAAATTTATAAGCATTTTGTTTAAATAAAAAAATTTAAATGTCAATACATTTTTCCTATTTTGTTTTACCTCAAATCGTTTCATTCCTAAGTTATTTATATAAATTCTGACCAAATTCAATTGCTGGTTCATTATTTCATTGCCATTAAAATTTGATCCTCCATTTAAATTTTTTTTTTTTTTTAATATCATTATTTAACCATTCAATTGTAAGTTTCATTAAAGTTATATTTATATTTCTTGATCTTGATCAATATCTATTCTTTGTAATTCATTTTGTTTAAGATAATTTGATCATTTTACTATTTACTCATGTCTACTCTAATTCTAGAGATTTAACTCAATAGTTATAATTCTATTTATTTTAATTTTGAACTTCAATTTAAGTCGTCCTAATTATTCGACATGGAAATTTATCATTTTGATTATTATGCGTTGGAAAGAAGATTATGTTCATTAAAAAAAGGGGGTAAACATTATTTTTTTCCACGGGCCTTTTGTTCATGCTTTTCAATTATTTATTTTTTTAAGAAGCAAAGTAATAAATGTTTGATCCAAAGCACTTAAAGTTGTTGATAATTTTTAAATTATTTGCCTTCCTGAGTACTATTATTAATTTTATTGTTTAGCATTAATTGCTATCAATTTTATATGATCTATTGTTATGTACTTAGTTGCATCTTTTATGGGTTCCACTTGTTCCATCTGTAAGTTGCACTGGGTTTCACTTACTTAGTTGATATTTATCAAATTGTTCCATCTGTAAGTTGCATTGGGTTGCACTTACTCAGTTGATGTTTATCAACTTGTTCCATCTGTAAGTTGCATTGGGTTGCACTTACTCAGTTGATTTTTATCAACTTATTCCATCTGTAAGTTGCACTGGGTTGCACTTACTCAGTTTATGTTTATGAACTTGTTCCATCTATAAGATGCAATGGATGCACTTGCTTCAGTTGATGTTGATCAACTTGTTTCATCTGTAAGATGCAGTAGATGCACTTACTTCATTTGATGTTGATCAACTTGTTCCATTTGTAAGATGCAGTGGATGCACTTACTTTAGTTGATGTTTATCAACTTGTTCCATTGATAGTTTTTGGGTAAGGATGTTGCTCTTGAAATTTTGTTGGATTTCTCATATATATTTGGCAAGTAATATGTATTTTTTCCTTAATCCTTAGTTTCATTATTTTAAGCATATGACATTAGTTTCTTTTCAATTTTTTGGATTTACTTCTTATGAAAAGATGGTAAGCTCAAATTGCTAAAGTTTCTCATTATATTACTTTAAATTTTTATCTCCTTAATGGTTCATAACTTATGGTACATGATTGTAGTCATGTTTGGCATATCAGTTCTTAGCTTGAGTTGGTGTTTGAGTAACATGTTCCACTTATTTATCTTTGTCTCTCTCATACTTATATGCATCTTTTACTATTGTGATTATGTCCTGCATTCTTCATTGCTTCAATTGTGAGTCATGTAGGTGGTGGCTTGATCACCCATTCACTTATATGACTTATTAATGGACTGCCTATATCCATGTGATTGATGCAATCATGATGTGGGTCTCTTTAGTTGGTCTTGTGTGTTTTCATTTATGCATTAGTATGTTTAGTTTGAGATGAGACGATGGATGATGTTTATGTCACTTTTATATTTTGGTGTATCTTGCTTTCATGAGTAGCTCTTCTACTTTTTGATGAAATCTCATACATTTCCTTAAGGATATTTTCTAAGGTAAAAGTTTCAAAGTTACACTAACTTGAATGTTAGATAAAATTCTTCTTGTGGATAGTTTCCTTGGTTCGTATTTTGTGATTCTATGTTTCTTTGTTTCAGGTGAATCTTCAAGGCCCACTTATGGAATCACTTCCTCTTCACATGTCCTATAACTTCAATATGACTACTTCAAGACTTGAATCAAGAGAATCAAATCTCTTCCTTATATTGAAGACCAAGTTGCAGATTTTGTAAAGAGACATTTCATTCTCATTGTAAAAAAATGGGTTTAATTCCCTTGTTGTAAACTCCCCAAGTAAAGATTAAAGGGGGGTGTTAGAATTTAATATTTCCTTGGTGATATATGTAATTAAAGGATAAACTAAGGTATCCTATATTGTATTTGTCCTCTAGTCCAAGTAGAGGACATGTCACATTTTTGTATCTCCTTTAATAATAAAATTAGATATTCCTCCTTAAGAGAATTCCTACACATGGAACACACTTAATATGAATGTGGCACTCATAGGATATAGGAGTTACATGCAAACACCTTCACTCATCTCTACTTAAGAGATTCTTCTCTCTATCTTCTTAAGGTTGGTTCTCACAATTTGGTTCTCATGGAGTAGTTCTTCTCTCTTCTTCTCTCTTTTTCATTCTCATTCTCGCAATGTTGTAATGAGCTTCTTGCTCCATCTCTCTCTTCTTCTTTGGATTCTTGCCTCATTCATTTTATAAGCACAAGGGGTTTTTCTTATTTTTTCCCTTTTCAAAAACATTGTCTTGGTTTTGTTCTTGAGCTTCTTGGTGATTGTTCTTGGATCATCTTTTTGTTTATGGTAAACATTTTCATTTTTGCACTCTCTCTTGGATTCTTTCCTAAAACTAGTTTACTTACATCAATAAAGAAACCAAAAGATACATCACCTAGCACATTGGAGCTCTTCTTGCCCCATCTTCATTAATTGATCCAACATGACCAAGAACACTTCTATCTAGAGAGGTAGGCTTCTAGGATGTTGATGGAATCTATTACAACACCCTCAAACACACTTTGCACTAGAACCCTAAATGAGTTCCAAGAAACATACCAAATTCACCCAAAACATGGCTACAAGCAATTAGGCCTAATTAGGCTCTTTTTCTCAAATAAATTGAAATAGAACTTAACAAGATGGAAAACTGACCTTTGATCATGACACCCTTTATAGAGACATAAAATATTTTCTAGGTCTTGTCCCCCCAAGCTATCCATACAGTGACTTCCTAGAAACAAGGCTAAAATTAGGGGTTTCAAAGCACACAAAGCATATCCAACAAAATTTTTGTTTCCACCATTAATTATCCTTCACCAAACCTTCCCATTTAATTTGGGACTCCACCACCCATGTATCTACCTCTCCACAACCTCTGATTGAATCTATCAATGCCTTTAATCCTCCTTAGCGCCTATGCACTTCACTGTGATCCCTAGCCATGCAACTCTAGCTCACCTAGGGAATCACTTTAAAATTATTTTGCTTGACTTCCAAGGCCCCTCCTTCACTGTGAAATATTTTCAAGAATTCATCTCCCTAATCCCAAAGGCCTGTGCAAACTCCACGGTGGGAAGAGGATCCATGACTCCATTTGGAGAAGTTGCTTTCAGACCAGCGACTGGCTTAAAACAAAATAAATTTACAAATATAACTAAACTCACAAAAAATGATAATATACCACCACAAATAATCTCAAAAGGAACTAATATAACTCATTCATCCATTACAGTAAGCAATCTAATCCATAACAACACAAAATGCTCAGAAAATGTAAAACTGCAACTGTTTCTTTAGTTATACAGTCCGTACACAAACTTTACAAAATCAAAAAACATCTTGAAAATGTCAAGGGAGGTCTTATATAGTTGACCATTACCCTATCCCAATGTTTTCAAACATTTGGAAACCTCAAATTCCCGAAAAGACATTATTGCAAGAAATGTTGTCAATGTTGTCAATGACAACATTGACAACTTTTACAACTTTTGTCATTCTTGCATAAAACATGGTCCAACACCTCAAGAACTTAACCAGTTTCATATTTAGGATAAGTAGACATCAAATAGGTCTCCTAAACCCTTCCTTGTCCAATTTGACCCCTGGATGGATCATTTCCACTATTGCCCCAACATTGGCAATATGAACATAAATGAGCAACTTTGGACATTGCTTAAAAAGAAAGACACTAAAGACCTAATGGGACGTCCTTATCTAACTCAAAACATCCTAGGACTCACCTAGCCATATTATTTCACTATTGGCATGGCTAGGACCACTACAAGCCAAAAATAACTTAGAAGCCCTAGGTTACATGTTAGCCCTACCTAGGTGCTCCTGCACCAAGTTGCAGGCAGATACAATGAGTTGTTGAGGGCTTATCCACCATTGGAGTATATTTTTGGTTGTGTTTGGGAATGAAGGATTTTAATAGGGATTTCCATGTGTTCCCTAGAAAGTGGTGAGGCTAGTAGACCCAAGGGGAGGGTTCAGTGTGTGTGTTTTTATATGGAAATAGTGACTATCGAGGATAGGACAGTAAGTTCAATGTTTTGGTTTTATTTTATGCAGGGGTAATGAATGATCTTGTAAGGATCTATCATTGGTGGAAAAATCCTAGGGGAAGTATGGAAGGAATCCTAAGAGTCACCAAAGGATACTAAGGTCAGTGAGGGACATTAAGATGACTATCTTGCAAGATTGGTATGTGACTGTTCCAAAATCAGAGTTGGGACAGTAATTTAAGGTTTGTGTTTTTCTGGAGTACTAAATGAAGGGTCCTTGTGTGGGTCTAATCCATGTTACAAGGTTTTTGGAAATATAAGACCAATTGGAATCCAATCTAAGACTTGCGGTTGGATATGATCGATGTTGAAGAGAGAGAATTGGTGAGGATAGTCACAAGTATTAAGACAGTGGACAAAATGATGTCATGAAGATTTAGACTCAAGTGTGAAGAGTGTGTCTAGAATCAATAGGCATGGATTTGGTTGAGTTTAGTCTAGGAGAATAATCCTAAGGGTTGGTTATCCTAGAGTGAGTTGGATCTAGTGAAGTGTGTGTACCTAGGAACGGGTACTGATCCATGTGGAATGGTACTAGTAGGTGTGTTTGACCATTGAATCTACATTGGTTTAGTTTGAGCTTCACGTGGTTTGGAGAATAGTTTAATATTCTCTAGTTAACAAGGCCAACCATGTGAAGGTGGGATCTCATTCCCCCCCCCCTAACATCACCCTAAATTCCCCATTAACATCTAACATTCATTTATCCATTCATCCATTTATGAAATATAACATTCAATAATTACAATCACATAACATTCATTAACACATAAAATTCAATAACGCACAACATTCACCAATAATTCATTAACACATCATTCATCAACATTTACTAGCACAAAATTACATTCATTAAGACAACATTCTTTCATTATACAAAATTTTTTATTACAATCATTTGTTTTCGGGGTTTTTCTTCAATTTTTGAAGGTAGTGGCTAAGCAGAGCATTAATATCTTTGTCATTTCCCTCCTCTTCTTCTTGTGATCTCAAGAAATGCCTCCTCCTGTGTTTAGGAGGAGGAGGCTGGTACGCCAAATGGGGGTTTAGGGTCAAATATAAACATACTACAATTAGTAGTATCTTGTATAAAATAAAGTGTAAATCTATTAAATAGATTTTGACTGCAAAGCATTGTACATTTAATCTTATCATGATTCATATTTGATAAGTTTGCTAAGAATATTACTTGTTGAATTATATAATAATTCTCTAAAATTTTGAATGGATCCACACATTACATATAGACTTTCCCAAATCCTGCCATTATGGAGAATGCTTCTAAATTCCCCCCAACACCTAAAACACACAACACATGATCCAACTTGGTCTACAAACAATACTAAGTGTGCATTGTTTCTTAAGATAGTTAACTTGCTACTTTAAAAGACAAATTAAAAAAAAGAGGTAAAGTGGGCTCGATTGGTCTCAAACAAAGAGCATGAGTCACTGGAGCTACTCTAAAAATGGGAAATACCTATGTAAAGGAAGCATTATGCAAGGGTAGACATGTCAAGGTTGAGGGAGAAGCTGTTAGAAACACTAAGGGAGGGAAGGGTGAATCAGTGTTTGTCTATATAATACTTTTAGCAACTTAAACATAAATCAAACATTAATTTAATGAAGCTTAACATAAGAACTCATAACACATAATATGATTATGGAGAAACCTTTATCAGAGGAAAACCCCGGTGGGAATTAGTACCCACAAATATTGCACTAGTATAATGAACCTGTTAAAGTTCCTTTGCCCTGTTAGGAGCAGTCTTTACAATGCAAGTACAATGACCTAGTTAAAGGTCTGACCCTGTTAGGATTCTTTTACAAAACCCTGTTAAAGGTATATGGCTCACTCCCTAGGCTCACTGCCTAATAAGATGAAGGCTACAACCTTCTGATAGTTGATATACACTATATCAAAAGTGAACTATTGTGATGACACTGATGTCTGATCAGTTCCATGTATGCGCGAATGCTCTTACTCTCTTAAAGATCTATATCATATACTGACTTCATCATACTTCTCTTCTATATCTTCTTCTTACATAATAATTTGACACTTGTAACATAACTTTACATTACAAACTTATATGTTCATATCCAAATAGGCGTGACCCAAAACAAGACTCTAGTCGGCCCTAAAATATAATACACAACACTTCCAAACAAGTTGGCTCAAGCATGTTTAAAACAATACTAATTACATCATTACAAACATATAATCAAAGGCGCTTAGCCATTACATAACAAAATAATTCACGTTGATCAAAACACTAGTCAGCTTCCATGCTCTATCTTCTGGGCTGCTGGTCTACTGATCTATCTGTAACTTCTCCGTACTATTGTTTTGTACTATGTGTGTCTGGATGTATTATGTACACATGTCATAGAACATATATCTAAATGCACATATGCTGACTCAATCTCTCGCAGGTGCGCTGATGTGCTGATCGCTGAATATCTTTGTTTGCCTTGTTTCCATACTTAGTCTTTTTTCCTTCTGAGTTATCTTTGATAGAAACTTAGTATGACTTTTTTGCCATGATGAAAACACAAAATGAGTCATGCATCCTCAGGAAGTCAACTTTCCAACAATCTTCCCCTTTGTCATTTATGGCAACAAAGGAATGTGGCCAAGTTTCTCAAAATGACTTAACACAAAAAATAACTGTATATCATAACATCTTATTGATATATACATATACTGCTTCTCATTTATACACATTATATATTACTCCCCCTTTGACATTAATGAAAAAGGTATACAAAAACTTGTAAGTCTTCTACATACTTACTCCATGTAAACTTCAGGGTACACAATCTGAAGAGATTGGATCTCTTTCTGCCAGAATACTTTCATTGCATCAACTGTCTGAAGATGCGCGCATAGGGCATATGTCAGTTTCTCCATTTTCATCAGATCCATGCAAGGACCTTGATCATATGTCACAATGGTGGCATCAATCTGTTTGATGTTCTCATTTAGGACCGCTAGAGATGGCACAAGTGCATTTCTCAACTGAGTTTGTCAGACTCTTATCTTGCTGATTTCCAACTTAGCCTTCTCAATCTTGTCCAACTGTCCTTGATAGACATTGTTACAGATGTTCATGTCTTGCGTGGAAGTCTCAACTAATTTTCTAATTCTGTCCACCATTATTTATGCCTCTTCTATCTTTTTAATGTACTTAGAGGTGAACTTCACTATGTCCATGTAGTTGGCCATAACTTTCTTTCCCTTAGCTGCCAATTCTTTCAATATGGATTGCCCAATATTTAAAGACTTTAGGTCTAAGGTAAAATTATTTACCAATTCATTCAATCTCTCCTTTTTATACTCATCTTCTACAATTTTTGTAGCAGAGTCTACTAGATTTGTAAAATGTGATTTGAAGTTTGTTAGAATGTTGTCCACATCTTCAATTGATTGAAATTTGGCTACTTTCTTGTCTGCAGGCACTAATTCATTCAATATGTTCACTGATTCCAAAAAGTGAGGGTTCATCATCACTTGTTTCTCTTTTTCTTTTTCCATAGCAAGAACGTTGATCTTGATTAAGTCTTCTTCTCCCCATGCATCCAGACTTGCTGAATTGGGAGTTAACCTTGACAACAATGAAGTAGATGGTTGAGTGGATGGTGAGAATATAGTATTTTGACTGGTATCCATGCATTCAATCTTTACTGGTATCTCTTTGATTGGTGTCTCATTATCTTGAATATCTTTTTCTTCATTCAAGTCAATTGGATCATTGGAGGGAACTTCATCTTGTTGTACAGATGTATCATCAGTGCACATTTCTTCAGTGCTTACAAATGCTTTATTAACTTTGTCCATGTCTTTGTCAGATGTTGTCATGGATATCTTGATATTATCAACCACTATAGTATCTTCTGAGTCCTTTTCTGTATCAGAAGTTATTGTCACTGTGGGCACTGAAACCTGTGGACCTGTCATAGGTGCTATCTGAATCATTGGTTATGTAACCTATTTGGGAGGAGCTGGAGTTACCTTTGTAGTAGTTTTCATTGATGGATACATGTGTCTATCCATAAATACTTGTGCAAATGCCTTTTCAGTCTCTTTACCTATCTTCTCATACTCTTTGTTCATAATCTGTAAAGCCCTTGTCTTGGTTCTGAGATGAGGCTTCACTAGATCTAATAGAATAGCCTTCTCATCATGTGAGCATATAGGGAGAAGAGTATCCAATGTTTCTTCTCTAATCCTCATGTCTTCCTCTATTGCATGT
>MU227495.1:1009073-1019859 GCA_018584345.1 Thuja plicata | reverse complement strand
CGGTGGGAATTAGTACCCACAAATATTGCACTAGTATAATGAACCTGTTAAAGTTCCTTTGCCCTGTTAGGAGCAGTCTTTACAATGCAAGTACAATGACCTGGTTAAAGGTCTGACCCTGTTAGGATTCTTTTACAAAACCTTGTTAAAGGTATATGGCTCACTCCCTAGGCTCACTTCCCAATAAGATGAAGGCTACAACCTTCTGATAGTTGATATACACTATATCAAAAGTGAACTACTGTGATGACACTAATGTCTGATCAGTTCCATGTATGTGTGAATTCTCTTACTCTCTTAAAGATCTATATCATATACTGACTTCATCATACTTCTCTTCTATATCTTCTTCTTACATAATAATTTGACACTTGTAACATAACTTTACATTACAAACTTATATGTTCATATCCGAATAGGCGCGACCCAAAACAAGACTCTAGTCGGCCCAAAAACATAATACACAACGCTTCCAAACAAGTTGGCTCAAGTGTGTTTTCAACAATAATAATTACATCATTACAAACATATAATCAAAGGCGCTTAGCCATTACATAACATAATAATTCACGTTGATCAAAACACTAGTTGGCTTCCATGCTCTATCTTCTGGGCTGCTGGTCTACTAATATTTATGTAACTTCTCTGTACTATTGTTCCATACTATGTGTGTCTGGATGTAGTATGTACACATGTCATAGAACATATATCTGAATGCACATATGCTAACTCGATCTCTTGCACGTGCGCTGATGTGATGATCGTTGAATATCTCTATCTGCCCTGTTTCCATACTTAGTCATTTTTTCCTTCTGAGTTATCTTTGACAGAAACTTAGTATGACTTTGTTGCCATGATGACAACATAAAATGAGTCATGCATCCTCAGGATGTCAACTTGCCAATAGAAGCAACATAAAGATCAAGAGGTCAAGAGGGATAGGGCCTCAAGAAGACAAAGATGTAGCCAAGGTGAAGAGCAAGGCACTTCAAGAACATGGAGGTGCATTTGATGATGTTTGTTTTGCAGGTACGCCAATTCCAAGGGACTTGGAAAAATTTGAAGCCTGCGAGTATGGTGCAGAGGCACGAGGGCTACAAGGGTCACTATCAAGACCTAAGGATGAGATCATGAAGACAAGAGGATATATTGGACCTATAAGGTAATTCAAATATGTATTATGTCTATTCAAGCCATTTGGTTGTATTTAAAAACACTATATGAATGTAACTGCCCAAATCTGCAAAGTAGGATTAAAGGCTCGCTATAAGGTCTAAAAGACCTTGGGGGTAGTATTATAGGTTGGGTTTATAGTTTTTATTTTTATGAAAGTATTTTAACATTAAGGAGGCTTTTAGTTTTTGAGTTGACAACTTTAGTTGTCAACTTGACAACATTTTCAACTTTTTGTAATAAGTCTAATAGGAAAACAGTTGGTTTTGGACTGTTAGAGTCAGTTTCTAAGGAAGTTTGGAAGTGGTTCCAAAAGTAGTTTGTCAAAATTTGGTCTTTAAGAGACCTATTTACATTGTAAAAGGGAGAGAGAGAGAGAGAGAGAGAGAGAGAGAGAGAGAGAGAGAGAGAGAGAGAGAGAGAGAGAGAGAGAGAGAGAGAGAGAGAGAGAGAGAGAGAGAGAGAGAGAGAGCGTGGGTTGGTTGAAGAGAAAAAGATATACAAGTTTCTAAGCAATAAAATGATGTTTTAATTCTACAATTCTCTGGTTTTCCAGAATACAGTCACTTTATTTACATTGTATGCCACTCTAATGTATTTGTCTTGAATAGGTTTTACTCATGAGAAGTTTGTTCAATGTTTGGCTTTGTAATAGATTTGGGACCCTTGTTTCCCATGTTTGCCTCATTTCTCATGGTAATTATCTTGTCTTCCAATGGGCTACTTTATTGTACAATTCAAGCACTTCAAAACCCAATTTTATTGATTTGAAATTTTTTATGTTTTCCAAAGTTTTGGATGCCTTCTTGATATGGTCTAGAGGGTCAACACTTTTCATAAAGATTTGGTATCACAATGATTTTCTAAATTAATAGATAGTACAATTCTATTATTGGTTCAAAATTACGTTTGTTCTCCATTTATGAATTTTTGATGGGTTTGTAGCACTATGCACTTGTTTTGGATCTAGATTATGACTGCATATTGGTGTGTATGCATTTGTTGTTAGTGGTTGTATATTTGATTTTAGTACAGAACGGTAGTTGTTCATATGACTCATGTTTTTTGACACTTTTTGAGTAATTGAATTATTTACATTGGCAATGACGTTCATTTGTGCACCTAATAGGTTATTCACTTGAAGAGTATTATTTCATAGAAAAATATAATATCGATGATGTATGGTTAGTATTGGGATTTGATATGCATTTACCATTAGTTTTGTTGATGTTTTCCAAACTGTGTTTAGAAATGTCACTCACCAATAACTTTGTGTTTTCCAACCTTCTTAACAAGTCCTAGAGAATCATTTTTGACCACATATTTGAGGTTGTGATGATGTTATAGATTTGTAGCTACACAGTTTAATTCTTGATTTAGAATAAGATTCAGGTTACATTTGTGCATTATTAATGGATTTGTGTTATTGAGTATTTTTGGTATTGAGTGCTTAAGTGGGTAAGATATTGTTTCAGTGAATCAGATGGTTTTCAAAATGTATCTCAACATTCGTAGATTGTGTGATCTAATTGGAAACTGTGCATCTAGATGATGATTGGATGTTGGTTTATATACATTTGTTAATTCTTTGTATATGTAACTTCACATAGTGGTTGATGATATGTTTTGGCCTTCCTTGTCAGATTGGACATGTTTTTAAGGTACTTATTTTAAGGGATCTACAAGGGTTTGCATTATGCATTTTTTTAAATGTCCAAATAGCTTGCTTTAGAGGTTTGTATTTTGTGACCAGTTCACCATCTTGATGAAAAGGTTGTTCTCATGTATTTCAAACATACAAGTGAGCCTCCATATCCATGTTTAGACCCCAGCATTTTCATTTGCTAGGTTTTTCACGCCAAATCCACATGCAATTTATTCATCTCATACAAAACAAAGAAACTATACAAGGGTTTGAAACCCTAATTGGGTTACTCGAATTGAAAACTAACACCACTTCCTAACCCATATTGTTGAAAATGGGAAGATAATTTAATGGCTAAATACAACAAAAATAGAATGAGAACACCTGTAACTAATTCTCTACAGATTTCAAGGGAGGGGAGGAGGAACAACCAACGAAAGGGAGTAATAGTGTCTCCTGCGCGGGCCACTTCACAACATAAACTAAAGAAAATAATTTCTCACAAACAGAGACATTTGTATTCAAATTTGCACAATATAGGGAATTATCGTGTATGTTTAGCATTAGAGTGGCACGTTCAGTGTTGAAGACTAAGGGCCAAAAGTCTAAGATTCTTGCGGGAGATGAGTAAATCAATGTCAAGGAACTTTGGTACAGGGTGACCTACATCAATGACCATCCCAAGCTTGACTAGAGGAAATAATATTATCACTTTATAAAGGATTCTTGATGCCAACCTAATTTGGTGTAAGTCAGAAACAAAACTGCAATCTGAATGTATCGTTGGTGGTGATTGGAAGAATTCTTTGTTATTTACTTTCGTAAATTTCGGTAAACAGTAAGTCCAAAAGTGAAAGAAGAAAATGAAGACACCATGAAATCAACCAAGATATTTGATCACTTACAGGTGGTGTTGATTCAATCACTGCAAGGCATTCGTGCCCTCCTTCATCTCTTATTTTTTGTGTAACCTAATGAATTGAAATGAAACCTTTTTTAAGTTATGCCCATGTTCGTCTCAATTATGATGAAATGTCCCGGTCATTGTAATTCCAACCAATGCAAAAATGGATTAAAAAAAAACTCCTATAATCTAACCAAGCAAAACTATTTAAATGCTTCGTCGAAAATATTGGTCCAAAATTAGGGTCAAATGTACTAGTGTATCAAGATGGCATTAGTGTCTTGAAATAGATTCAATTTTGTATTCTTCACAACTATCTTCAACAACTCAATTTGTTACTTTGAAATGATTTTAAATATTTTGTTGCTTTGAATCGGATTGCTTTTATTCTTTTATGTTGTTCTATATCTTCCTACATAAAGTAATAATTTATTTTGATTGAAGTTTTTATCCTTTATGTGTAATTTTTTACAGAGTCACTTCTCCTCAATTCTTCATGTATAACTTTGAAAGACAATTTTTAAAATTATCTGGTGCAGAGCACCTCATGAAGACCCCCGAGGAGATCAAGGAAAATAGGACTTCTAAGGTTTCCTCCCATAATGTTAACATGATCAATAAGATCATAATAATGTTGTAAGGGAGCCATTTTGTTAATGTTTTTTAATTAGTTTTTAAAGGGAATTGAAATACCACTTTTGAATGTAAAAGGGTCATGGAATATGTAGTTGTCAAGTTGAAAACTTAGTTGTCAACTTGACAACATTTTAATATCTTTGTAAAGATGGGGACAATCAGTTTTTAGGTAGTTCCAATCAGTTTTTACGCAGTTTGGGAAGTTCCCAAGTAGTTGGTCAGTCAAATAGAAAATGTAAGAGCTTTTATAAAATCATGGAGGCCTAAAACAAGGCAAGGTGGTCAAAAAGATCAAATTTTGTAAGGTTTTGAATACAAGGAAGTTGGTTATTTGTCTGCATTTTCCATTTTTTCTTGACAGTAAAAACAATCTTAGTGCGAGGACCATATCTCCCGAATGCACCGTTGGATTTTTATAATCTTTAAATATCTTTTGTTAAACCTAATTTTTCCCATCCTCATCGGAGCGAATAAGAAATTATACTCTTCTTCAAAATATATTCACCTCTATGTGTGGGTCTATCCAGAAGACAGCAAGGAGATGAATTTTTGGTTTTTTGTTTGCAGAGTTTTGTTTAGTGGATTGTCAATAGTCTTTGTTGTGGGTGTAGTCTCTTTGATGAGGGAGTAAGGGTTCTCATTTTTGTTTGGGTGTAGAGGAATCCAATGGAGAAGAAAAAGGGATTTGTTTTCAAAGGATGAAGATTTTTTCAAGGTGTGGAGCCTACTGGAAAAGATATCAATCTTGAAGATTGAATGACCATTGATAGGTCTTGAGAGTGGGTGGGTTCATGAGTGTGATCCCTATAACCACCTGAATTTGGTTTGTTCCAACTATGGACACTATTTTCCCTAAGTGTGATCATACCCTCGATTATGTCCAAACGACCCTATTACTGCTTGGCATAATTCTTCAAATCAATTTAATGTGCTAGGTGATTTTTATCACTAATTTATATTAACTATTATAGCCATACAATTCAAATCAATTCAAACCAATTAAAATGAATCAAATTCAAACATGGCTATAGTATTTAATTATAAAGGAATTAAATAAATCCCTAAATCAATTACCCACTTGCAAATAACCCCTTCTCCTAGCCTATGTAATTTAATTAAAATGGCTATAGTCCTATAATTATTAAAAAGCAATTAAATTGTTTAAATAATTAATTCCTATATTTTTGAATGAATTAAATAAGTTTAATTCATTTAATTAATATTCCCTTAAACCCCAACCTAACCTATCTCAACCACTTCTACCCTGGGTTCTAACCCTTCTCAACCCATTCACCCTTGCTAATGTAATCCTAATCCTAATTCTACCCTAACCAACCTCCTAATGTTGTCACATTCCATTAAGGAATGCTTAGCAATTCAACCCACTTGAGAAAGTCCACTTTCTCAAGCATGACTTTCTCAAGTCCACCTTCTCAAGCCATCCTCTTACACCCTTCCATTGCTTCTTTAAGGATTTCATTAATGCCTTATTAATGAAGATGCCTTAAGCCTATGTCTCCTCCATGCCTTATTAATGCCCAAGGCATTAATGGTTCTTACACCACCATTAATGAGTCCCTCAAGTCATTAATCCACCTTGTCTTCCCTCTCTCTCTCTCATTCTTCTATAAATAGAAGCCATTATTGAGAGCAAATAAGCCTTCATCTCATATTGCAAATGCATTGTTATGCTGTTAGATTAAAGTTAGAATTCATATTTCACTTCAGAATTCATGCTTTTGCATTGTTCTTATTTCCATTCTTAGAGCTAGAATGCATATTTTCTCATTATTTAGCTTGTTTTTAAACTAATAAATCATGCTAAGTCGTATATGTCACTGATGGTAGCATAATCTAAGGGCTATTATGTTACTAATCACACTCTTCTTAGTTAGAAGGCAATAGGTCGATATTAGTTGGTTTTACATGCTTATCTAACCTTTTTGAACTAATGCAATGACTTATTGATGTGTTGTGTCTCTCTTATCAGGTACATAATATACACACACTTTTCTGGTGCCCACCATGGGGCAATATTTCTAACTTGACCTCATTTTCTAACACTTTTTCACTGATTTGCATGCTCAGAATTTTGTCACAGGATCATTTTTAACCTTTCAGGATCACATCTGGGATACGCCATCACACCGCAAAAAACTAGGCTCGCATCCAGGATTTCCCGGATCATTTTCAGTTTTGGCTCGCATCTGATAAGCATGGGATCACATCTGGTAAGACAGCTTGCATACAGTATGTTGCATAGCATTCAGTAGAATTTTAAGCTCGCATCTGGTTAGAAGCTTTGTGCATTTCGTTTGCCTAACTCTAACATTTTAACAAGTGGTGTTTGTGGTGTTTTGCAGCTTCACAAGTGTTTGCAGGTTGTTTTTGGAGGTTTTCGTAGGAGTTGAACTAAATAGATAATAACTCAATTTTTCAGGTTGCCAACCCCCCATCTTGACCACTATTTACTTGCTTTCCAAATTAAGATACATATTCTAATCTATCACTAAACTGACTAGAGGATTATGCTCTTTTCCTTTCAAGGAAAATCATAAACTCATACATCAGTTTATGGATTGAACAGAATTTGGGGTAAATGAACAAGAAAACACATCACCTAATTCTTTTTGGATTAGTAAATGAACAACACAAATCACTAAATATGTGGGATCAAAGAACAAGCTCAATCGTATAATTTCTTTTGGGTTAGTAATTGAACAAGCAACTCACTAAATTGTGTGGTTAATTGAACAAGGCAAACATTCCTTTTCAAGCATCCTGTTTTCTTTAAAATAGGAACAACTAAATTGAGCTCAACGTAGCTTGAAGGAATGAACTTTGCTTTAAGGGTTTTGGAAGAAAATGGTTTAGATTAGGAGAGTATGCTCTTCTTCTTTGGAAGAATCAGAAATCCAGACATCCAAAGCTTGCCAATCCTGGTTACATACATTTAATAGTAGAGGGCCTACCGGTTGAGGAAAAAATCTCCTGGGAATGACCCAAGTGAGGACAGGTTTTACGCCAACCCTTCCAACTTACTATAAATAGTTGCTTCCTCGTAGGCTAAAGCCTCGGAAGACAGAACTGGTTTTGTTCTTGGAATTACGACATCATTCCTTGAACATATCTGGGTATATGTAGAGCGGAGCCACTTGAGTCTTGCTTGTGAGACTACATATATTCGGGTACTCATAGGGCTATACGCCTAAATTTTTCCTTGTGAAATTCTATGGGGGACAGTTTCGAACGGATTGCCCAATAATCTACAACAACTTCAACTGAAAGAACTCCTGATTCATCCCTGAAAGGGTGATAATCTTTGTGCAAGGCAAAAATTAATTGCCCCAAGACACTCGTCATATTGTACCCTCACTTGCATTTGGAGTTGGCTAATACAGCATCATGCCTGGAGCCATTACCTGCTTGGTGATGGTTGTATTCTGATTAGCATTTGAGTGTGTACCTGAGACAACGAGCAATGATTTTCATCCTCCACCTAGAAAATAGGAAAAGATGAGTGTTTGTTTCACCCTCTTAACAATGTAAAACTGTTTGACATGTTCAAAAGATCATTAAAAAGATAAGCTCCTCAAAACAATCAACGAATTTCAAACCCACCTCCTAATGTTGTCACATTCCATTAAGGAATTCTTAGCAATTCAACCCACTTGAGAAAGTCCACTTTCTCAAGCATGACTTCCTTAAGGTCCACCTTCTCAAGCCACCCTCTTACACCCTTCCCTTGCTTCTTTAAGGCTTTCATTAATTCCTTATTAATGAAGATGCCTTAAGCCTATGTCTCCTCCATGCCTTATTAATGCCCAAGGCATTAATGGTTCTTACACCACCATTAATGAGTCCCTCAACTCATTAATCCACCTTGTCTCCCCTCTCTCTCTCTCTCTCATTCTTCTATAAATAGAAGCCATTTTTGAGAGCAAATAAGCCTTCATCTCATATTGTAAATGCATTGTTATGTTGTTAGATTAAAGTTAGAATTCATATTTCACTTCAGAATTCATGCTTTTGCATTGTTCTTATTTCCATTCTTAGAGCTAGAATGCATGTTTTCTCATCATTTAACTTATTTTTAAACTAAAATCCTTCATGCTAAGTCATATATGTCACTGATGGTAGCATAATCTAAGGGCTATTATGTTACTAATCACACTCTTCTTAGTTAGAAGGCAATAGGTCGATATTAGTTGGTTTTACATGCTTATCTAACCTTTTTGAACTAATGCAATGACTTATTGATGTGTTGTGTCTCTCTTATTAGGTACATAATATACACCCTATGACACCTCTTAACACAATCTGGAAACAAGCAACTTCACGCACTTCGAAAACAAACTTTTTAGAATTGACCAAAATTGACAAAGACATCATAAGATTGCATCTTGTATTTCCCAAGTCACATGCAGTGTTTAGGATCACATTTGGTATTTAGGATCGCATTTGGTCAGCAAGAAGTCACATCCAGATTCTAGGATCGCATCTAGTACCATCAGAGGCTCGCATCTGGGAGCTCGCATTCAGGACAGTGGGTACTTGTAGGAGTTTTTCTTTGAAAGTCTCAGTTGATTAGGATACCCTTTTTTCTCTTTAGCTAGTTCTTGTTGTCTCTTCTGGTCTCCCTGTTTTATTTTCAAAACACTTTTGAAACGTCCACCTTGCATGCTTAGTTAGTCTTTCTCGATCGGTTCAATACGTGTGGTCTACCCATTTCCTATCAACAACTTGGTTCCAAGCACACTATCAGGGCATTCTAACCCTCTGACGCTAGAATCATTTACATCCACCAACAACAAACAGTTACTTTTACCTAGACACGCCCACTTGAACAATCCAAAATCCTTACTTGCACTATTGGGAAACGTTAACAAAGTTGAGAAACAAACTTCATGGTTAACACAAGACGCAACCAGTACACAACTAAAGGATCGAAAGTGTCTCCTAAAACACCACACTTCCAAGGATAAACTTCTCATAGTTCCCTTCTTGATGTAGATTCCCCTCAAATGGATAGCAACACTAACTAATGGAGTAAGGCTTTTGAGGGTTATAATGATGGCAAACACAAAAAATATGAAGGCACGGAAGAGGAAGAAAGACCCAAGTTTGAACATAATCTGTTTGGATCAGATAGTGAAGAGGAGATCCCTGAAGAAGAATACGAAAAACTCAAACAAAGTAAACGGATCCACAAGCTATTGGAACGGATAATTAGTGACGATAAAGAAAAATACTTCCTCCATCTAGCATCCACAGGTGTCAAATTACCCAAGGATTATGATGTAGAAAAACTCAAGGAAAAGGAGGTACCAAACCCGATATCTATTCTCACCAAACAACTCAATCTAATGCAAATGGAGCTCACAAATCTCAAACAAGAGAAGGAGAAACCTAAAACAAAATACTCTTTGGATGCCATTTGTCCATTTCCTTTTGACAAAAGTATCACTATGGTCCCGTTTCCTCCCAATGTGGCAAGGCCAAAGTATGACAAGTACACGAGAGAAATTGACCCCCATGACCATGTAAGGGAATTTTGTGCTCTAAGCATCGAATACATGCACAAACCTACATACCTCATGCGACTGTTTCCAGGAAGTCTAGGAGGTAATGCCATGGAGTGGTTCTCAAAACTAAACCCTAAGGTCAAAACATTTGAGTTGATCCAACAATTCATTCAACATTACTCCTAAAACAGCCAACATGATGTAACTATGATGGACCTATGTAACACCAAAAAATGAACTGGAGAATCATTCACACACTTCCTCCAAAGATGGAGGAAGATTTTTGCACGATATTCAAGGGTCATTCCTGAAATGGAGAAGATGGAAATCTTTGTTAATAATCTAGTGCCTGAATTGAGCTATGCTCTACAAATGCAAGACTCCCCTAGCTTCGATAGAATGATTAAAAATGCCCTCCGTATTGAGGAAGTCATGGTTAAAAGAGGGGAAATCACCCTTCAAAATGAAAACAAAAGCAACAACTCCAACTCCAAGCCTAAATGGTGGAAACAAAACAAGAATGTTGTTAATGATGGAGTGGTTGACGCCCTAACATTAATCCTAAACATGAGGCATTAAATCTAACCAATGGCATGCAAGCAAGCAAAGATGCTAAGGTAACACCTCCCTTCCCCAAAGCAAACAATGATAACAACAAGGAACGAACATGGACTACAAAACCCCAAAGAAAATTCACTCCTTTGGGGGAGACTCTTGAGACCATTTTGAAAACATTGGTGGATAACAAAGTTCTTACAATTCCTAATTCTAAACCATGGGAACCAATGGTCAAACCTAGGTGGTGGGATGATAACTCCTATTGTGTCTTCCACAAAAACAAGGGCCACAAGACTAATAATTGTCTCAAACTTAAACATGTCATCCAAGACCTCATCGAAGGAG
>MU227495.1:990209-1002612 GCA_018584345.1 Thuja plicata | reverse complement strand
ATGTTCATTCTGAACTACATTATTTGTAGATATGGGATACCCTCTTCAATTGTAACAGACAATGGGGGCCAATTTAGAAATCAAGACATTGATGACCTTTGTGAACAGTTCCATATTACTCAACATTACTCCTCAATCTATAACCCTCAAGGTAATGGACAGGCCGAGGCATCCAACAAGAATATACTCAAGATTCTACACAGAACTGTAAGCAAGTCTGGCAGAGACTGGCATCTACAACTGAATTTGGCACAATGGGCCTATAGAATAAGCATTAGAAAACCAACTGGAGCCACGCCATTTTCTCTAGTCTATGGCACTAAAGCAGTATTACCCATTGAGGTTGAAATCCCATCTTTGTGAATATCGTTACAAGGACTGGTTACTGATGAGCAGTACCGCATAGATAGGTTGAATTATTTAGACCTACTAGATGAGCACAGACAACAAGCATTCGATCACCTCAAAGTGTATCAAGCACGTTTGTCCAAAGGTTACAATAAAAAGGTCAAACCACGCAAGTTTGAAGTAGGAGATCTCGTCCTCAAGGAGAATTCTAAGAACCAGCCTAACAGGGAGCAGAAAGCAAAGTTTGAACCTAACTGGCTAGGACCTTATGTTATCACTGCTACTTTTGGGACTAGAGCTTATCAATTAGCTACACCTAAGGGAGACATTCTTCCAGATCCTATCAACACTCTACATTTGAAGTGGTTCTACGCTTAATGATTCAGCTAGCAGATCCTATAAAGCAAATAGTTCTTGCAAAATACCAAAAACATTCAGAAAATTGATCCTGAAGAAATCCAAAAATAGTGGAAAAGATCCTACTAAAAGGGCATCCTTGGTGAAAACTTGGTAAACAGGCGCCTTGATACTACAAAAATATTCAAAAAAGCAAAAATAGCAAAAAAATTGAAAAAGAGAAAAAGTGCCTTGATGAGCACCTAGTAAAACAGGCATCTTGGTAGCAAAAAAAGAAAGAAAAATATCTTGCCAAGTGGTGAAAACCTAGCAATCAAGCATCACTTGTGTTCTTCACTCCATCTATCAATGCACTACTGACACAAGGCCTTCATAATTTTTCCTGTGCTCATACACTGACTTCATCTTCCTAAATGACTATCTTATCCTCGCTTGGGATTTGTCTATCTTTCTTAGGAATAAGTCATTATGCACTGGGGGCATCTTTGTGGGCATAGTCAATTTTGGTTGCTAGGTTTCTCTAGGATGGTTTGCCTCACGGGCACACTGTTTCTTGATACATGCAAAATGAATGTCACTTTCCAAAAACAAGGATATCTTTTCAAAACATCAAACTCAACATTTACATTAACAGAGTTCCTACAAGACTATATTGGATCGCCAACATGAACAAATTATCTTATCAAATGTACAGACATGGAACACCATATTTCTTGTATTATAATTTTCTGATTGATGAATATTTACTGTGTTTGACATATGAATGAATAAGAACTACTTAAACACACAGTTTGATATTGGTTTGATTATGATTCTTTTATGTCCTGATGATGTTTTCAACTAGGGGCATCTAAGTAATTGTAAATTTTATTTGATTGATTCTCAATTGATAATTTATTATGTCGTCTTAGTTGCTCAATGATGTTTGTGCAAAGACAAAGAGTCACAAGGATAGGGGGCATAATATTTTCTTGATTTTCTGCATATGGTGATTGTTCCAAATGATCCTATAAATTTCACCTAACTGGGATGTTTATGGTAAGAGCTGCCACTATGGGTGGATTGCCGCATATATCTCAATCTTCGTTATGTGTAAACTACGGGGAGGTTGAAACAATTTCCTTGTCTCTTTTCTGATCCAGATTCTCACTAAGGTATACGAAGCATAATGTACCCAAGGATATGAATTTCCAAGGTCATTGCGGGTCCAATATCTTGCCTTAATCAGAATCTGGTATATTAAAAGGAAGGTGACTATTCTGATATCCTGGCTTCTATGCCTTGATGCCTAAGTCTATTTCTGACATTTCAAATAAAACATAGTATTCATATTATCATAATATCAGTGGGTATTAGTGATGATTATACTATCAGGTGGTATCCGTTCCAACAAAGTGCCCAATGATGATAAAAAGCTATACATTTGCTAATCAGTGACAAGTCCTAAGAGTCTACATATAGTTGCGTTTAGATATTGCATGATGCATTTTTGAAAGAACAACATAAGGATTTGAGCTCAAACTCCTTTCTATTTTTATTTCTTCTGAAATCCAAGATATTTTACATACCCATACTTCCCAAAATATTTGATCAATCGGGAACAAAATCAAAGTCACCTTTTCAATGTGATTAACTTGGTATTCGTGTGTTTACTCTTAACACACCTTCATTTCTTCACTTCTTCTAATCCATTCTTTCTTATTCTACCCATTTCCTACAAGTGATACATTCTTTCAACTGATGGATTTTATTCTTTTCCTTCGATTTCATTCCCGAGGGGGCATGATCACACTATCATCAATTAAATTTTTGCTCAAAACAGCATCAAAATGACTTCATTATCAAACAAACTAGGGGCATAACAGTTTCCTTGACTAAAGTTGGAACTATTGGATAGAAAGCTTTGGTTCTCATGAGCCGATATCTTATGTTTCCTCATTTTAAAATATTTTTATTAAAGCTCCTGGTAGCTTCGTACTGGCCTTTTGGACGACAACCAAGTTCAGAATCAGTATTATCAATTTTTTGGGCGACAATCAAGTTCAAAATTGGTATCTTTAAAATCTTTTATTGGTTTTTGGACGAAAACCAAGTTCAAAATGAATTCTATCATTTTGGTTCAATCAAGTGTGAGATTGATATCATCAACATTTCATTCGACAACCAAGAACAGGATTCTCAATCTTTCCGAAGTTAAAATCAAAAAACTTTCTTTGAATCAATACGCTGCTCGCACATCAATTCAAAGAGGGGCAAATGTAACCACCTGAATTTGGTCTGTTTCAACTATGGACCCTATTTTCCCTAAGTGTGATCATACCCTCGATTATGTCCAAACGACCGTGTTACTGCTTGGCATAATTCTTCAAATCAATTTGATGTGCTAGGTGATTTTTATCACTAATTTATATTAACTATTATAGCCATACAATTCAAATCAATTCAAACCAATTAAAACGAATCAAATTCAAACATGGCTATAGTATTTAATTATAAAGGAATTAAATAAATCCCTAAATCAATTACCCACTTGCAAATAACCCCTTCTCCTAGCCTATGTAATTTAATTAAAATGGCTATAGTCCCATAATTATTAAAAAGCAATTAAATTGTTTAAATAATTAATTCCTATATTTTTGAATGAATTAAATAAGTTTAATTCATTTAATTAATATTCCCTTAAACCCCAACCTAACCTATCTCAACCACTTCTACCCTCCGTTCTAACCCTTCTCAACCCATTCACCCTTGCTAATCTAATCCTAATCCTAATTCTACCCTAACCCACATCCTAATGTTGTCACATTCCATTAAGGAATGCTTAGCAATTCAACCCACTTGAGAAAGTCCACTTTCTCAAGAATGACTTTCTCAAGTCCACCTTCTCAAGCCATCCTCTTACACCCTTCCCTTGCTTCTTTAAGGCTTTCATTAATGCCTTATTAATGAAGATGCCTTAAGCCTATGTCTCCTCCATGCCTTATTAATGCCCAAGGCATTAATGGTTCTTACACCACCATTAATGAGTCCCTCAACTCATTAATCCACCTTGTCTCCCCTCTCTCTCTCTCTCTCTCATTCTTCTATAAATAAAAGCCATTTTTTAGAGCAAATAAGCCTTCATCTCATATTGTAAATGCATTGTTATGCTATTAGATTAAAGTTAGAATTCATATTTCACTTCAGAATTCATGCTTTTGCATTGTTCTTATTTCCATTCTTAGAGCTAGAATGCATGTTTTCTCATCATTTAGCTTGTTTTTAAACTAAAATCCTTCATGCTAAGTTGTATGTCACTGATGGTAGCATAATCTGAGGGCTATTATGTTACTAATCACACTCTTCTTAGTTAGAAGGCAATAGGTCGATATTAGTTGGTTTTACATGCTTATCTAGCCTTTTTGAACTAATGCAATGACTTACTGATGTGTTGTGTCTCTCTTATCAAGTACATAATATACACACACAATCCCAGGTTGGAGGACTAGAGAAGTTCCTTCATAATAAAATCCATTTGTCTCTATATCAAGTGGTATCAGAGCAAGGGATTAGATCCTTGCTAAGGAAAGATAGTCAAGATGTATTTGACAATAGAAGAGAGAATCACATATGAGGCATATAGAGTCTTTAAATATTTTGAAATGAAAAATAAAGAAGAAGTAGAGGCCAAGAAGAAGGAATAAGAAAGAAGGAAGGAAGAATAAAGAAACCAAATACTATAAGAGATGAGAAACCTAAGGAAAATGATAGAAGAAAATGAAGCCCGAATACAAGCAACCAAGAAGATGATGGAAGCAATCCAAGAACAAGAGCAGAGAGATGAGTTCTTGTACAAATAGTAGAAAGATGAAAAAGCACCTATTAAAGAGAATATCCAAGATGTTGTAGAGGTTCTTGAAGAAGAAACATATATGGAAAAGGCAAATGGTGATGTGGAGTAGCCATTCACTGAGAAGATAGAGGTATGTGCAGCTGGAAAAATTATATGTCCTTTGACAGTAGATAAGGGTACATAAAATAAAGGTACCCCTATGTCTACATATTGTGAGGCTAATGAATAGTCATGAAGTTGTGTGATGATTTTCTTATCCAAGAAGAATGGCATAAACAACAAGTTGCAGCAGTGCTCTCTACAAATAATCTTGAGGATGAAGACAAGATAGATGAAGACATGGATATGCATGCTGCAGATTTGAGTACTTGGCATGAGTACAAGTGGATGAATGGAAGATGCAAGACACCACCCAAGAGAGGACATATTTTTTTTGCAGGATACCAGCACTTAGTGCCAAAGAATTGGAAAACAAGGAAGAAGACAGTGGAGTCCATGGGACTTGGATTCTTTTCAACCCCGAGAGTATGGTGTAGAACACCTCATGAAGACCCCCAAGGAGATCAAGGAAAATAAGACTTCTAAGGTTTCCTCCCATAATGTTAACATGATCAATAAGATCATAATAATGTTGTAAGGGAGCCATTTTGTTAATGTTTTTTAATTATTTTTTAAAGTGAATCTAAATACCACTTTTGAATGTAAAAGGGCCATGGAATATGTAGTTCACAAGTTGACAACTTAGTTGTCAACTTGAAAACATTTTAATATCTTTGTAAAGATGGGTACAATTAGTTTTTAGGTAGTTACAATCAGTTTTTAGGCAGTTTGGGAAGTTCCCAAGTAGTTGGTCAGTCAACTAGAAAATGTAAGAGCTTTTATAAAATCATGGAGGCCTGAAACAAGGCAAGGTGGTCAAAAAGGTCAACTTTTGTAAGGTTTTGAATACAAGGAAGTTGGTTATTTTTCTGCATTATCCACGTTTTCTTGACAGTAAAAATAGTCTCAGTGCGGGGGCCATATCTCCCTAATGCATTGTTGGATTTTGATGATCTTTAAATATGTTTTTCTAAAGCTAATTTCTCCCATCATCACCATAGTGATTGAGAAGTTACAATATGATCTAAATTTCATTCACCTTTGTGTGTGGGTCTATCCAGAAGACAACAAGGAGATGAATTTTTTGATTTTTTTGTTTGCAGAGTTTTGTTTAGTGGATTCTCAATAGTCTTTGTTGTGGGTGTAGTCTCTTTGATGAAGGAGTAAGGATTCTCATTTTTGTTTTGGTATAGAGGAATCCAATGGAGAAGACAACGTCAATTTTTTTCAAAGGATGAAGATTTTTTCAAGGTGTGGAGCCTAGTGGAAAAGATATCAGTCTTGAATATTGAATGACCATGATAGGTCTCGAGAGTGGGTGGGTTCATGAGTGTGATCCCAGGTTGGAGGACTAGAGAAGTTCCTTCACAAGAAAATCCATTTGGCTATGCATCATTATCCCTTGGGTAAATTCATCAACCATTCAATTCTATTAATCCAAGATAATTAAACACATAACACACCAACCAGTCTAACTGAGTTTAAATTCTCCTTAATAAGAACAATCATAAAAGAAATGTAAGGACAACACTTCTTGATATTCAAATTAGTGTGAAATTAAATAAATTCTTTGCACATGAATTTAAAATGGAAAAATTAAGTCCTTGAATTAATTATAACAAAGAACTAGCTTGATAAGAAAATAATCCACACCACAATTGCAGAGAAACGAACTGATTCTTTGTATTAATTATGAAATGCTTGGTACATTGAGTTTTTTATAGCTTCCTTCTATCTCATGTATCTATTGTCTATATTCTATATTATATGATCTCCCATTCTACACAGTTTTGGTTTCTCCTTTATATAAACCTAGGAGAAGCGACAAGCTTCAAACCGTTTATAATCACACCTTTTCATAACAAAGTAGACACCATAAAAACCTTCAAACTAAGACATGTCATGTTAAAAAATTGAATATATAATTCTAGAACAATGGAAAATTATTATTAAAATGAGGGAACAATGATCCCAAGGTTTGATTCATCGTGTAATACTTCACCAACTTGTTCTTTTTCTTCAGATGCTTCTTCTTTCCTCTCGGACCCCTTTCTGATAGGCTTCAAATACTCATCAACACATTCCAAAATCTGAACATGAGTTGGCCATTTGCGATGGAGGATGTCTAACATGTTGAGCAAGTGATCTTTCCATTTCTTACTGGTCATAGCCCTAACTTGAATCATAAAATTTAAGAATCTATTTTCTAATACCACAATGACATCCAAGAGCATGTTAAAATGTTTGAAGCTAAAATATTTATCCTCTTTCAAATGAGATATGACTTTTGGAACCATTTATTTATATTCTATCTTCCATTACTCTGGACCCTTAACATGGCCTTCTTTATCAACAATTTCAAGAATTGTCCAATGTTTAATGGTATGGAAGGAGGATATTTTCTCCTTTATTATCCCTTCCTCTTTCTCTATATATCCAATTTATTTTATGACTATCAATCATTTTCTTTGTTTCTTATCTCTTTAGGTGCATCCAGATCTCTTTGAGTAACTTCACAAAGCTTGATCAAAATATTAGTCTTGGGGTTATACCCTATGTTTGTCAAAATTTACCAACATGTCCAATAAAAAGATACCAAGGGATTAGTGTTCTCTATTGTTTGAATTGTTTTTATTCCATCATTTCCTTTCACAATGTCAAGAATTTTGGGCTTATGAGGGCCCTTGAAACTCACCCACATGGACAAAATATTAGTCTTGGGGTTATACCCTGATCCAGTTGTCTTTTCATTAGTATCAAATTTGGAAGCATATGTGGGGTCATCTTGTTTTCTGACTTATTCTAAAAGAAATAAATGTTGAAGGGTAAGTCCTTGAATAATCAACATGTCACTCTTCTTTACCATCTCTCTGGCCTCCTCCAAGGTGCAATCAATGTCATCAATATTAAGCTCCTTGAGTGTTTGCTGAATGACTTCTTCATGCTTTGACCCTTCCACTCATATTAGATTTAATAGCTTCCTTTCTTCAAAAAAAATTATTTTCATCTGTATCCAAAAATCCTTGAATTTCTAAGTTTCAATAAAAAAAATTTCCTCAATAAATCTTTCTGATATAGCTTCCCTTTACTCTTAAGTTAAACTTCTTCAATTAATCCAACCCATATGCTTAGTGCATCAGCCACCTTGTTGGCTAGTCCCTTTTTGTGCTTTATGTTAAATGTGTAAGCCTGTAATTGTTCCATCCATTTTACATGTCTAACCCCTAGTTTTTCCTAAGTATTGAAGAAACTCAATGCATGGTTATCAGTAAAGACTATAAATTCTTTTCGGAGCAAATAATGTCTCCATTTTTTAAGTTCTTGAACCATGGCATATAACTCTAAATCATAAGTAGAGTATTTCTTCTTTGCATCATTTAGTTTTTCAGAAAAGAATGCCACGACCTTACCTTCTTGGCTTAGGACAACACATATTGCCAAATTTCTTGCATCTGTCTCCACAACAAACACTTTGTTGAAATCAGGAAGAGTTAAGATGGGATATTGAGATACCCTATTCTTGAGGTATTGGAAAGCATCATTAGCCTCTTTAGTCCATATATAATTAATCTTCTTACCACCTTTAATAGTATCCAACATAGGTGCACAAACATGACTAAATTTTTTTATGAATTTCCTATAAAAGTGGCAAGACCGTGAAAACTTGTAACATCACCTTGGTTCTTTGGTGGAGGCCAGTTGACAATTGCTTGAAACTTCTCAAGGTCCATTTTTAGGGTGCCTTGTGAGATGAAAAATCCTAGTAACACAAGTTCCTTCTTCATGAACATGCACTTTTCCAAGTTAATCACTAACTTGTGTTGATGAAGTCTCCTCAAAACCTATTCAACATGGTCAAGATGCTCTTCCCTACTATGAATGAATATTAAAATGTCATCAAGATATATGACTATGAATTTTCCAATGAAGTTAATAAAAATTTCATTCACGAGTCTCATGAATGTGCTTAGGGCATTGCTCAACCCAAATGGAATTACCAACCACTCAAAAAGTCCTTCATTTGTTTTAAATGCAGTCTTCCATTCATCCCTTGGCTTTATTATGATTTGGTGATATCCTAATTTTAAATCAATTTTAGTGAAGTAACATGCATTTCCCAATTGGTCTAGTAAGTCCTCCATTATTGGGATGGGAAATCTGTACCTTATGGTGATCTTATTGATGGCCCTACTATCTGTACATAACCTCCATTTTCCATCTTTCTTTGGTGCTAAGACTGATGGGACAACACATGGGCTAAGGCTCTTTTGAATCAGTCCTTTTTCAAGAAACTCACTGATTTGTTTTGCAAACTCTGTATTTTGGGTAGGGGTCATCTTATAAGGTGCTTTATTTGGTAAGGAGGAGCCATGTATCAGATATATTTGGTGATTGATATCTCTTAAGGGAGGGAGGCTTGTGGGTAGGTCACTGGCGGTGACATCACTGTATTTATTTAACAATTCTTTAACTTCATTTGGTATGGGATCCCTGTCATCAGAACTGATGTTATCCTTGGGATAAGAGATTAGGACAAAGGCTTTAGTCTCAGGTTCTTTTAACACTTGAAACATTTCATTTTCACCCAAGGTGATGACAGTGGATTCTTTCTCTATTTTAGGATCAGGCAGGGGCTTCACAGTGAAATTTTCCCCATTTTTGGTGATGGATTAGGTGTTCTTCCTATAATAATGTGTGGCATCCACATCATATTTCCAAGGCCTACCTAAGAGAATGTGATAAGCATCCATTTCCACAACATCACAAAGTAATTTATCTTTGAATTTTGCAATAGAAAATTCTACCCATGCTTGTTCAGATACTAAATTTTGTTGACCTTTGGTCAGCCAAGAGACATGGTAGGGGAAGGGGTGTGGCTTCTTAGGAAGATTTAATGTTTGAACCATTTCAATAGATACTAAATTTTTAGTTGCACCGGAATCTATCAGAAGATTACATACCTTTCCATTGCATTTGACCTTTGTTCTGAAGAGGTTCTTCCTTTGAGGAGGTTCTTGGTTTTGTGGTACTTGAAGGAATACTTGCCTCATCATCAGACATGATCCTTCCTCTGGTTCTAGATCCTTTGCATTATCTTCTTGTTTGTCTTCTTGGATGATTTGTGTCCTTCTCTCCCCCTGATTGTTGTTGTTCCTTTTCTCAGGGCATCTCCCTGCATGGTGTCCAAGTTGGTTGCAGTAGTAACATCTTAGAGGCTCATTACCTCTTCATGTATTTGTTCTCCCTCTATTTAAGGGTCTCCTTCCTCTGAATTTCCCTCTGAAATTTGGTTCACCATTTTCTTTCTCTCCTTGGCCTTGGTCAGGGGTCCTGCTGCTGCTGCCACTGTATTGTCCTCTATTCCAAGAGGTACCTCTGTCTCTAAAATTATTTCCACTATCATTGTTCTTTTCCTTTCCAAAATATTTTTTTCTCTTCCACTTCTCCTCTACCTTCAGTGTCATTTGGTAACTTTTTTTACTGATTTAGGGCAATGTAGGCTAAGTTCTTCTTGAATGGATACCTTAAGACCATTCATGTATCTTGCTAACTTTTCTTCCTCATCCTCTATTCCATTTGTCTTCATGCATAGTTTCAAGAACTCCTCGGTGTATGAGCCTACATCCATGTCTTTTTTCTTTAATTTTTTCTTCCTTCTATGGAGTTGCACCCCATAATCTTCAGGCACGTATGTCTCTTTAATCAATGCTATCATCATGTTCCATGAGTAATCATACTTCTCCAATTCTTCACCCTATTTGTTTGGATGAAGTTCCACCAAGTTAGGGCTTCTCACTTCAACTTGGATCTTTCCATCTTTACGCTTTTCTTCTCAGGGATGTCCTCGGATTCAAAGAAGATTGTTAAGGCCAAATCTGCATTCATCTTCCCATTAAAATTTGGTAAATCCAACTTCTCCTCCATGGTTCTTCTTCCCATAGATTTCAAGGAATCTATGAGGGATCTCTAGTATGTAGGAATGTTCACATCCTGATCAGGGGTGTCATCTTCCTCTTCACTCCCTTCTTCACCACCAGAAGTGTCTTCTTTTCCCCTCTCTACCTTTCTCTCCAATTCTTGAAGCCTCATGTTTAAGGTTGCATTCGCTGCCCTCTGTTCTCTTACCATCTTTTCTATTTCAATGTTTTTGACCCTTGAAGGGATCTCTTCATCCTCAGGAGCAGACATAGCTCTGATACCACTTGATGCAGAGTGGACAACCAGAAGCCACAAAAGGACTCTAAAGGATAATGTATCCTCTAATACCCCAACTCCAAGAGGAAAAAGTGCCCTACACTTATCACAAGTGCAGGAATGGAAGGATCTAGGTTATCACAACCCACTACCCATAGGGAAACCTGTTAGAATACTTCAGGGATAACTTAGAGGGGGGGTGAATCAGTTATCAGCAACTTTATCTTTTCTTATACTTATTAATCCAAAAAGTAAATGCACATTCAAATAACAAATTACACAACACTTCAATTTGGTTACGGGGAAACCAAATGGTAAAAACCCCGGTGGGAATTAGTACCCACAAAGAACTATATTGTTTATAGTAATCCCTGTAAAGAGATCTTCCAACCCTGTTAGGAGTTGTTCATTACAATGCAGTAGTATAGTGACCTAGTTCAGGGTCTGACCCTGTTAGGATTATTTTACAATAACCCTATTAGGGGTGGTGGAATCACTATCCAAGGACTCACTATCCAAGTGGTGAAGGCTACAACCTTCTGGTTATTCGATACACACTGTATCATCAAGGTGAACTGTTGTTTCTGACACTGCTTGTCTGATCAGTTCCTTTTGTGCGCCGATTCTTTAACCTCTTGTAAAGCACTACAACAATATTCTCTATGTTCTAAAAGCTTCTACTTCAATATCTATATTATCAACATATGATAAATATAGCTCTGTTTCTTTAACACTCTGCTCTGCTTTTCTTATCTCTAGCTTTCGCAACTCTTCTTATCACAAATAACCTTCTATAAGTACATACTCCAAGTATGAGATCATGGGACCTGTTAGAAAACTCTTCATAACATCCTTGTTAGCTCTACTAAGCATGCAAGCATAATTACAACCACGCAAGTACAAACTAAATAGACGCATCACTTCACTAAGTCGGCTTCACCAATTTAACCATAACTTTGTAATCTTCTTGAAATATGTTTGGCGCCTTTAGATTAATATCAACAACTCATAACTCATCATGAATATACACACACATATCCTAAAGATAGGTGCAACTCAATAAACACGTTACATACATCGGCCTTAAACCGTTATACTCCCAGAGCTGTAATCGCCAATAACAGAATTACATATCTTTACTGAAACTTCATATCTGGGTCTATGTGTATTAACATAGCATAATAAACATGTCAACAACATGTATCTATCCATGCAAGTATTCATGTCATCATATGGATAAGTACATACATAAGTACTGCTATGTATTATATGTTATCATCAATGACAAACATAAAATCAATCAACTGTTCAGAATCAAATCTCCAACAATCTCCCCCTTTGGCATTGATGGCAACATATGATAAAAACAACTTATGTTCATGGTGTCTTCTTTCTTTTACAAACTTCTCAATATCCTCATCAAAGATTCATCTACACTGCTGCAATTACATAGACTGTGTTTTATATGTATACTCCCCCAGAGTATAAGCTCCTTGTATGTGTTCCTTGTTTTCCTTGTTTTTAGTACATACTCCCCCATTGACATCAATGGAAAAGGGTGCCATAAACCAT
>MU227495.1:961546-986054 GCA_018584345.1 Thuja plicata | reverse complement strand
GATGTGTTATCATTTTGTTCTTCCAATCCAGATAGTTCTCTCCATCAAACTTAGGACTCTCTTTTTTGAAGTATGCCATCTAATCTACCTTAAGTTGTTAGGCTTTCTCTCCAAGGCACTTGGCTCTAATACGAATTGTTAGAATACTTCAGGGATAACTAAGAGGAGGGGGGTGAATCAGTTATCAGTAACTTTATCTTTTCTTATTCTTATTAATCCAGAAAGTAAATGCACATTTAGATAACACATTACACAACACTTCAATTTGGTTATGGGGAAACCAAATGGTAAAAACCCCGGTGGGAATTAGTACCCACAAAGAACTATACTGTTTATAGTAATCCATGTTAAAAGATCTTCCAACCCTGTTAGGAGTTGTTCATTACAATGCAGTAGTATAGTGACCTGGTTAAGGGTCTGACCCTATTAGGAGTCTTTTACAATAACCCTATTAGGGGTGGTGGACTCACTGTCCAAGTGGTGAAGGCTACAACCTTCTAGTTATTTGATACACACTGTATCATCAAGGTGAACTGTTGTTTCTGACACTGCTTGTCTGATCAGTTCCTTTTGTGCGCCAATGCTTTAACCTCTTGTAAAGCACTACAACAATCTTCTCTGTTTCTAAAATCTTCTACTTCAATATCTATATTATCAACATATGATAAATATAGCTCTGCTGCTTTAACACTCTGCTCTGCTTTTCTTATCTCTGGCTTTTGCAACTCTTCTCATCACAAATGACCTTCTATAAGTACATACTCCAAGTATGAGATCATGGGACCTGATAGACAACTCTTCATAACATCCTTTTTGGCTCTACTAAGCGTGCAAGCATTATTACAACCGTTCAAGTACAAACTAAATAGACACGTCGCTTCACTAAGTCGGCTTCACCAATTTAACCATAACTTTGTAATCTTCTTGAAATACGTTTGGTGCCTTTATATTAATATCAACAACTCATAACTCATCATGAATATACACACGCGTATCCTAAAGATAGGTGCAACTCAATAAATATGTTACATATGTCGGCCTTAAACCGTTATACTCCCAAAACTGTAACCGCCAATAACAGAATTACATATCTTTACTAAAACTTCATATCTAGGTCTGCGTGTATAAACATAGCATAATAAACATGTCAACAACATGTATCTATCCACGCAAGTCTTCATGTCATCATATGGATAAGTATATATAGAAGTACTACTATGTATTATATGTTTTCATCAATGACAAACATACAATCAATCAACTATTCAGAATCAAATCTCCAACAAAACCTACTCACTAGGTTCCACCAAGCCTCGAACACCAATTCCCAATGATTGGCTATATTGCACTTATACAAAATTATCAACAATACCCCATGCAATGACTCTAAGGAATAGGGGTGACCTACACTCATGGATGTGACCTATTTATGCCCCTAAGACAAGGATTCCATGATCCTATTCAACACATGCAACCTTTTGAACATAGTTACTTTAGAAACCCTCCTATTTGCTTATAGCCTTTTCTCGAAGGATTTTTTCTCTGAAACAAAATAATTCCACATAACCCCTTGAAACAATTAGGGATTTAGATACCCTTTATGGCCTAAGGTATTAGAATTAAGCACCAAAACATGAAGATGAAAGGAAAATAGGAAAACACACAAAAGTACTACTATAATTATGCCTAATTAGGTCTGCACTTACACTACAAGTACTCCTTCCTTGCATCCAATGCCCAAAACAATACTTGTATCATCAGAGGACATGTATAAGGATCTTCCACACTAATTTTAGGGTCTTGATGAATCCCCAAACAAAAGTTATGTAGACTGTCCTAATTCAGTGAATGGTGCACACATGGACATGTACACCTAGGGCATCATGGCAAGCCCATCTCCTTGCACTTTGAAGAACACATCCTGTATATTCTTAAATTAAATTGACAATTCTTGAATTCCACCAAGGGGCATTAGATTCTCATTGTGGAATCGAAGAGAAAACACAATTACAAATGAAACCTTGATTTAGGGCCTACAATCCAGGGAAGGAGGAGTAAAAATAAGATAAATCTCAATGGATAGAGTATTAGACCATGAGACCAAGTGAAGAAGAAGGATAATTAATGGGGATACCTTAATCATTCATCCTTTCCCTCAAATGCTTCCGTACCTATCTATACAAACTCACTGTTCCTCGAGAATGTAGAAAAATGGTTGTTTTTATTGATTTAATGCCAAAAATTACATCAGATTAGCCTACCACCTACCTAGGAGGGATTTTGTAGGTACTCCCAATGGTTACATATAATTTTTGAAATAACTAGCCATTTGGGAGTTGATTTACAAGTTTTGACAAAAAGTTGTCAATGTTGCTCAAAAGTTGCTTGACAACTTTTTGAGCAATTTTGCAATATTTTATAATTTTGCATATTAGGTGACCAAACTTGGTCCAAACCTTTATTTTGTGATCCATAATGGATAAAAACATGAAAAACATGAAAATAACCTATAATTTAGGTTTTGTACAATCATTGACCAATAGTTGACCAAGGGCTTATAAAATGCCAATCTTAGAACTAGGTCTTACAAAAGAAGTCCAATGTGAAACCTTTTATTCTAACAAGGTCTAGAGGCCACTAGGACATTTATGGAACCCTAAGTGCTAGGGTTCTCCTACACCTAACTACCAAGGGTTGGCTCTTAAGAACTTATCCCAAATTATCAACAATATCCCATAAAATGACTCCAAGGACCAGGGGTGACCTACACTCATGGATGTGTCCTATTTAGGTCCCTAAGGAAAGGATTACATGATCCTATTCAACATATGCAACCTTTTGAACATAGTTGCTTTGGAAACCCTCCTATTGGCTTATAGCCTTTTCTCGAAGGATTTTTGAGCTTACACAAAATATTTCCACATAACCCCCTAAAAAAATTAGGGATTCAGATACCCTTTATGGCCTAAGGTATTATACTTAAGCACCAAAACATGAAGATGCAAGGAAGACATGTTGGCACACAAAATTGCTACTGTAATTAGGTCTGCATTTTCACTACAGGTGCTATTTCCTTGCATCCAATGCCAAAACCAAAACTTGGATCATGTGAGGGCATGTATGAGGGTCTTATACACTGATTTTGAGGTCTTGATGAATCCCCAAACAAAAGTTATGTGGACTGTCCTAATTCATTGGTTGGTGCACACATGGACATGTACACCTAGGGAATCATGGAAAACCCATCTCCCTGTACTTTGACAAACCCCAGCTGCATATTCTTAAATAACATAATCAAAACATTATTTCCACCAAGGGTCATTAAATTCCCACGGTGAAAACAAGAAATAGACACAATTTTTATTGAAACCCTGATTTAGGGCCTACAAACCAGGCAATGAGAGTGAAAATTCAATAACTTGCAATGTATAGAAGATCAATACATGAGACCAATTGAAAAAAGAATATAATTCAAAGGAACAACTTGGTGCATCAGAATTTCATTCAATTTCTTCCATACATGTCCGTACCAACTAACTGTTCACAAATTTGCAGAGAAATGGTTGATCTTTATTGATTCTTAATGCCAAATTACACCATCATCCTACCACCCACCTGTAAGGGCTTATGTAGGAATTATCAATGGTTACATCTCATTTTTAAACTAACTATCTATTTAGGAATGAGTTTTACAAGTTTTGACAAAAGTTGTCAATGTTGCTCAAAAGTTGCTTGACAACTTTTTGAGCAATTAGCAATATTTTGCAATTTTGCACACTAGGTGACCAAACTTGGGCCAAACCTTTATTTTTTGATCCCTAATGGATCAAAACATGAAAAACATGAAAATAACCAATAATTTAGGTTTTGGACATTCATTGAACAATAGCTGACCAAGGGCTTATAAAATGCCAATCTTGGAACTAAGTCTTACAAAAGAAGTCCAATGTGAAACCTAGGATGCTAACATGATCTAAAGGTAACTAGGACCTTGAAGGAAACCATAAGTTCCAAATGAACACTTAGGTTAACTATGGTTCTCCTGCACCACATCCTCATTATTTCTCCACATCTAAGTTTCCAATTTCTACAATCTTGCAGTGGATGTATGCTCGCACATCTTCAACCAGCAAAACCTTAGCTGGTATTCGCGAGAATGCTCCAGAATTTTTAGGTTGTGATGCAACCTCAGGGAAAATCTTGTAGTGGGGTTCCTCACAAGTAGAATTCTTGATAAGTTTAACCTCATCCTTCTTGATGTTCTTCAGTTTGGTGGTTCTTGAGGTCGTGGCCATTGTTTCAGATATTTAGGGATTTCTAAAAAATGCGTAAGATAGAGTTCTCAGTTATTGTAGGAACTTACTGTTTACTCCTGTAGTGGTCACTGATCTATTTGGAGTTCTCTTTTTTGACTTGAATTTTCTTTGTGATGCTGTCATTGTTTTCTCAAATTTCACTCTCGTCACTCTGCTTTTCTCGTTGGTGAATAATGAAACCCTTCTATCGCCCTTTTATAGACATTTGCCCTAAAAGTGAGTCATTAATGCTCAACCACTCCTCGGTGTGTGAAGATGGAGTCGTTAGTTTGAACACTAACTTCTCTCTATAGTGACGACGCGATGCTTCAAGGCAATTGTCTAACTTCTCACTTTTACCGACGGGTTTCGGTGTTTTGTGTAAACAACTTTTTCAACTTGCTTGATTACCGATGAGTCTTGGTTTACACTAGAAAATTTTATTTTGCATGTTAACTGACAATTCTTGGTAAGTGTAGGTAGTTTCAGCTTTGAGCGTATACCAATGGGTTTCAGTATGTATTTCCCAATGGAATAGTTATCACAGATTTTAACAAGTAATATCATGATGCATCTTTACTTATGCTAATTTGGAATTTCATCAACATATTATGGAAATGATGTGAAATACTACTTAGTTTAATGTAGTTCCATACTTGCTTGTTCTGCTTAGGTGGGGGTGGTGATGTCACCAGATCCATTGGATGGGGTGTCACCATTTTCATTGCTCGGTCCAGCTTCATCACTGTTTGAAGCTTTTCTCCATATTTTGTCTCTCATTCTCTGGATGTCTTCAATGGTGTTTCCATTGAAAAATGTGTTGGTCTCTGTCATTCGATCTCTGCAGTATTTCTTTAGATGACCAACTTTATGACAGTGTAAGCATATCATTTTGGGGTTAGTCTAGCCTCTAGACTTTCTTATCCACTGTCTCATACAGTTTGCAGCAATGTGACCAAATCTTCCACATGCTGTACAATTTGTCCAAGTATTGTAATCCCATACATACTGATTATCGACTCTTTTCGTTTGATAGGCAATTTCTTGACCTTTAGGCTTCCATGCTTGATTTTTATTCTTCCAACATTCAAGAGTTGTGTTCCCATTCATTTTGCAAGTAGGACAGTGTTTTTCCATGTAGGTTTCCTGGTTTGGTTGTTTCATCTTAGACTTACATTCATATGCTTTATGTCCTTTCTTTTTACATTTATAACAGAATCCTATGAATAAAGATGTGGATTTAGGAATACCTTTCATTTTTCCTTTGCATACATTTGATGTATGGCCTTGCTTTCCACAGTGATTGCATGTCATCTTTCTTGGTCTTGGATTTGCATAGACATTCTTTGGATCAGCTTGATTGGGTGATTCTCCATTCTCGGTATAGCCTAGACCGGTGTTGTTGTTGATTCTCCATTGTCCATCAAGAAAATCATCCATTATTTTATTTCTTTCTTCAGCTTTCTTAATAATTTCATTATGCTGCTACTGAATTCTAATTTCTAGTTTCATCTTTTCATTTTCTTCCCTTAGCTCACTGATAGCTTCTATTCTTTCAATGAGTTCAACATTCATTTTGTTTGCCTCTTGACTCATAAGAATAATCTGATTTGTAATCCCATGATGATGTTTTGTTAATCTTTGTATTTCAAATTCTTTCTCTTGTAGCTTTTTAGTAATCTTCCTTCTATCATCAATAGCTAGTGTTCTTTCTTTCTTTGCTTGTCTATCACTGTTCATGACATCAATCATTCTTACCATATGTGTCTCTTGACCAATTTGTAGAGATTTCACTTGTCTAGCTAGATGTTGATTGATTTCATTTAGGCTTGTGATGCTTTCTTCTGATGTGTCTGATGCTTTTCTTGTATTTGATCCTGAAGACTCAAAGAAATCTCGTATCTCTTCCTCATGGTAATTTGTTTCATTACAGTGAGATGCCATAATCTTTCTTTCATTTAACAGTTGTCTCATCTCGATTCTAGCTTCTTTATACTGCTCATAGAAGATCTAAATTTGTAGCTTACGATTCTCAATACTCTTGTCAAGTCTATACTTCTCCATTGTATGATCTTTTCTCTTAAGCCTTCAAGCTTTTTAAATAAGAGACAGAGCTTTGATACCAATTGTTGGAATTAATGGGAAGTGTGTACTGAGAGGGGAGGGGTGAATTAGTACCTCTAAAAATTTTGTATCTATTAACCTTTATCCTTTAGGTAATCAATTGTTTATCCAACCATTTGTTCTACGTTATCTTGATGTAAGATTTATCAATTCATAAACTTAATCAAACATGTGAACATTCATAGAAACATTCATGAAAGTAATTCACACATAACACAAGATATGATAACGCAGGAAACTCCTGTTAGGAAGTAAAAACTGCGATGGGGATGGCACCCACAAATTCTTCACTATCTGCAGATTGGAAGGGGCTGGTTAAGGCTTACAATTTGATCACTTCTGATGATCTACCCTGTTAAGAGTATCTATGGAGAACTATTAAAGTCTACTCTATTAATAGCTTTAGAAACACTATTTAGTGTGCACTCGGTTAAGAGATTTACAATTGGATGGTTAAATCCACCTTCCTTGAAAGGATTTTTACACTTTGCTTCACTTGTTAGAATGTAAGCAAATTACAATTTGACCTTGTGTATGCAATCTCCTATTTCTAATTATAGATCCATTTAAGATTACATGCATAATTATATCACCTAATATGATTAAATAATACCTCTGCTACTCGGTAGCCTCTGTTCTTGGTTCTTAATAACCAAATTCACCTTTTGTTGTTCTGGTTCTTAAAACTTTCATTCTGATCCATAGATGTTCTTGTATGCTTCATTAATCCTCTCACCCATTCTCACATCATGCATAAATAATGATTACAACATCTATTTATAAGATAGATTGACCTAATTAAGTTTCACATAAAACTATATTAACTCTAAGATCACAGGTTCACAACTTTACTTTGATCTCCTAGTCTATGTGTTTTAAATCAGTTAGACTAATTAGAACAATTACATTAATGTTTCTTGTCCCTAAATAAATGGTTTTAAAAACAAATCAAGACTCTATAAATAGAATAAGACTATTTTATCTGAAGTGGAAGTCAGATCCACTTTTTGCAGGTTTCAACTGACTTTCAATTTTTGTCAGTCAGTTGTGCTCTGAAGTCAGTTAGACTGTTTCTCAGTGTTCCTTGCTTGAACGGTCTCTCAGGTTCCTCTTAGATTTTTCTCTCAGTTTGCATTTTGTTTTTCTTGTCGAGTTCCACTATATCCTTTCCACTTTTCATTTTTTATTTACACACAAAATTGTGTCATCGGTTTTCTTTGTACTTAGTAGTTTTCGGTGATCTCTAATATCTACATTTTTGGTTTTCTCTTTTTCCTTTATTTTGATGTATATTTACCGAAAGTGTTCTTTGCATACTAATGGAAAAATAATGTCATCATAATCATCCAAAAATAAAATAAAATAGCTATCTCCATAATATCTTTGAGTCCTCATGGGTCCACATAGATTAGTATGCACTAAATCCAAAATTCCTTATGTAACATAAGTATTGCTTGAAAAACTAGATCTAGTCATCTTACCCATCTGACATTCTCTGCACATAGAATTCTCAAGTTTTTCTAATCTTAGTAGTCCTCTCACTCTATTTTTCTTACTCACTTTGATTAAGTTGTCAAAATTAACATGACAAAGCCTTTTGTGCTATAACCAAACATCTTCAACTTAAGAAAACATGCAACTCTTCATGGAAGTATCTTGATGGTACATTTGTCCCCACTGATCCTAATCCATGACCCTCTCCCCTCTGCCTCTTACCAATTGTGGGTTCTTCTCTACTCAAAGTCGGCCCTAGGTCTCCACCTGTCCATTGGGGTACTATAGCTGGAATCACAATGGGGATCAGATCAACCTCCTTGATCCTCGGCACTCTCGTCACTGGATCTGTAAACTGAGGAAATGGATGCCTGGAAAAATAATCCTGATACTCAGGTGTCATCCTTGCATATTTTATATCATCCTTGTAGTCCCAGATAGCTGGGACTATCTTGGTCATGTCATGTACTACACTAGCATATACAAGTCAGGGGGCTCCATCCCAATTTCCCCTCATCGGAGAATCAGGCATAAGATGTGAACTCTTCTGATACGGCTTGAGGGCGACCAAACTACCTCTAAACCTGAGTCACCATGAATATCTCTACTACATTAGAAGTCCTCCCAATCGATGAGCGTGTCATGTACATATCCCTACTCTATCGAGCCTAATCACCCCATTCCTCTGTCCCCCTGTAAGGTCGCCATGTCACCGCTATCATATCATCTAACTAGCAGCACCAATATCTTGTCTGGTCCAGATGGGGCTGTGTCACATATCCTGCATATCTAAAAATATAAGGCTGCCCATCCTGTCGAGCATCGTCTACTACTGGTCGACATATCGAGAGATGCTCCCAAGCCCAAATATATAATACCAGTACCCCTGTTGCGAGGCTCTTGGCCTCGCAAGAAACAACCTCATGTAGCTCATGGTACATATGAGCTAATAAACAATCCCCCCATGCGATCTTTGATGGCCTCTCCAATAGCTCCTCCAATGCCAATCCCCACCCGGTCTGAAATCCTTGTTGTCCTCTATCAGGCATGAGGATACATCCTATAATACCTACTAGGAAACATGCTAGTGGGTACTATGCTGAATACTAGGTCATCAAGCTTTCCCAAGTAATCCATCGATCTAGGATGGTATTTGTGTGTGAGTTAATACACCTTCATGAAATTAGGATGATTAGCTACAATTATATGGAAAGAAACAAGAAATTTAATCTAAAGAACTGAAATTAACAACCATGACATTCCATGTAGGCTTTGCAAGTAGAGCTCTCAGCCTTAATCTCCATTAGTGACCATCCTAGAATGAGAAATTGATGATAAACGCCTAATATAGCTCTCAATTCTCTCAAAATCTCTCAAATGTGAACTCAAATGCTCATGATAAATGATAAAATCTTCACAATTTGCTCTCAAAATGCTCAAGATACTACTCAATTGCTCTTAAATTGCCTATAGTGGTGATGCTATGCATTCAAATTTTCTAGGATCTCTTATGCTTATAAATGGCTCATATTTATAGTAAAATCCCAAGGGTAGGGGGTAGAGTGAATTGACCATGGGTTAATCCTTGGTTGAGTTTGATCTCTCAAATGGTTTCAAATGGGGGGACCATTTAAATGGTTGTCTCAAAGGTTGGGACAAGGAGACAAAGTCCTCAATTCTCATTGGTTGATCAAATTATGTTAACAGAAAATAGGACTTATTTAATTCAATCAATTAATTAAATTAGCCATGTAAGGGTGAATAGGTTCAATTTTATTTTTGATTTAAAACTATACAATTAATTAATTAAAATCAATTATATAATTTGATTGATCCCTTTTTAGGCTTATATTTGATTATTTGATGTCATTATTAATTAATCCTTTGATTTTATTTGATTTAATCCAATTTTTTTGATAAATGTCCATTTAATTTTATTTTGGTCCATTTTGAAGCATTTTAAGCATTTTGACGAGATTTGCTGAGATTTGCTGATTTTGATGATATTAAGACACCTGGTCAATTTTGGGTGTCTACAAATGCCCCTCTTTGAATTGATGTGCGAAGTGCATTGATTCAAAGAAAATTGCATGTCCTGATGCAGATTTGATACTGATTGATTGATTGATGCAAAACCTAATTGATTTGATAACTTGATGTGAAAATTCGATGCAAAACCCTGATGTGAAACCTGATGCGAAACCTTGATGCAGAACTTGATGTGAAACTTTGATGTGAAACTTGATGTAAAACTTGATGTGAAACTTGATGTGAAAATTTGATGCGAAACCCTGATTTGATGCCCCAATGATAAAAGTTTGAAATTTTAATGCCCCAGATTTGATATAAGATGTGATGCAGAATCCTGATTTGATGATCTGATAAGATATGCCCCCTCAAAAATGAAAAAATTTTAATATCCCTATGCCAAGATGATGTGATTGATGAAAAGTATATCTAAATGATTTTATTTCTGAAAACATTAAGAAGAATGATAATAAGATCACAAGATGCCCAAGTGTGCAGAAAATGCAAATTTAGGTCCCGGGGGTAAAAATCTCTCCAAATTTAGGCCAAAATAGCTTAAATAGGTTGAAAAACCCAAATTTACTATTCATTTTCACTTTTTACTATTGAGATTTTGCTCTGGTTTTACTGTGATTGAAAGCAATGGTTGTCCCTATCCGAGAGCATCGATTTGAGAGAGCACGCCGTTATCAAAGGCCACTTGACTATGAACCTCCGGTGAGTGATTTGATCCTTCCTAGTGCATTTATTACTCATTTTTAATACCATTTAATGTCAATTATCATGCTTTTTAGATTAGATATAGCAAAATGCCGCGTAGGAACATTTGAATGACGCTTAGACTAGGGAAATGTCGCGTCCACGTAGTCAAATGACGCGTATGAAGATTTTTAAACCGCATAGGAACTAGGTCAAAATGTGAACCCCATGTTTAGAATGATGCGTAAGAAACCATTAATATTTAAATGGCGTGTATCATTGTTTGAATGACGTGTAGAGTTTGCAAATGCCGCATATGCTGTAAAGCAATGCCTCTGACACTTTAAATGATGCGTAGCATGAAATGATGCTTCCGCATAATGAAATGACATGTGGCATGCTATTTGATGAAAACCTGATTTAGAATAAGAACAAGTTGTCTTCGATTGATCGTTTGAATGACCAAATAGATTGCCAAGCTAAAAAGATGTGATTCCATGATGTTTACTTAGTGTTTAGGATGTTAGGATAAAATCATACCTATGAATGTTTAATGTGTCAATCGGATTGATTAAAAGATAATACAAATTGATCCCTTCTCAATATCTAGAGGTTAGGAACAATAGGTTGATGTACTCAAAAAATGCAAAGATAGTTTTAATGTGTTTGATTGACTTAGAATGATCCACAAATAGAAAGATACTAATATAATTCACTTCGTTTGCAAAATGTAGGCATATTACCATAAGTTATATGTACGGAATGTAGCGGCTTGGGTCTTCGATCTGGTGGATGAGTTGACCCCTCCAGAGAGACGTACGATAGAGACATGTGGGCTCGGGTTCCTTCTAGATCTTCCTCGATTTCAGCTGAACCAAGGTTTATTGACAGCTATGGTAGAGCGTTGGCACTTTGACCATAACACATTCCATCTACCCCTCAGCGAGATGACCATCACGCCAGAGGATGTATATAGATTATTGAGGATCCCAACCCGTGGAGAGCGGGTTTACTATGATTAGGTCTATGATGGCAGCGCATGTCGACGGGTGTTTAGAGATGCTACTATTGGTGATGATAGTATTACATGGGCGTAGTTCACTTCATTTCCAACTTTTTTAGCTTTGCTAGGAGCCGTGATTGGTGGACTTCTCTTACCGGATAAGAGAGGTCATGGCTTTTCAGTCAGATAGGGTTAGATTCTAGAGGACTTGATATCTCAGCCTTGGAGATTAGACTGGGGATCTTGTGTGCTAGCACAGTTGTATCATGATTTATATGAGGTTGTATATAGGCACAGTGCGGCTATTTCTATAGGTGCAATGTTGTTACAGCTATGGACCTGGGAGCATATCCTGATTACTAAACCCATATCAGCATGAGTGAGAGCTCGAGGATATCCATATGTATTTCTATATGATGGCATGATTTTCCAGCATCGTCTGGGCAAGGTTGAGTTCTGGCGTCGGACTATCGACGATATCGATTAGGTTGTATGGAGACCTTTCTTGGGCTGTGAGGGATGGAGAGAGGATGGTGATGAGCTTCCATATATGTTTTCCCCTTAGTGGATAATTGGTCGATCACCACTATGTATAGAGAGATTCTTCTTTGGGAGAGTACTCTGACAGTATGGTCAAGTACAAGATATGTCGCAGGGTATGGCATTGTATGCTAGAGTACAGGTAGAGCAATCTGTGTGGGGAAATTAGGTTGATTATTAGTTTGCATGTGCATATATTGATCAGCTAGGGTATGTCAAATGGGATATGATGGTTCATGTAGTCGATGTAGGGATGTCTGCTCAGTATCAAGAGTGGTTTCTGCGACATCACTTCACTAGATTCACAGATCCAGCAGAGCCGATTCCTGATGTTGATGAGATGTCTGTTGATGATGGAGATGGAGATGGTTGCGGTGGTGGTGGTAGACCTCAGAGTCAGAGAGTATAGAGAGTACCTTAGGTACAGAGAGCTGCAGGACCTCGGATGCAGGGTGGACATGTTAGAGTTCGAGGTGGTGGATTTGGTCAGTCTAGATAGAGGCGGGTGTAGGTTCCAATGCAGACATAGGTTTGGGCTATTCCAGCTGCATCTTGGGCAGGACAGAGACATAGACGAGTGCAGGCAGCTAGGCAGGTTCCTTTACAGGGCCAGGATTAGTAGAGACCAGCATCTTTGCAGAGACAGGGACAGGTACCCCCTCAGGTAGATCCACAGAGCAGTGCAACACAGGTGATACCATAGCTTCCTTTAGCACCAAAGGCCCCTTAGGCACCTCCAGCGTCTCAGGCACCTCCATTTCCTCCTATTATTGACAGCTTAGTATAGGATGTGCGAGGATTATAGGCAGAGATGACTGCATTTACTGGTTGGTTAGATCAGGTTACCATGATGTTACAACAGTTCTTGGCTACGATAGCTCAGTTACCTACAAGTGCTAGCATGAGTCAAGCACCACCTTCCACACAAGATAGAGTAGGTGATAGGGGTCCTGATGGGTCAGGGGATGGCTTAGGTGCTGCTGGAGATGGATCAGGTGCCCCGACTGGGTCTTGAGATATGAGCTTGATATCCAGATATTGTATTGATGTATCATATATAGTTTTGATCAAGACTTTGATGTATGGATCATTTTGTTGATACATCTTTGATATATTGATTTGATATAGACATTTGATGATGGAGATTTATCTATGATGCTCTTTGATTGATTCCCCTTTGATGTTGATTGACATGAGATTTCTTTATATGCATATCTACATTATGTCTATGATGCACTTACTTTTTATTTATGCTATGGATGCAATGTCTTAGATTATGACATAGATAAATGGAAGCAAATGATGATTTATGCAACTACTTCTAGATGATTTTGATTTTAATTTGATGTATGGTTTATGCAATGCAATGAAATGGATGCAATACTTAGTGCAATGGTAAAATGAATGCAACTATGTTTTTGGATTTTGATGTATGCAACTTAGTTTATGAAATGCATTTCTAAAAGATGAAGGATAAATGAATAATGATTAATGTACAAATTGTGGGCGTCATTTGTGTGTGAGTTAATACACCTTCATGAAATTAGGATGATTAGCTACAATTATATGGAAAGAAACAAGCAATTTAATCTAAAGAATTGAAATTAACATCCATAACATTCCATGGTTCTGTAACTAGGCTTTGCAAGTAGATCTCTCAGCCTTAATCTCCACTAGTGACCATCCTAGAATGAGAATTTGATGATAAATGCCTAATCTAGCTCTCAATTCTCTCAAAATCTCTCAAAGATGAACTCAAATGCTCATGATAAATTATAAATTCTTCACAATTTGCTCTCAAAATGCTCAAGATACTACTCAATTGCTCTTAAATTGCCTATAGTGGTGATGCTATGCATTCAAATTTTATAGGATATTTTATGCTTAGAAATGGCTCATATTTATAGTAAAATCCCAAGGGTAAGGAGTAGAGTGAATTGACCATGGGTTAATCCTTGGTTGAGTTTGATCTCTCAAATGGTTTCAAATGGGGGGACCATTTAAATGGTTGTCTCAAAGGTTGGGACAAGGAGACAAAGTCCTCAATTCTCATTGGTTGATCAAATTATGTTGAAAGAAAATAGGATTAATTTAATTCAATCAATTAATCAAATTAGCCATGTAAGGGTGAATAGGTTCAATTTGATTTTTTATTTAAAACTATACAATTAATTGATCAAAATCAATTATATAATTTGATTGATCCCTTTTTAGGCTTATATTTGATTATTTGATGTCATTATTAATTAATCCTTTGATTTTATTTGATTTAATCTAATTTTATTGATAAATATCCATTTAATTTGATTTTGATCCATTTTGAAGCATTTTAAGCATTTTGATGAGATTTGCTGATTTTGATGATATTAAGGCACTGGGTCAATTTTGGGTGTCTACAGTATCATCCTAAAATACTCTCTATAAGGCAATCCACCCTCGATGATGGGTCGCCTCAAATCTGACCAACTTGCCTCTAATAGGAATCTGAAGAATCCTATATACGTCCTCCAGGGTCACTGTGATCTCACCTATGGGCATATGGAAGGTATTATGCTGACTATGAAACCGCTCGACCAATGTGGTAAGCAGCCCATGGTTCACCCGAATATCCAGGATCCCTAATAACCAACCAAATCCACAAGAAGACACTGAGGCTATCTCCTCCTCATCTAATCGGCCACCTAGATGCATGGTCAGAGGGAAGGTAATCTGAAACTAGACATCAAGAAATTTCTCCTGTGATAAGAAACAATAGACAACACGTCAATACATGGATCAGACTTGACTTAGAAGACTATCACAAAGGTTCTAAATAGGCATCTACAGGCAATGAAAGGCCAATAGAGTAAATATTTTCACTATTTGGCACTTGGAAAATCCTATTGTTTTCCATACGACTTTCTTGCTGGTCTAGAAACTTGTACAAGTATTGGGGTTCCCATATGATTAACCACTCCCATACGAGTCTCCATGACTCCCCGTACAAGCAAGTGGTTAAACTTGCAGGTTCTCATACAAGCACGGAGCATGGGGCATACGACAATTGTAATGCCCCCATATGCATAAAGAAAATTTTGTAGAAACTTGTATGAGCCTACCTAGGCTCTTGTATGAGAATCCAGAGGAAATTACCAAAAACATGCAAAAAAGATAATAAAATCTATCAAACTAGAAAAAACTTGAAATGCAGAGCATAGTTTTCAATTATTCACTGGTAGATGGTAGTCTGTGGGCCTATTGTGAAGTCTCTAGCGCTCGAGTTAATGATTTTGTATGGGGACCACCATTTTTGTTCTCAATGGATAGATGGCTCGAAGGTTTGAAATGAATTGAAAATGACCCTTTTGGCTCTTATATAGGTTTTTGACCTAATTTTTGGCTTTCTCCGATTGACGTGAAAATTATACCCCTAGCTAATTTAGCCATCCTGATTGCATTTTTGTGATCAAAATTGAAATTTGAGATCATTTTACTTATCATTTTTGACGTTTTAATTTTTCAGTCAACTGCAGCTGACCGCTTGTACAATCAGTCTCTTGGACTTCAACCAATGGAAATCTATCATGCCTTTTTCTCCAAAACAATCCATGTATTATTATTTTAGTCAATCTCAGTCAAAAAGGACCTCCCATCAAGCACAGATTATGTCTTAACCGCTTGAAACCTTTTTCTAATCAGATCAGATTCTTCTTGCATCATGTTATTAATCGAATTGCTTCTGATCACTGGGGCACCTAGCCAGATTTTGATTTTTCTCTCGAGGGGGTAGGATCAGGATATCAACATTCCAGTGATCACATCATCAATCAAAACCCCATCTCTTGGGGCATCTTAGCTTCATCGCATCAAATCAAGTTGAGATCATCTTAAATCAAAGGCAACCTAATCAATGGTCTTATACAGTGGTGAATACACTCGAAACCAGACAAGATCAGTCTTCTACGGGCTATTCATTATTGAAACCAGATACATTGATAAAATTGGCTTCATCGATTCAAATCAAGTCCATTTGCTTGATAATCAAATCTCTTAACAGTAATAGGTTTCATCACTTCAAATCAAACTGGTTATTCATTCAAGCCAATCAAAAGGTTTAAGAGTTCTTGACAGATGACTAGTTTCATCACTTCAAATCAAATTGAGCATTCTATTTTATATCTTTTGATCGATCTTCGTCCAATCAAGCTCGGAGTCGGTCTTCTTCAAAAGAATGGTTTCATCGCTTCAAATCAAATTGTTATGGGTCTCATCACTAATAGGTCTTTGAATCAATGCATTGAGCACACATAAATTTAAAAAGGGGAAAATTTAATGACCTAAAAATGGTCACCTAAACCCTAGACCCCTAATCTCAATCACATATCAAGAAACCCTAATCTTGATTATTCTAAGTCCTAAACCAAATAGGCAATTTATCAAATTCAATTTGATCTGACCTGAATCCTAGGTCCTAATTAATCACCGTACTTGATTAATTAATTAATTCCTAAAAATACAATATATTGGCAAATAAACCTTAAGTTAATTATTTAATTGATATTCTAATATATTAATTAAATAAAATTGCTAAATTGTCAATAAAATCCAAAAAGGAATCAAATTAATTAATAAAAACAAAATGTACATTTAAAATCATTTAAATCTTTAAAAATGCATTTGATGTCATCAATTTCAGTTAACAGATTCTCGAATTGGAAACAAATCTGTTTTATTCAGTTAACTTATTCTTATCTTTTTCTCATTTTGGAAACAAAGTTGTTAACTGAAAACTGATTTTGGAAGTTTCCAAAATAACTGATCAGTCACTCCAGTCAACTGAATCTTTTGACCAATCATCTTCTTTGCACATGGATTGTGCTTCCTCAAATTGAATCCTATCCACTCTTTGGCTTTCAATCTTGACCGTCGATTTGAGAGAGATTTCTATAAAAGAGAACATGTTTTCCTTCACAAAGGACCTAGATTTTATTATCGTTATTAGACTATTTTTCATTCAAGCATTCTTAGCTTTCAATTTCTTAGTTTTTGTTAATTGTTTAGTTTACATGCAAACTTCATAATTAGAGCACATTTGATTTTGGAGCTTAAAATCTATCAATACATTTCATTTGGTGCTTAAAATCTACTCTTAATTAGCATTGGATTCACAACAAATCTGCATTTGTATATAATTTGGATCAATCATTTAGCTTCTTTAAATCCTTCGTTTAGAACAGGTGTAGTCATTGAACTTTGCGATGACCTGAGATCAAAGTTCAAACTCCTGCCTACTAGAAGGCAATGAGTCACTTTCGGTTAGCTTAATTGGCTTTGTATCTTGATTTTCATGTTTTGATTAACTAACCATGCAATGATTCATTGAAGTGTGTGTTTGCATCTTGTAGCTACTTGACCATAATTTACATGCACAAAATTTACCACTTATATGTTACAGAGTTTCAAAAGTAGATTTGCCACTTTCTTTATCAGAAAGAAATTAATATCTCACTGCTCTGGGTTCCTATCTCCAATAGATTTTTAATCTTCAAATTACTACCAAAGATTCTAAGAGTTCTTCAAACTGTCTTCACAGAAAAAACCCCACTAGAGTCTCCAATCTGTTGGTGCTCAAATCAACAGATTGGATTTCCTATGGACTTTACAATCCAATGTTGGGAAACCCAAGTGATTTGGCCAACCAACAAGTCACAACCAAAGCAAGGTTGTAAATTCTGCAATTCTGGCTCTGCAGGACCAAGGCTAGTAGGTCTATACCTTAGCTTATCCTTCAAGTCTTAAGGCCTTTTATATCAGATATAACACATTCCAAATCCTCTCTCTCAAGTATGGCAAAGGCACTTGAAAGAAATCAAATTGAAAAAAAAATATTATAAACTGAAATACTTTGTCAGATTGTATGAATACTTAGTAAATATGTATAAAATGAAATGAACAGATGGATAGGATGTCACAAAACTTGAACAATAAACTGAATAACCACAATCCAATAAATGATTAGATCGGTGCATTATTCTATCACAGGCAATAGAGTCCAAATCATCCCAACCCTACATACAACCTTAGAGACAGTTTGTAAGAAACTATCACTTCAACAGTGTTCAAATTAGCATGTATCTTAAGATAAATCCATAGTTTATTTCAATTATGTTTAACTTTTCAAATGACAGACCGATTGATTGTGGTCACAATCAATTGAATTTAACCATGCAAGATGAAAAGACCAAATGATAATAAATTTGCAAATTTAATCAAAAGTATGCAACATTCAAACTACTATATTGAAGAAAATCAAAAGATTTTATCTAAGGGACTAATTGAAAATGAAGTTGAAACAATTCCCACAGATGAAAGAAAAAGTACTTATCTCTATTGATTTTGAAAAAATGGTACATCTAGGTTCATGTTACAGTTGTTGATCACCTCTATCCAATCTGATAATGATAATTTATTTTCACATGGTCTTGGAATCCCTATTTATATAAAGTCCAAGGGATGCTTACAAGATTCATACCAATGTATCTCTTCATAACAAAAACCTATCCCTAGGATCAACAACTGAACAATACAGTTATAATTAAACAATGATTATCATCCTTGTCTAAAAAAATTTGTCGACCATAATGATCCATAATAATAATTTCTAACCAATCAATTGTGATTTGTCTCAAATAATTCAAATAATGATTCTATCTAAGATCATTTTAGTGATTTTATTATATGCTCATCCACAAGTGACTGTATAAACTCTGCATGATAATGGTTGTCATCGATGATATCTCAAACAACTTTGTCATTAAGATCATAATCATTGATGTTGTCGACCACCCTCTGATATCCTCCATTCTCGTGAATATTCTTCAATGAATTTTTGCATGTGATCATCCTTCAGTATTTCACAAAGGTCACATTGTTTCATCACCAGTCAAATCCATAGCGCTCACCACCTTCGAATTCCCTGCATGAGAATATCGATGACATATAAAATAGTACAACAAAACCCTAACTGGCATAAAGATAATATTAAATTATTAAAACAAAGTAAATAAATCCATGTCAATGTTGTCACCCAAGCCTTTTGTCTTTTTCGACAACGAAGGCACGTGTCATAATCTTGCAATGCCACAGTCGTGGTAAAGGACATGCATCTTTGCTTTGAGGCATTGCGCCAACCGTTAGATGAAACACAATCTGCTCGGTGCTTAAACCGCCGATTAACTTTAAGCTTTAATATGCTTCAAAAAAATGACGTGTATCCTTATTAACCTCTTCAACCAATCAGGTGCCGCAAACTATTGTCCTTACTGTCTCATTATTCAGAATTTTTGTGGGCCCAGGACACGTGTTGAGCTGTCGTGATGCATTGAAGAATAAAAAGTGATTATCTTTGTTGTAAGGCATCACAACAGCCGTAGATCTTCACTGAAGGTTAACCGCCGATCATCACATCTTCACTTTTTAGAACCTACGTGCCCAGGATACGTGTTGACATGTCGCAATGCCTCGAAGATTAAATAACATTTATCTTTGGCTTTGAGGAATCACGCCGACCGTAGATGAGATTTGATCTTCAGCAAAGATTAACCATAGATCTTCCCCTCTTCATCTCTCAGAATCTATGGGTCCCAAAACACGTGGTAGCTAATCATGATCCCTTAATGAGTAAAGAACATTTACTTTCTGATCGCGAAAACATGTTGACCGTTGGATCTAAGATAATATGCTTGATGCTTCATTTGCTCTGACCCCACCCAGTCGAGATCTTATACCTGTCAGTAAGTCGTGATTCTGCAATGGGTAAAGGACATTTATCTTTTGATCGTGGGATCACGACAACCGTTGATCTAGTCTAAAGATTAATTCACCGAACAAGTCTGCGAAAGAATAAAATAAATTAAAAAACCCGCAAAAATACATGCAACATTTATATTCATGAATTCAAATATGAAAAAGAACCTAAAGGTAAAATATTACATAAATAGTATCGACAAAGGCATAAAATAAAATACTTCCCTCAGCTATTAATATGAAAATTTGCCTTGTAAATTTGGGTTCCACCACCGACTTCCCTTATTTAGGCATAAGCCTCTTAGGGACCAATAGTCTAATCAACATGTCAGTCACAAAAGGGTGAAGGGTGGAGTCTTTTGTCAAATACTCCTTGATAAAGTCAAATCTATTGATGCTTTCTCTAGTGATGGAAGTCGTAAATTCTATAATTTTATCCTTTAATCTATTATCATTTTTCTACTTGGAATTCCTATGTTGGACCTTTTCCATTGCTAATTCAAACACAACCACAATTTATTGAGGATTATCAAGGGGAAACTTCATCGTGGAAATGCAAGCAGAAAAAGGTTCACTAACATCATTTACCTTACTATTAAAAGGATTTTCCAAGTCCTTATTTAAATCACTATTAGGAACCACCATTTTCTTAGTGCATGGTATGGTATGCAACGTGATTTCTCTAAATACCTTAAAATTTGGTTGACGAACTATTCCATCAACCATAAAATTAGTGGAGAATGAAAGAGATGTATTGAATAAAATGGGAGGATAGATTTTATTCTAACTCCCTTCTAAAAAATATATTGATTCGTAGAGAAGATTTCTTTGAACACATTCTTTATTTAGGGTATAATTATCTAAGTTAAGATTCTTTTTTTTTTTTAATCTTCCTTTGCCTTGGAAATCCTTGTTCCAATTTCATCAAAAACCAGAGTTGGGCATTCTTTTTATAACCAAAAGATGAAATGGGGGTGATGCAAAGCCCTTTGTATCACAATAGGATCTCACCACCTCATTCAATACACTAAACTACAAATCCTTCCAAAAGGCTCTAACACCCTATCATCACTCATGTCATCTTCTTTGGTCTCTAGGACCAAGAATAGGTCTCTCTTCAAAGGAATGGTTTCACAAACTTTAAGAATCACCCTATCAATGGTGAATTCATTCTTCTTAGACATCACTAAGGTCATATGATACTTTTAGTGTCATGATAATCCCCAAGTTCAAGTTATGCACTCCCTCCTAAGCATTTCCAAGTCCTAAGGGCTAGTAGCCCTAACCAGAGAGTTTCCTAAGGATAAATCCTAAAGTTTTCAAAGGACCTATTGAAAAAACCACATATTCAGACACCCTTTAAGGAGATACTACAAACCCCAACTTTGCAGGTCTTAACTCCAAGTTCACATACCCAGATGATACCAAGTACCTACTAGGCCTAATAGCCCTATCAAGTGAATTTTACAAACAAAGTGCTCTTCAAAGGGATAGTCTGATTACCAAACCATTTGGGACACCAAGGATGATATAAATATGGACCAAATACAAAGTCTCATACCTAGAATCCACCGTTTGTTGAAGTTATGCTCATTGTAGTACTTGATCGAGCAGTCACATTACGATGCATGTCCCAATATTTTCACTTGCACAACACCCCACCGGCCATCTCCCACTCTAAGACCATAAAAATCTTAAAGTGCACTCTCATACCTTGCAAACACCTAAGTCATAGATTTTCCCCATGGTGAATTTGCAAGATACGAGTGAAACTCTATGAAACCCTAGGTATGGGAGGGTTTCTCGACTGTTACCACATAATTAAGTGCAACTTTCTTTTTCCTCCACCAAATCACCCCAAACCAAGTGCAAATGAAAACTAATGCATGCCCCTTACTTCACCAACAAATATTTCTTCAAGAGGCCACCATACGGAACCGTACAAGTGTAGAATAGAGAAAAAACACAAGAAAATCACAGTAATTCTTATTGTGCAAGTGTCAAAACTTTACAAATTAATCAACCCAACCCTGAATTCGAGTTTGGTTGCCTTAAAACATGTTTCCCAATGGTTCATAACTGGAAATGAAGAGTTATGACCGTTGGCCTTCCAACTTCTGAAATCTTGCAACATTGTTGAAAAGTTGCATTATGCAACATTTACAACTTTTGCAATATTTGCAATTTTTACACAATATTAAAAACCCAAACATTTGGTGTGACCCCTCGACCAAAACAAATTTAAAAACATGTACGAACAACTAGAAAATATCCTAGGACTTTCATAGACCCCTAGTGCCCCTATGCCCAGTGTGGCTTATAAATCACCTACCTAGGACATTGGGTTACAAAATGGGGTAACTTATTAAAAATTAAACTCAAGCACATATCATATCCTAAACCAATTGAATTTGGATCTAAAGATCCTCTTTGGTCTACATGTCTTTCTTGGTAGATGTCCATGCATCAGGGGGGATGGGAGGGGTTGGACTAGAAGAAATTGGTTGTGAGATACAAGGAGAAGTCCCTTGGGTAGAATTAGTAATAGCCATATGAGACTTGCTAGACCTAGGCATTGGCAATTCATCCATGTTAGGTTGAGCGACAACTTGCAAAGAGACTGGATCATTTGACACAAAAGGAATGACATTGAGTATGGATTTATTGGAAATAATATTTAGTGATAGAACCCCGATCTAAGGAGATATTCGAGGCTAGGGGATCATTAAATGTTTTAAAAGGAGCATTAATGATACTAGGGATACCATTGTGGTTATCAAAGATAAGCTTCTATTAACAAATTTTTGAAAAGGTCTAGGAATACTAGCATTTTCATTAATGATGGAACAATTACGATGTAGATGTCATTCTTCCTTACAAAGGAAGCAACTGTTCAAACTACCTAGAACTTCAATGCTACATAATAAATATTTATTGACAAATTCAATCTTGATAATCTCTGAAATATCCACATTAAGATCTAGCAAAATTAGAATTAGGACTCTCGCATCCATTTGAATAAGGCTGGCATGTTTATGTTCAACCCTCCAAACTTTGCCAAACTAAGAAACCAATTAATGTAAAAAGACCCATAATGAGAGGGGGGGATTTTTATTATTATAACACACCTTGGGTAGAGAAGGGCCAAAACTTGTTTAGATATCAATTCAAGAGACCAAAAAATGGACCTAAAGACTTGAGTCTCCAATTGTGCAATGTGGTCTTACCTATCATTGTTTGTCTATCCAAATAGTGGAGGATGTGTATGTGGGCATTAAGGGAAGGATGTGTAGCTGGTACCCCTGGATCACAAGGAGATGTGATTATGATGGTGATGGGACAGGCAGTGTGTCGTATGATGGCACAATTGGTGATGAATGAATTGTGAAGGATTTGGGAATGGATGCAACCTGGCTTCCTCCTTCCTTGTCGTCGCCCTCTAAACCCTTCTCTCCCTTCTCTGCCCATCAATTTTCATTAATTGAAAAGGTTTGAGAAATTATCAAGTAAATATAGTTAGCAGTTATAACACCAAATTCCTTGCCTCTTCCAGCATTCTCTAAATTATGCATTGAATGGGAGCCTTGAAACAGCATATGAACATCAATTAAAATACATTTACAGGGGCGTTCATGATTACTTTGGTAGACATGCATGTAGAACGTGGAAACATAGACAAGAAATAACGAACTGTTTAATAGCATGCCTCAGATTAATATCATCTCATGAAACCAATGGTTATATGATATAAGATTTTAGAAACTTTGGGGCCCATTTGGTTGCACCCCAAAATCGGGTTATGCAACCCATAACCCAGTTTTGGGGTGCAATTCCCTGTTTGGCGACCGTTTTAAAAAATGCGAATATGGATTGGCATAACCCCATTTGGGAAAAAACGTGGATGTCGAAATTCCACCTCAGGAGGTGGAATGACTTTTGAATCCACGGTTATTGCCTCAAATAAAATAAATTTAAGCTTCCCGTCGGGTCCGGGCAACTCCACGTTTTTGCATTTAAACCCATTTTAAATTTTTGGGCAACGTCTGCAGCATATCACATTTTTTACGCTAGGGTTTTGCTGCGTGTTGGTGTTCGAGGGAGGCGCTGCTTTGAACAGGTAATACTCTGAGTCTCTGTAAATTATTACTAGAAAGTTAGAAACCATTTTATGGAAATGAACTGTGTCTTTAGTATCATGTCTGATTATATTTGGCTGAGTTTGATCTGTCAAATTTCCGACCACCGAGTCTCTGCCAAGCCCAAAACTTGGATTCTTATTGTCATGTCCTTATGATCATGACAAACAGCATGACTGAGTATTATTGGCATTCAAAGAATCAACAGCACATTCTTGAAGGATGTCCTCTGCCTCCCACCCAATGTCCCGAACTCTCTGAAGCCATTTTTTCGCAAACTCTTTTTCTTCAGTGTTCTTTTCATCAGCCTCATTTAGATAACAATTAATTTCCTCTATTCTGTACTTCAACCCTTCAAAATGTTCCCTGAAGTTTACCACTATGTTCACCTCATTAGCCACTTG
>MU227495.1:884116-924565 GCA_018584345.1 Thuja plicata | reverse complement strand
ACATTCTCGACGCTTCTCAAGTCATAGACGCTGCCCCGCCAATACTGAGCATCAAGAACAGCGTTTCGGAAGGAGTAGAGAGAAACAATAGAAGCTTCAAGCATCGAAGGGTTTGCATTCGTTTGTCCTCCTTTCTCTTGTTTGTACATTTTATTGCTCATGTTTCTGTTATTCGTTTAGTAGTTATTGCGTACTTGATTTGCATTCACTTGTGAACCTTTGCTACTAACCCCCGCCCTTGGAAAGATGTGGGAAACCAGAGAGAGGCGTACAGAAGCCTATCAATTTCGTCTTGCTTTGTTCGATTAAAACCCTTACCGCTACTAGAAATTCCTTGTTGAAAGCAATACTGTTCGAATAGTTGACTCTGTGATTGCTGCGGTCCCCTGATGTCGTACGTCTGCCATTTCTGACCAGCCCTATGTCCACTGAACACTCTGCTCGAATCTCTGCCTAAGCCCTCAGATCTTGCCATGAATCGTCTCTATGATTGTTGTTGTTCCATATTCATATTCTTCACCGTAGTTGAGAAATGTTATTAGGAGGCATGTTAACAATATCATCTGTGCCCAATGTCTTTTATCGGTGGTGACTTTGTCAAATATATGGTAAGGAGGTATGATTCTAAATATAGTGTGTTTTGGAAAGCACTAGAAGTTGAATGATTTCATCCACAAAGCCATCCAATTATGATGTAGTTTGGTTAAACAAAGCTACAAATGAAGTTATAAATAATGATGCCTTGAGATAAACATACAAGATCCATCAATGTGTATATATTTTTATGCACATTCCTTAGCACGGGATCATAGTTCAGATTAAAGACCTCATTCATGAAGAAGGATCCCTATGGTTTAGATACATTCAAATTTTACTTCATCAATACCTATCATTCCTCGTGTCACATTGCTGGTGAAGATGTTTTGAAGATGTTATTTCATCTCACGTATATGGAATCTAATATTCAAGACAACATGGTAAATACATTATTTGACTTTGCAACTTTCCTAGAAGATGATATACACAGATAGATGGTGGCCATCAAGGCCAACGATGTAAATTTTGACATTAAATGATACATTTTGATGTGCCATACATTTTTACATCCAGTGAGAGGTATTTGGGATGAGATCTGTAGGTTAGAGACGTTGATGAGAAAAAGGAATGCCCTTCCTATTTACTATTGGACTTATAAATGGGATTGGGATTGTCACAGATCAGACTTTATCATTTTTTAGGAGTTATTCATGAAGAATTTATTTGGATAATTTGGAGAACAAGTTGAAATTATTTCAAATGATATCATGGGATTTCTAAGGTCAGCTAAGAAAAATTCACAATTTGGAATAAGTAACAATTGGGGTGATTAGAATCTCCATCAATACTCCACCTCATTTAGGATACATGGGTTCCCTGTCAAGCCCCATCTCTTGTTAGATGTGTAACTAAAAGGATAGCATACTTGGAAATTATCAAGTAACTAAATGAATCTAATAAAACTCATTTGAGAGGTCAAAATAAAGGCTCATTATTTCCTACCTCATTGAGGTTTATATACTTTCAAACTACTAACAAGGACGGGTTAGATCAAATACATTCAATGTTGAAAAAGTATAGGATGTCATTTGCATTACCCAATAGTAAATTTTGACCCAAAAGGATTCATCATTGTTGTAAGGGAAATTATAAAGAGATTTTCATTTCCTCGTGAGGTCTAATTTGATGAATATATCACTAGGACTTGCCTCTTAATTGAGGTGGTGAATGATATAAGAAGGAAGTGTGTTTGGAATTGTTAGGGGTGAGAAATTGAAGATGTAAAAAGGCCCTATATTTTTAGGATACTTTCCAAATGAAGAAAATAAGATGGTCAAATATAGAATATGTTACCCAATACAAAACAAATGATGATAGCAAAAGAAGAAAGACCACTAGTTCAAAGGGATTCTAATATCCCTGTTAAGCCATATGTTAGGGATAAAAGTGAAGAGACAAAAAATAAATCTCAAAATGTTGGAGAATAACAAATCAAGAAGCAAAAGACCTTTGATCCAAGAGGGAAAGGAAAAATTATTGATATAATTAAGGTTGAATATGTTACAGAGGTGCCAACAAGGCAGGAAGTTGTTGTATATAATTTCTCACCAACAAGGATGATTATCCTTGTCATGCTTGCAAATAGAAGTGAGGAGTACTTAATGGTTTCCACTAGTAATATTGGTGATATAAGGGCTTTGGCTTGTCGGAGGTTCATATCTAATGATGATTTGTTAAGACAAGGAGTTCAGAGAAAATGTGGTTAGAATAAGACAAGATGAGTATCAAAGGAAAGTTTCAAAAAAGTAAAATAAAGCTGACACATCCCAATGGCAAGAGGTAGAAAAGCAAGTTTTGCGACAATTTGATTTAAAAGTGGATAATATTACTCCTGAGTGGGGTGGGGAAATGCTAAGAGATAGTAGATTGTTATTTTTTCCTGATTAGGACATAACAACTACCCTTTCCTTTGACATAAAAGAAAAAATAAATAGGTCTACATAATATAGGAATATGCTAAGCGAGCAATTTTTGGATTAGGGTTTAGCCCTAGTTTTGAGACCCTTGCAATCAAGGCCTTAGCTCCCAATATAGATAAGGAAAATGTTGTAGATAGCATTTATGAGGTTAAAGGTGATATTGTGATACAGATTCTCTCTCTCTCTCTGATGCAATCAAGGATGGAGAAACCTTAATGAGATCAATCCAACCCTTGCAGCCAACACAACACAACGGAAGAAAACAAGAAAAAAAGGTAAAAATAAGAGATTCAATTTTTTATTATCATTTAAAATCATTTACAACAGATTTGCAACATTTTGTTTCACATGTAAGTCATACATGCCAAGCACACAAGCCTGATTACACTCAAAATCTTCCAAATCTTATATAGTTTAAGATAAATAATCTTATGATATCATCCCCCTCCTTAGGAACAAGTCCATAAGCTTATAAAGAAATCACAATCATTGGTCGACCCAAAAAAGATTACATTCCCCAAGAAATGAGTAAACAATTACACCCAAATAGGTCAGGACCCAAATATTAAAGAATAACCTCCAATGAAATATTTAATTGAATCGATCACATAACTAAGTCGACCTCAAACGTAATAATGAGATGGCATGATCGCGCTCGGAAAAACTAACCGGAAGATCGGGAAACCAATTGAAAACACAACCACCAACCGGGATATGAAGAACATGACAGATACGTGAAGAATCTTTCATAACTTATGCACAATGAAACGAAATGATTTGTGATCATAGGATAAGCTCTAGGACAAAGCTAAGAACACGTCATGACCACAACCAAAAATTACAAGCACAGATCAACCGCTACCCAAAACACCAAAAATTGCCCAACTGGAACAAAACAGAAAATAAACTAAAGGAAATATTTTTGGTTGATGCAAGATTGCCAAGGTCATAAGATGCTCCTGCATCAGACGCCCCAAGTAAAAGAAAATGTTCCATAAGAGAAACTTATAAACATTTGACAAGTTGTGGAACATAAATCCCATGCTTTTTTTGGATCCAAACCTCCTCTTTAGCTGCAACTCTCTACCTCTACACCTCTGCACTCTCCTCTGTCAAATCCACCAACTTACTCCTCTCTGAACTCATTTCATCATACCTTCTATCAACACTATATCTCAAATCACTACCTCTTCCCTTTTTCATAACTTATCTACCCCTGTTACAAATTATCATATGTTGAGCAACCAAGGTCCTCTTGTGCACCACCTTACCCTTCTTACAATAAGATACCAACTTGCCTTCACCAGCTTCACCTTCAAGTTCCTTCTTTAGATCCATACTAACCTCTGTAGTCTTCTTCTCTGAACAATAACTCTTCACCATACTCAAATTCCTTGCATTTCCTCCTTCTGCTTCCTTCAAAGGAACTAGAGTAAGATTATGTCCATCCTTCTCTATTGTGACCAAATTTCTTCTTCAATCATGAATAACTTCTCTATCAAATTGCCAAGGTCTTCCCAATAGAACATGACAAGTACTATAGACACCCTATCACATAATACTTCATCTCTGTAAGGTTCAACGTTGAAGTTAACCAAATATTGATCTTTCACCTCCACCATATGATCATCTGAAAACCAACCTATCCTATAAGGACAAGGATGTTAAACCTCTTCAATCCAAGCTTCTACACCATCTCTTCTAATACCAATTTTTCAATACTATCACTGTCCATAACAACTTTACAATACTTACCTCCTAATTTGCAAGCAGTCCTAAACAATTTCCTCCTTTGTAAAGGTTCAACTTCCTTCTTACTCAACATAACTCTCCTAAGCATAAGAGACTCTCCTATCTCAAGTTTAGCTTCATTTTCCACAACTTCACCAGTATTATGTTCCTCATGTGCCATAATATTTTATTTTCCTATGTTCTTACTAGATCCTTCAGAACATTGAAAATCTCTATGTCATATTCTACCACATTTGAAACAAGCACCCTTGAAATCCTTGCTACCATTCTCTCTTCTAGGTATCTTCTGATCATATTCAACTTCTATGGTTTGCTTCTCTTTGTCATTATTGCTAACTTGCTTTTCTTTTCTTCTAAGGTTACCTTGTTTCCTCTTCAACTTATCTTTTGCCCTTAATGCATAATGATAAGCATCTTCAATAGTACTAATCCTCAACATACTCAACTCATCCTGAATATTAAATCTCTAACCATTAACATACCTAGCCACCTTATCCTTAGATAATTCCTTGTGACCAGATTCGATAGTCATCAAGTATAGGATTCCTTTGTATATTCCTCCACACTCATGTCTTTATGCCTTAAATTCTACAATTTCTTGAACAACTCTAATTCATAACCTTCAAGAATGAATTTAGCTTTTAACCTAGCAACCATCACCCTCCATTTTTTGTCTCACCATGCTCTTCTCTATCTTTCTGCGATTCCTTCCACCACAAGGTAGGAAGACCCTTCAACTTAGTTTGTGCTAACCTAACCCTCTTTGGATCTCTGATATCTTCAAGCTCAAAGTAACCTTCTAACTCTCCAATCCAGTCTATCAAATCCTCGGGATGTAATGAACCAGTGAAATTAGAAACATCCATCTTATGACCTTTACTTGATTGTGCCACATATCTCACAAATCTTTCTTCATCTACAGGGATCTCAGCATCTACAGTATGAAGATCTTCAACAACCTCCTCAAATTCTTCTTCAATCTCAAGATTCCTTCTCAATCTAGTCAACACACTTATGATCTCATTCCTCATCTCCACTCTAAAGTTTTCCATCATTTTCTCTAGCATTCTAGGGTTCATTCTTCTAGGAGACATCTTCCAACCCTCAGGTGCAATTGTCTCTCCAACTGGTTATCTCTCTCAAGATGTTCCTCCAACCGGTGATCTATTAGACACACAAGCAACCTGCCTCCAATCAGTATGCCTTCAATACTCAACAACTAATAGAAGCAATAGAAAACCCTTCCTAGCCAACTTGTACAAGTTCTCTGTGATTGCAAGTCAGATCTACACTATGTCACCTCACGATCAACAGGTCTAGGGCTTCACAAGTTAGGAACTTGGATCTACCAACACAAGAATCTCCACCTTATTCAACCTCCATCTTGTTCAATATACTTAAACCTTGAGCTTTGATACCACCTAATGTAGTCAAGGATGGAGAAACCTCAAGGAGATCGTTCCAACCCTTGCAGCCAACACAACACAATGAAATAAAACAAGACAAAATAGGTAAAAATGAGATATTCAACTTTTTATTATCATTGAAAATCATTTGCAACAGATCTGCAACATGTTGTTTCACATGCCAGTCATACATGCCAAGCACATAGGCCTGATTAAACTCAAAACCTTCCAAATTCTATCCAAGCTAATCCAAATAATCTTATGAGATCATCCCCCTCCTTAGGAACAAGTCCATAAGCTTATAAAGCAATCACAATTATCGATTGGCCCAAAAAAGATTATATTGCCCAAGAAATGAGTAAATACATTACACCCAAATAGGTCAGGACCCAAATCTTAAAGAAAACTCTCTAATGAAATATTTAAGTGAAGCGATCCCATAACTAATTCGGCCTCAAACATAATAATGAGTTGGCATGATCATGCTCAGAAAAACTAACCGAAAGATCGGGAAATCGAACAGAAAACCCAACCACCAACCGGGAAATGAAGAACATGACAAATTCGCGAAGAATCTGTCATAATTTATGCACGATGAAACCAAATGAGTTGTGATCATAGGATAAGCTCTATAACGAATGTAAGAACACGTTGTCACGACCGCAACCAAAATAAAAAGAATAGATCGACCGCCACCCAAAAAATCAAAAACTGCCCAACTAGAACAAAACATACAATAAACTAAAGGAAATATTTGTGGTTGATGCAAGATTGCCAAGATCCTCTCTCTCTCTCTCTCTCTCTCTCTCTCTCTCTCTCTCTCTCTTGTTTGACTCCAATTATCTCTCTTTTCCACACATTTGTCTATCTGTCTACACCTGTCATTTTGCATCTTCCTCTCTTTTCTCTTTCTGTCCCACTCTCCCATTATAACTCTCTTTCTCACCTCATCTCATTCTTTATATTTATCCTTGTTGTCTCTACCTCCATATTTTTCTTTTTCTTTCTATATGTTTGAACTAATTACCATCTAGGTATCTACATAACTGCACCGATTCACGAAATAGTTGATATCAAATTTTGTCAATTCAGTTCTTGATTGGCTCGACCTTTTTCAATCATCTTGCATATTGTAAGAAATTATAAACCATTGACATTGAAAGGAAAATCCCTCCTCAAGAAGAAATACCTTCCATATAAAAACACATATTTTGAGGAGCAAACTCAAAATATAAGTCATATTCTCATTTAAAAGGAAGTACATTTAGCATGTGTTCTTTACACCACACATTATAATTATGTGTTTCTTGGTACTCAATACAACATTTGCAAGCCTCCCAATTTGAAATTAATTTTCTTAGATTTTCTCATTTCTGGATTAATTTTCTTGTTTTTCTCCACTAGTAGTCCTATATATAACAATGACGATTGTCCACGACATCAAACCCCACTTTAAAATTATTAAAACACCATTGATACCCACTTCTAACTATTTTTGCTTCTATCAAATTCCTGTAGTTTAAACTGAGTACCATCTAGGTATCTACAACATAACTACCAATTTATTAAATAGTTAATGACAATTTTGTCAAATTTAATTATTGAATGACTCAATATATTTTAATCATCAACATAATTGCATTAATTTATCAAATAGTTAATGAAACTTTTTATGACAAATTTCTTCAATTCAATTGTAAAATTGCTCGATCTTTTTGAATCATCTTGCATGTTGTAAGACATTATGTAATTAGCTAATAGGCTTCCTTTAGGGAGAAACCCTTGATCGGAAAACTATCCCACGGTGAAATTCAAGGAGTTGAAATTTTTCACCGTTGCCGTAAAAAAAATGTGGGTGAGAGCACAAAAAATAAGGCAATAAAAAATTAGCTTTGCCTCCATATCCATGTTGATTATAAGATACACTCTATTAGGGCTTATGTGTTGCATATCGTTACATGGTACAATTTATTTTATTATGTAGTATATTAAGCTTCTAAATATTAATAACATTTGTGGAAAAACAAAGCTAATATCGTTTTAATAATAAAATAAGGTCTATGCATATTTTATTAAATTTATGATATTTTTAAATTTGATAATTTTTATTTTCTTAATTGAAGGCGTATTTTTTTAGAATGACTTATCAAGTTCAAAACATTATGTAAGGTTTTGACTTCTACTATTTGCTGTGAAATAGATATTAAATTATTTTTCATGAATATAAATTTTTTGTTAAATTTAATAGTTGAATTTCTTGTATTTTAAATTTTTTTACATAAATTTTAATATTTTATTCTTGAAGACATGAGTTGTTGCAAATTATTATTTATAAAATAGGAATCAATAAATGATACTTTAGTTTACATATTTAAATCTTGAAATCGTCTTTTTAAAAAATATCACTTTCTCATAAAAAAATATTTTAAATTTTTGTTTAAAAAATAATACATATAATTTGCTTAATGTATTACCTCTTGTGTACCTTTGATTTCGTTGTTTAGATTTGTATTTGTGGATTCTCAATTCTTTGGTTTTCACTTTTAATATTTGGGCATTGAAATAATTGTGATTAAGGATTCATTTTTATTTGTCGTAAGGTAACATTTCAATTGATTGTTCTGGAATGTTATATATAATTACTGAAAATAATCTGGTAAAGCAAACTGCAACCAAAGGCTCTAAAAAGTTAACTACTAAAATAAAAACTAAAGTACTAAATAAAGGGTCAATAAAAGAAATTACAAGTGTAAAATAAATAAGAATAAACCTAAGTAACAAATGATTAAAAAGAGTAAATAAATTAACCATCCATATAACAAGTAAAGATTGCATAGTTTTAAAAAGAAAAAAAAAATACAAAATGAAAAATTACAACAAAAGCAATAATTAAAATCATATTAATTTTTTCTTAATCAACTAAAATTAATAAAGGAAAAAATTGACTTAGTCAAACCCAATAAAATAGAAGGAAAATAAATATTAGCAAATGAAAAATCAACTAAAAATAAAGATTAAACCAACCAAAGAAATATTAAAGTTTAATTTAAAAGAAACAAAGATATAGAATAGGACTAACCAAAGCACTCAAATGGGAGGTTAAGCCAAGGAAAAACTAACGAGAAAGGAGGAATTATAAAGATAAGATAAAAAAAGGGCTAATTTAGAACAATAAATGAACACTCATAATTATTACCTACTAGCAATGGCACCTTAGGGTGCAATGGGTATAGGGTGCAATGGGTATACAGAGGAATGTTTTAGTAATGTGAAACTAGTGGAATGTTTTAGGAATCTTGTTTGTACAATATAGATTCTGGTAACCCTTTTTTTTTCATGCACATGTGATTTCTTCTCTTAAAACTTCTCATATCATGGATCTTATAAGAGCTATTCAAGAATACATGTTTACATATATATGTACTTAGAGAAAAAAATTAAACCATTGTTTTGCCTCTTAATCAAGATATCTATTATAACATTCTCATTTTCATTAATGCAAAGAACACCAAATTCATTCTAAAACATAAAAATAAAAATAAAAGTTAAAAATCATCAACTTGAATGAGAATGATAGTTTGGCTACATTAAAATGCACTAAAAGCAATGATGATTAGTATGTAGCTTAAACTAATAGCAAGAAGAAAAATTGCACCACTACACAAGTGCATATATGAAAACTAAAAATTCTAGATCACGTGTATAATAGTTTAACTCATGGTCCTTAATAGTTTAGCTCAAGGTCGAATCAAAACAAATCACTTAATTGTCCTACATAATGAAATCTCCTAACAACTCATTGAGAACATAAAATACTCTCATGCTTTTGAGAGCGCAACATTTTCCATTTCTTATTAAAAGGAGTAATTGGTTCATCCCTCAAAAATAGGAATCTTAAAAATATTTTGAGCAATGCCCAAATCACAGTTTATTATCAGTTGTGTCCACAATATTCCCTACTCTGCCAACTAGGCACATAGTACTACTCTGCCAACTAGGCATATAGTACTACTCAACTCAGTATATCTCAAAGTACAATCTCAAAATATAAGATTTAACAAGAAAAGAAAAACTCTTTTGACCACCATCTAAAGTGTAACATACTCAACACAATTGATAAATCATATTTCAAATTGTTCAACTATCCGATGTACACTTTAGTACAATTTTTTTTTTTATTAAAGTAAAAATTTAAAATTAAAATGATCTCACCTACACCATTCTCCATCCCATTCACTTGCAAAGCACTAAATAAACTTATCTTTTAACTATTAAACCAATAACATAATATAATTTTACTAATAGTTATAAGAGATTTCATAATACTTAGTTTAACAATTTCAAAAATAACTTTCTTTCTAAATATGGTCAATAGATTTGTACATATAATTGCTTATGTATTTTAAAAGTATATAAATAATACTATATTTAATATAAAATATTGTGCATATTAAATTAATGTATCTTATATGCACATATCAAATTGTTATTCTTAATATGTTAATCTATATATACTTCCTATCGCCTAACCCTTACACCTCTTTTGATACAAGCCCTAATAAACTATTGAAAGACAACTCCCTCCCCAAAAAGAAATACCTTCTTTGTAAAAACTTATTTTAAGAATGACATTCACCAAAACCTACCAATCTATCTGCTTACAGACTAGAAAATAAAATATTATGTTCAATTATGCATCACTATCCACCTATCCATTAACTAGTGCAATTACTAGTTAATAATATTATCTGAATATTTTAAGAAATAAATAATTCTCTAATATTGCTTGACTCATGTCGGTACAGAGTATTTGCGTTGACGCATAAAGAAAATCTGGCGAGCATGTGATGTGACAGGTGTCGCGAACTCCCCACTCTTAAAAAAAGCATTAAAATCACATAAAATGTAAACCGACACAGGAGCCATGAGATGTCCATGTTAGTGCCAGCACTTCTACATTTGACCATATTTGACTAAATTATAACCTGCAAATCATAAGTTGCAGTTAACACAAAATTGCAGTAATGAATCTGATCCTCTGATATGTTTCTCTCATCGACCCGAATTGGAAAGCAACCGACGTGGAAAATGTTAAATGACATAAATGCGACATAAAAATCTGACTGTAACTTCCAAACCAATAAATTTTGGAGCCGGACTCCCACGTAGGTTCACACGAAGTGCCGTAAATGTTAATGAAGTTTGCTCTCAGAATGTACCCGCAATTTGGTAAGCTCGTCCCGTGGAATAAAACATGACGATTTGCCAGCACATCCTGGCTTATTATTTGTATTTTGTGCTCAGCCTGAGGACGACACTACAGACTTATCTGTGTGCAATCACTGCACCACATGCCTTTGTCCTACTTCTCTTGATGGGAAAAGACTGGTGTTGGGTCTGCTCAGGGAACGCATAGACTATGCAGCACCACTTTTATCTCTGCAAAATTCAAGTACCCAATTCAATCAATGGTCTTAACTCTGCTAAATTCAAGTACCCAATTCAATCTGAGAGAAAGCATGGACTTGCCTGTAGGATTGGGATGAGGATTTGACAGAATTCATTGTAATGTGATGCAAATCCAGCACATAATGCACAGTTCCATCTGACACAAATGCTGGTTTCAGCCGTCAAGGCCTACTGGACTCAGATCTAGGCCTGGAATTGGCGGTTTTCTTCAGTAAATGCAGTAATCTTTTTCTTCTTTTAACAGCTAGCCTCTCGTAGGTTGTGATTGCTTAAACTGGGTTTCAAGCTCAGGGGTTCCTAGGAACGAACAGGATAGTCGGGCTTACGTGTCTATTTTTCTTCAAGTTGGAGAGCTTGCGGTGTTATGATGTATATTTGGCAAGGTAGGATGAAAAGCCATTATGTTAGCAGGTTCCAGTAGTGTTTTTCAACTTGTCAAGTCTTTAATAGAGAAAAGAAAGAGCTTGATAACCAGAAATTCATTTGGGAGGATAATTGCTTTTTGATCTTTGATATCCTTAGAGATAACATGCATTCAAATTTGACCCTGGTCATGCCCATGTCTCTCTTGCACAATATGTAACTATTCAAGAGTTTCACAGAATTTGGGGGTTTATCGATGAGGCCTCGTCTATTGCTTGAGAAATTTAGGATTGTTCTGTAATCTGCATTTTATGTTTGGAACACCAACATCCACTGCCACAGCTTCATAAAACTACGTTTTTGAAAGGAACCTGTCTGATGTCTTAGACAATTGATTATTTAAAAAGGCAGCTTATTTGTTTAGTTATCTGTGCAGGCGCTCATGGGTAGGCTGAACTGATTCCATTCTGTAATAAGCGATGGGAAGGGCCAGTAAATGGCTTAGAAATTTATTGGGAGCGAAGAAAGAATCTAAACAAAATGTTGTTGCTCCTCCTCCTGCCTTCAAAGAGACTGTTGTGGATGAAAACGTAAGCCAATTCTTTCCTCGGAAAATTCTTCTACATAGCCTAAGGTTGCTGGGATAATCTGTCTTATGTGTCTGTTTTAGAATTCATATAACCAAATCTTGGGAACAATTCTATCCTCAGAGAGGGCTTTAATTCAAAAGTACATACATACCCTGGTATTAGCCTATGGCTTACATGAGATCTGGGATGAATTAATAAGCCCTTATTCTCATGTAGTTACAGTCAAAATAGTGAGAGTTGAAATTTGTGCTGATTTATTTGTATGTTGCAGAAGAAGGCTCCCAAGGAAAAACGCAGGTGGAGCTTCAGGAGGTCGGTAAAAGACCAGACTGCAGAGCCAGTAATATCGATTGTGGAACCTAGGCCCTCATATCTTTTAGAGACTGAGAGTGAGCAGAGCAAGCATGCTATTGCAGTGGCCGCCGCTACAGCTGCTGCTGCTGACGCAGCTGTTGCAGCCGCCCAAGCAGCTGCGGCTGTTGTCAGATTAACAAGCACTGGATGCAATCCTAGCTATGGAGTTGCTGCCAGAGAGCAATGGGCCGCCACAAAGATTCAGACTTCATTCCGAGGATATTTGGTTGGTAGACAAACTCATTTTTTTTCTGAGGAAACTTCATTTTCACACATTGTCAATTCTCAGAGATCTATTCCTAATATTGTGCCCTGATTCTTTTTTTCCCTAATGAATTTTTTAATTATTTCAGTCTCTATTTGTCACCTAGTAGAAAATTCTTGTAATCAAAGTTAGCATCCCTGCTATTCCTCCTGTTTGTAAAGGTCATATTTTGTAAGCATAAAATTTGTCATAATTTGGTCTGATAGCTATATCCTAATTAAAGATTGAGGCTCTGATGAGCATCAATTATATTTGTAATGCTGAGTTGCTTACCGTATGAATTTCGATTTCATTAAAATGTAGTTTGGCTGTACATTGGATTTGAATAGACTTATGATCTGGATTAGGTCAGTTTAGCATTCTAAAAATATAAGGTATTTTTTTTACCTTATAGGATGGATCTACCTTTGTTGCAGGCAAGAAGAGCTCTGTGTGCTCTTAAAAGCTTGGTAAAGTTGCAAGCATTGGTTCGAGGCCACATTGTGCGAAAGCAAGCAGCTGAAACACTGCGCAGCATGCAAGCACTAGTTAGAGTTCAAGCCGTGGTGCGCGCCCGTCGAGTCAGAATGTCTGAAGAAGGGCAGGCAGTTCAGAGGCAGTTGCTTCAAAGGCGCCAACAAGAGTCCCACACACAGAAATCTCCTGTAAGTAAATATTTTTCCAACAATGGGCACACTGAGTTTTAATGGTAGATTCAAACTTGAGACTCAAATTAGACGTATAATGCATCCCTGTACAAATTGGATAGAGCTGATCCCCTTACCATGTAGGCAAAGGTGAGATTACTGGGCTTTTACTGTTTGCAGGGATGGGCAGTTATTTTTGTAATTAGATGCAAGCCCAGGAAGATTACAAGGATTTCCTGGCTTCTAGAGACCTACGCATATTCCTAACTGCAGAATTTGTCTGCAGCTGAAATCTGAGCTTCGGCATGGGTTATGATTGAGCCTTAAGGGAATTTAAAAGTCGAACCTCAACAAAAAATAAAATTGGTTTATTTAGTATTTATTTTTGTGGTATTTTTATTATGCAGGAGTATTTGTAAATTTTTAATAGTAAAGTCATCCCAAGGATTATTATTTTTTCATCTCCATACGTTCATTCTGTAATGGGCTCATGATCACAAGACAAGGTCACCCACAAAGAACAAAAGTCTCTAAGCATTTGTTACCTGGGGGAAAAAGTAGTGAATTCTCTGCTATGGGCTTCTCAGTCTAGCCAATTTTGGATTTGAATCCTCCAGTCTTTTGCGTTCACCGTTTTAAGATTATTGTAATGTTTCTTTGGAGTGGAGGACAGGATGGATGGAATGGCAACACTTATAGCATGCAGCAGCATGAAGCCAAGGTACAGAGCAGACAAGCTGCTGCTGTGAAACGCGAGAGAGCATTAGCTTATGCATTCTCACAGCTGGTAAGCAATTGGCCATCACTGTGCTTCATTTCTCGTTCACTCTAAATTGGTGGAAACTCCTTCCACTACCCTCTTCTTCTGCAATGCCAATTCTTAACAATCAGGAACCAGGAAAACATCTGTTGGTTTTTACTTTCATTTGTATACATACACGAGTGCTTGTTCATGGGAGAGTTCTTATTTGATTGTGTTGGATGGGCAGGAGATGGAAAGAAGATTGGATGAAAGTGCAAAGATTGTTGAGGTGGATACCTGCAGGCCAAAACCAAGTTCCAGCAGGAAGAAGAGTTCAATCTCAGAATCCGAGTCAATGGAGGAAAACAAGCCTTGTACTACCTTTTCAGCCCCCTACCCTCGATATCATTCAACTGCTCAATCTGCCAAGCCTACCTACTCCCCTCCCCAGACTGAAGGACAACATTTTGCTTCTCCCTTACTTGTGTCTCCTACCCAGTCAGAGTGTGTGACCGCATCAGCTTTGCAGGATTTCAGTCCAAGAACCACGAGTGGACAATATGGGTATTGTGAAGACCCCGCATTTTCCACAGCAGAGAGTAGTCCGCAGTACTTCTCAGCAGCCTCAAAAGCTGAAGTTAGAAGAGGTCCATTTACTCCAACCAAATCTGAATATGTGGAGAGCTTCTTTCAAGACTATTCTGCCTTTCCAAACTACATGGCTAATACCGAGTCCTCAAAAGCTAAGGTTCGTTCCCATAGTGCTCCCAAGCAAAGACCAGACTCTTCAGAGAAAATCGCATTGATGACAAAGAAAAGATCATCTTTGCCAAAGTCTGCAGAAAATAGGCTCAACTTTTTGGGGGCACGGATGCAAAGGTCTTCCTCTCATGTTGGGGCAACCTGCAAAGGGTATCTTTTTTCAGGATCCATGATGCTTGATAGATCAACAATGTCTCTGAAAGACAGTGAATGCGATACAGTTTCTATTAACAACGGAGATTACAGAAGAGGCCTGATTATGATTGAGGTATGTGGATCTCTAAATTCTTAATAAAAAGGAAAGCAAAGACTTCATTTTTCAAAAAGAGGATGTATGTAGCGTACACAATTACAAACCTTGAGATTGCACAAATAATAGCCATATATCATTTGCCTCGTTTCTGTTATTATTTCACTTTCAGTATCATAGTTGTTTTTACTGCTGACTGGCAACATTGCTAGATTTGCAGGACTGTTGAGACGTACCAATGTATTTTCTGTTTGGAACTGTTTACTATAGCCTAGTTTATCCCTATAATGAAAATCTATCCGCTCAAATTATCATTCTGAATAACTAGCACAGAACCTATAAACCTGGGTTTGATATTTTAGAGGTGGTATTTACATATGTTTCTGCTCTTTGATGGACCCTCCAAGCTCCTTAGTTAGGGCCCATCAAACCCCACCTATAATGCCCTTTCAAACCCCTCTGCTGGGAGCAAATCTCATCCCCACAATCTGATCTCCAAACCCTCAAAATAAATGATTGCCATACTTTATTATTGTATGCTTTGAAGTCCTTTTCTGAATTTTTCTTTTATAAATACCATAATTTTGAATAACATTTATTTTCCCTTAAGTTTAACATTTGTTGTTGACATTATTGGGCTGACTTTGAATTTTTCTTTCTGTTTTCCTAATGCTGGAGAATGGAGAGCACCAGAAGAGGGTGAGTATTTTCTCTAGTACTAGTAGGTGGCAATAGGAATTGTAAAGAAAACTGTCTTCTTCATGTTAACCAATATATATTTTGCGTGTTGTATACAGCCTTCTCCAGGCAAGCGGCGCTGATAGATGAATTGATTTCTGAATAACACCATTTGCACCCCACAAAACAAACATGAAATGTTTGTGCACTGCCCTTGGGAAGCAAGCTTTGTCATGATGTCATCTGTCATTCCTAGATATGTTGTGCGATATGAAAAGTCCAAATAAGATACTTTCATCAAACAATTTCCTCTGGCCATAACTGGTTTTATGCTTAGTTTTCACTGAAATTTGTGTACCACCAGGAGTGTAACATTAATTGATAAATGGGATCTGATGGCATACTTGATAAGCGAATTGATTCTACATCCACCAATATTCTTGTGATGTGTGGCAATAGCTTGAATGTTTTCTCTGGGGTTCCTGTGTATGATAATTTGATTTTGTACTAGTATTACTTATGTTATTGTTGTATTTAATGTCACTGAATAGATTTATGAAAAAAAATGTGTACTACCAAAAGCCCAACATCAATTGATAAATAGGATCTGATGGCAGATTTGGTAAGCAAATTGATTCTACATCGCCCAATTTTCTTGTGTCATTATAGCTTGAATGTTATATTATCTCTTGTATTCCTATTTATGATAATTTGTACCAGTAATAATCTTGTGATTGATGTACTTAAACTCTCTGAAGAGGTTTCTAAAACAGCCTTCAATGTCTCTGCCTTTTCGTATACTGATTGGATATTTTGGATGTCAATCAGTATCAGTTTCAAATAGAAATAGGGATGTATTTTAAAGCTTTTACGTGGTAATTATTGTCATGATGAGCTTAAGAATACCACAAATGGTAACCACGCAGAATTACAGATAAGCTTTCTTCCACAATTCGTAGAAAAATTTGGACATCTATTACTGTATTGCTATAGAATAATATCTATCCTGAATTCTTTAAAGGGTCTGAAGAGAACAGATACTTTATATTTGGAAAATAGGAATTTCAGTAGTAAAACAATCTGAAAATAATATATAAATTTTATTTATAAAAAATCTAGGGCAACTTTGTATCAATTATTTATATCGATCTCTACAGAGGTAACTTACCTGTCAGAGAGCTGCCCTTAGCACCGAAGGACAAATTTGTGAAGCAACAATAGCAAACACACACCAAACCCTAGATTGCAAGAGGAAATCACCCTCATAGAAGTAAGGTCTAAAATTAATATGTGAAATTTAAACATGGAAAGAAGAATTGTAGCGAGTAGTGATGTCTTTATGGTGCCATTTATGCTCTCACCTCTTTATGGTGCCATTTATGCTCTCACCAAATTACCCAGATAAGATCACAAGTAAGGGCTCCATCCATCATTTGTAGAAAAAGCTGGACATCCGTTGCTGCAATACTTAGCACCAAAGAACAAAATTGTGAAGCAATAACAGACGCACACCAAACCCTAGATTGCAATAGGAAATCACCCTCATCGAAGCAAGGTCTAAAATTAATATGTGAAATTCAAACGTGGAAAGAAAAGTTGTAGCAAGTAGTGATGTCCATATGGTGTGATTTATGCTCTCACCAAATTGCCCACATGAGACCAAAGGTAAGGGCCCTATCCATCATTTGTAGAAAAAGTTAGGACATCCATTACTGCAATACTTTGCAACAAAGGACAAATTTCTGAAGGAACAACAGCTAACATACACCAAACCACTAGATTGCAATAGGAAATCGCCCTCAAGAAGCGAGGTCTAAAATTAACATGTGAAATTCAAACATGGAAAGAAAAATTCTAGCGAGTAGTAATGCACATATGGTGTCAATTATGCTCTCACCAAATTGCCCACATGAGATCACGGGGAAGGACTCTATCTATCATTTGTAGAAAAAGTTGGACACCCATTAGTGTAATACTTAGACTAATATCTAATATCAAGAGTATTATTTTTATTTTACTCTTTTAAATTGTAGATTTGGGATAAAATAAAAAATGTATGAGAAAACAAGATTAGGAATCCTAATATTTATGTTGTATCAGGCATCATTTCTAGTCATCTAAGCAGGCAATTTGGGGCAAGGTTTAGCAAATTTCTTTAAAGAAAAACAAATGGGTGATCTAAGGGGCAGCTTGACATACAATCCCAGCCCGCTACTCCAGTAGTTCCACGCCTTCCCTATCCGAAAAGGTGTGCCTCTACTTCCACCAGAACATTATCGTACTCTCTTGTTTTTCCACAACTGCTTAAAAAATGGTAATGCATAGCCTCTATATAATTCGATTAGGCGAACAAGATGAATTACCTTTCCAAATTGATTTTGCTCCGAGTGTTAGCGCACAGGGCAACTTTGTAAATGCCCCCAGCTTGCAAAAATTTGTATGAGAGGAGTCTACGCATGAATGAATAAATACGATTTTGCTTTTTACTATGTTGAGGACCCACTACTATGTTGCTCTCTTATGGTGACTGTTGTGGTGCCATTAGTCTGAATAATAGCTCAAATGCAGAAAAAGTGTCTGGTCTTGTTGTCAAACCTTATATGCATATGGACCGTTGCTCCACGCTCCTAGAACACGATTTCAACTTCAAGATGGGCTATCATCAAGAAGGTAAAACTAAAATTCAGTAGGGTTAAAGGCCAATTGATGGGAGTGAATAAGCTCTGCTATGCTTTGAGCTTAGCCTAAAATGAGACTCAGGTGTGAAGTTTATATTTGTATCCTATGCAAGTTGTATCCAAGAAGCTGTTAGTTGGTTAAAGGCTAACCAGCTACACAAATGACCTCTAAGGATGGGGTCCAATAGAGACTACTCAGAACAACTATAAAAATTGTCATGGGATCAATTAGAATCTTTTCTGAAAAAATAGCAGCCCCTATTTTTTTAGGGCTGCAAATTTAAGCAGATTGAAAAGGGCAGGGCTAAAAATTCTCTTGAGGTTATGTTTTATTTATTTTTGTCACTTGTCAATCAAGTCATTTTTTTTTTCAATTTTTACCACTTCTATTAAAATTCCACTAAGATGCTCCCATGAGGAATTGAACTTGGATCTCCACAATGAAAACATAACAATTTAACCAATTAAGCTCAATCCCTTAGACCCTTCTTTAAATTGTTGAATTATGATGTGCATAAGTACTAAAATGAGTTTTAAACTATTTACTTGTTATCAAATATCGATGTGAAAAGGAAAGATGAAACTAGAATGACCTGCAAGAACAAGTATGCACCTTTTGTATTCAACATTTTTCTTTCAATCGGATTTTAATAACTTTATACAAGTACATACAACTAAGCCATCAAAAGGGAATTAAGCATAGTCAATTTCCCATCCCTTAACCTATAGAGGAAATATAATGTATTTAGCATATCTAATAACATTTTGATAGCATAATAAATTGACACTTCAAGAACATGAAAGAAGAATAAAAGAAAGATAGATTGAACAAAAGCATATGTAAGGAAAAACTCTTTTGCCCTTTCGGATAAAAAAAGTCTTACACTCCACAACATCGAAACAATGTATTACCCTGTAACAAACTATTACAATACACTTCTGGCTCTAAGCCTTTAATGGGAGTCTATGTCTTTCTTCTGGATGAAATTCGACAGTGTAATACTACAAAGAAATATTTTCCTCACTCCTCTCTTAAAATCCACATAGAAGACATGCAATATATGGAGAAATACAAGTTTGAAGTAACTTCTAGACAAAGTCGGGTTGTCCAAATTCATGTGGCACGGTTTCTAACTACATGTGATCATGCAAATGACACGTGTCCATCATTTTCTAAACTCTCTCAAATACTTTCAAATGTGGGCACTTCAATAAATTGCTAATAATAGGTATGATAAATGCTCTTACACACCTTACAGTTGTATAGAATTTGTCATAAATGGCAACACTTATAGGTGTAAGAGACTCCATCACAAATTACTATAATTAACTTATTCTCTTATGAATTGGAATGACCCATCTTTGGCGCCCATAGTCTCCATGCAAGATGCCTACAAACACTTGCCCAACCTGTTATAGGGATCTACCATAAGTTGTCATAAGAATTTTTCATATAACAAAGACATACATAGATTTATAAAATGTCGACACATGGAAAAATATTTCTACCAAAGTGGGACTCCTACTTTTACATATAGGGACAAAATCAATCCTTGTGATGTCTTCCATATCGCCTCCCAATATGAAGACAACTCATCTCTCCATGTTACAGTAGATGACAAAATTATGATGAGATAGAGAAGATAAGATAAGATAAATTATTAATGTCCAACAAGAGACCACCAAATGTCTAAGGGACTGGGAACATACAGAGCAAAACAACCAACAGCAGGAGCACCAAACGGTGTCCGGGGAACAATAACAAGAAAGCAGAAAATAGAAAACAGAAGAACCAGGGAGAGCGCCTAGAGGCTCTTTCCGAGCGAGAAGTAATCAAGCACCAAAGGATACAATCCGAGAAAGAAATTATAATTTAGGCAAAATAAATAAATACAATGTTAGAAATGCTAAGGTCGAGACACATTAATTCTTATCATTCTCTCGCTTGCCAAACAACGTACCAATTTGAACAAAATTTAACTACAAATAGACAAAAAAAAAAAGGAGATGAATCATCATTGTCATTCATGAAACCACGTGAATCTCTAGCATGCTTAGTTGTATATGTTCAATGACAAGAACAAGTTTCAATCATACATCAAAGGCATTGACTACGCTAAGTATATCTTGATCCAAACGGGAACATTCATGTGTCTGAAAATAATCCAACAAGGGACAAAGCAACCTTGAGGGATACAAACAAGTGTGACAAGTTTGATGGCTATGAAATTTGTGTATGTTCAAGTCACCAATGTTTTGAGAACAATCAAGCAATGCCTACCTAAGGAATTTTGGCTTAGCTTGAAAATATATTCCCACAAACGTAGGCACACACACGAGAGCTAATCAAAATACGGTCATCACCAAGAAGACAATGGCTCTAGTCATGATGTTGTTAGATTTGAACGTGATTGAGACCTCGCGGCCCTACTTTGTGTTAGGCGTGAGCCGAGTAAGATCAAACGATATCCCGCTTCCGAGGCTTTAACCCCAAGAAGCAAATTTGTTTAGCATGAGTTGGAGTGGTGTAGCTTACACCTCGTTCTCATGTGGGTCGTTCCCGGGAGATTTTTTCCTCAACCAGTAGGCCCAACTAAAAGATTAATTTAAAAAGTATGGATTAACGACAAGAGGAGTCTAGATTTTTAATTTTCCTACAAGGGGGAAAAGAGCATACTCTCCTTTCCAGTGTAGTTTTCTCCCAACCACTCAAGACAATGGGTTAATTCCAAAGACTACTTGTCTAAGATAAAACAAGCATGTCTAGGTTTTTTATCTTCCAAAAGGGAGAGCATAATCCCTTAATGTTTGTTTTGAATCACACAAAAAGTCTCCTAATTAAACTATGTTCCTAGAAAACATTAACGAAGCATGATCGTTTGGTTGATTTGATTATGGCAACCTTCAAGATAGAGTGAGTAGTTTCAAACGATTTCTTTGACAAGCGGGCTGCAAATGCAAGTGGTTAGTAGTTTTCCAAATATGGGTCTTCGACAAACATTGGAGTTGAGAAAAATCACCAAGAAAAACATTAGTAACCACAAAAATATGCAAGACTGGGTGCAGACGACAATTACAGGCAGAGATGTCGGTTTTGTTTAAATGTTGCTAAATGACAAAATCAGTGAAATAGCTCAAAAGATTAAGAAAATTCAATATAGACGAAGACATCGGTTCTTAGATCGCTGACGTCAATCGATGATTCTGATGAATCGGCGTATGCGCAGATGCCAGAATATGAACCAGCGTATACGAAGACGCCATTGTAACCTGCAAGATCCAAAGACAGCGAAAAAAAGCGCAAAACAACTCTTTTCAAGCAAACTCTGTTAAAAAACCCAAATTTAAACCTCCCTAGATTATTAGGAACAAGGTGTTTTGGTGTGTTTTAGCCCTAATAGATGATTTTTGAAAAATTTAGCATTAGGACCCCTATGAAATTGATTTCTGTCAAAAAACAGAATGCTAAAGTATTCAAAAGACAATGAAAAACACTAAAAACCCTACAAAAAACATTGTTATAGGTCAAGGTTGTGTTGGGGAGGTCTCACGCCGAAGATGCCGATTACAGGCGCAGACGTTGGTTCAACGCAGACGTCGAATGGTGGTTCAGACAGAACCGGCGTATGCGCAGACGCCTCTGCATGAAAGTGGAGACGTCAATCTGAGAGTTTGGCAAAAATTTGCAAGAAGATGTTTTTCAAGAAGGATTTAGGGACGTGGGTCCCACCGGGCGTGCCAGAATGTGTATGAGAAAATCTCTAACCTGTTGAGAGCAAGCTCAAACATGCAAAGTTAGTGGGTTAGCACATAAAATATGTTCAAAACATATATAAGCATGCAAACAACAAAGAAATCCAAATAACATCGGATAGAGCCTAAAACAAGTACACCCAAGAGGCTTGTTTGATTGCTCTCTTATGGAGGTGTGGATGTGCTCTCTCAAACACAACATATTAATCCCCAAGTGAATTTGATGATGAAGATGAATGCAAATGAGATAAATGGATGAAGAAAGAGCTCAAGAACTAGTCTCAAGCTTTTCTCTATGAAGATTCAAGCTATTATGGAGTGCAATGCAAGAGTGAAATTATGATTCATTACCAAATTACCTAGCATATGATTTCTAGATGATTTAAGCAAGAAACTAATACTGAAAGCATAAAAACAAGTATGAAATCTAGAGCTAAATTAGCATGATAACAATGCACAATTGAAAAATGAAATGTGAGAGGAGAAGGCCTCTATTAATAGATTTTTGGAGGGAGGAGAGAGGCTTGGATGAGGTGGCACTTATGTGTCATCCACATAGGAGCCACATAAGGGACACAAGCCAAGAGGAGAGGTTTGAGCATTTAATGCTTTGTGAGGCTCAAGGTTTGTGAGGTGTGAGCAACCTTGGAGAAACAAGTGGGAGACAAGGTTGTAAAAACGTTTAAGAGAGTTGGGTGGCTCTCTTGGGATGAGTTGCTCACACGTGTGACCACTCTATTAGGACTAAAAAGGTTAGGAATCACCTTTTAAGTAAGGTTAGTGGGTGATTAAGTGGGTAAGTAGGTTTAGCAAGAGGGATAGGTTTCTAGATAGGATAGGTTTCAAGATTGGATTAATAGGTCTCTAGGTTAGATTTAGATTTAATCATTCAAATTAGATTTGAATTAATCCTGGTTTAGAAGAATTCAGAGGGTGAGGGATTTTTAATAAATATGAATTTATTAAAAGGGTTTTGAAGGTGTATTAAATTAAATACATTAGGATAGTATTTAGATTGTATTTAAATACTAAGGGGAAACTATTTAATTGATTAAATTTAATAGTTAGATGACTAAAAGGGGGACATTAATTAAATTAATATTTTAGACGTCTACAACTGGAACTACAATCATTATTTTTTTTACAGTATTCCCAAGATAAAGGAAAGTGGGGTCTTCACGAGGAGGATGTAGCATAACCTCAGGCCAAAGGATCTGCTTAATATTTTAATGTGTTATCATTTCATGAAGTTGTTTTGGTGGCTTTTTCTTAATGTGGGGGTTTGCCATAGATTTGGTGTGGATTTCATCCTGCAGAATACCTCTCACGTGTCGTCACACCATTCTGTCTTGGCGATGCAACTTGATGGGCAGTGCAATTACTGCCTTAATTATGATTTTAATTATTGGCGGAATACTTCTCAGCTAAGTTTTTATATTTCTTTTGCTAAGTTTAGGGGTTTTTTGGCTTTGCGCTGGAGTTATTTTGAAGAGTGTGGTTTCCTGGCTCTGAGTGTTGATAGTGGTTTTTTGGCTCTGAGCTGGAGGTATTTTGAAGTTTGTGGTTTCCTGGCGTGTGCCCTACCTGCTTCGGATTGTTTCTTAAGTTTGCACTGGTCTTAATATGGGTGGCGACAGACATAGAATTGAGCCTGACAAAATTGAAGAGGAATTTACCACTAACTCTATGGTGATGTATTTCTGCAAGGAAGGTGGTATTCTCTCCTTCATGGAAAATATGGTTGGTTAAGATAAAATGATTTCCCATCAATTTGTGGTATCTTGGAATGACATAAGAGTCAGTGAACGGCATTTCGTTTGAAATAAATGAAGAAGTCATTGGGAAAGCCACTGGTCTCCCCACCACTGGTCGCAAAAGGAAGAAGGCTAGCAAAACCCCCGCTAAGATGGATTTGGTCCAATTCTTCAAGGGCCCTAAAGAGAAACCTATTTCCAAGCATGGCAGCTACAGCACGGAAGACCTTCCGAAATTTTGGCCCAAGATGTGTAAGCTTATTATCAAATACCTCGCGTTGGAAGTTCGGTATCGCTTTTTCTACTATTATCATCTACCTTTCCTGAATCACCTTAGGCATAAAGATTTAATTTCTACTGTGTTCTTTTTACTGCACTCTATGGAAAGTAATGTTGTTGATGTTGCGGAAGCTAAGACCTTGGGTAAAAAACTTGTCATCCTGCACCAAGGGTTAATGTTGCGGCTCTATAACTTTCATCGTGCTCTGTTCCCACTTGTCATTTTTGTTATTTCTACCACCCTCTGTCTGCTCCATGACAATGAGTATGGTGGTCAAGTTGTTGAGGAAGATGATCCCTGGGAACTCTTTAAATTCCTTCAGGAAGAGTGAACAAACATTCTGTTGTCTAAGCGCTTGTGGAAAGGAGACTGACTATGTTTATGGTTTGCTCTGTGGACATCTATGCTAGCCCTTCGGGTTGTTTTTATTTTTTCTGCAATAGCCTTTGTGCTAAGAATGTGATGGTGGTTTTTAACCCTGCGTGGTGTGATATAAACAATTACTTTTTTAATTTGTACTTTATTTTGAACTGCTAATTCTATTTTTATGGATAAGTGGTGGTGGTGCTCTATTTTCCTTAAAATGATTTTTGATAGGGGTAGGCTTATTTTCTGCTCTGTTATTATTAGTGTTCTAGATCTAGTTAATATGTTGTAAATGCATATCTAGTGTGTTTTGAATTGTACCACAGGCCAGCACCCTCTTGTTGCTGCTATCAATCAAAAACATATTAGATGTGATTTAGAAAAAGACTCCTTTACATCCCATCTAATACAATTTCCACCCATAAAGCCAAGATTACTCAAATAGCATTTCACTTTGTTATTTATGCAAACACCTCTTCATAATCATTATGGCCAAATAGTTATTAGTAGTTATTTGGTAGTTGATTTTGCATGCCCATTGGCAGTAAATAGATTCATCTCCTCGCATATGATAATAATAAAATCTATTTCTACGATTTTTAAATCCCTATACCTCTTCATTTATTGTTTACTTGAAATTTGATTTTAATTTTTGTTATCGATATGGTTATATTGAACTAATACCACCATTTTTCAATCTTGCTCTTTTGCTTTGCATAGCTTGAAAGCAACTTTATTTAACTTAGTTGAGATGCGGAATCAACCAAACTATTCAATACGAGCATCTAGCTCTTCATTAGTTGTTTGCTTGAAATTTGGTTTTATGTTTGTCTATGGTTATATTTACCTAAGAACACCACTTCAATCCATATCGATCCAACACTGTTGCTTTGCATATCGTCAAAGAAGCTTTTTTAACTTGGTTCAGATGTGAAATCCACCAGACTGTTCTAAATGTTTCAACTTTGTAACTGTCTCTTGGAATTTAAACTTGTCAACGTAGATTTTTAATTTTTCCAAGTCAGCTACATGAAAACTTTTTAACTTCTAAAATTCAGTTTTTTTCATTTTCTTCATTTTCGCTATTCAAAAACTAAAATTAAAGTAATCGAATTTGCAACTTGGTAAACATCCTCTTATTCTACATACCCTGTATTTTAAGTTGCCTTTGTTTAAAATAATTGTTATCCAACTTCTATTAAATGTGGAGTTGCATCTCAGCTTGCAAGCGTTGCAGACTCCATTAAAAGGGTAGTTGAGACTAAAAAAGAAGAGGTGTCGACTACTTTTAGATCCTGCCTAAGCTATGCGTGTAATAAATTGTGAAAGTGCTGGTGCAAAATCCAATTGTTTCGATATGGCAATGATGAACCTTCATTTGGAGTGCAGTGCACCTTCAAACATTCCCTGTCCCGGAGTTCATAAGACTTGTTCCGATTCTCTACAGGTACAGACTCTGTCCATGCGAGTGCTCTGAATTAGTAGACCAATACCATAGTATCTGCCAAACCAGTCTTCTTTTGGTTGTACCATCAACCAGCCATAAGAGTTCTTTATCCCCGTAACATCCTACTCATCTAAAACTGTCTATGATTCGTTAAAAGAAATCACAATGAGTCTCTTCTATTTGTCATAATTATGAAACCCAATCATCTCGATCAGAGATGAAGCTTAAAAAGTAGTTTCAAATAGTTTATTCCGATACTCATCTACCTGTCAATTATTCATGAAGAAACTTCCATTTGTTACGGCAATGTAACCCCGTCTTATCATAATCTCTGATCTAGCCTTCGAAATATTTTATTCCTGCGACAAATTACTATTCAAAAAATGCAACAAATGATATATCTCTTCCAGTGGACCAAAACCAAATCCTTACCAATTTTTCGATCTCAAACTAAACAAAATCTTAGTTCCATCTCTTAACAAGTCAATGGCTAGTCAATGGGATCCCCTATAACTCTGATTGAATGAATTGTTTCAAATAAAACAAATGTATGCAGTATCGAAAGTTGACTTGCAGAAATGTAGAAGTCTTGTTATAGAAAGATAACCTGCTCCAAAAAGATATCCCAGAATCTGCCATCATAATACTGTGTCCATCACAACAGGAGATCATCACTGTGGTGCTAAGTAATTGGCCTTTGTGCTCTTTGAATTTCAGTCATGAAAACACCCCAAAAATCCATGGGAAAAGGGAGTTGAAGTTCGGATTGTAGGATTATGAGTAAAATTCTATCGGCCCCAGGGCAGGAGTGTTTCATTTCAATGAGAAGATTTATTTAATCCACACAAAATAGAGTTTCATTTGTAGTAGTTTATTTGATGTGCACAGATTACCGTTTCATTCAGAGCAAGGCTCTCACAAAAATACCATTTCAGTAATTTGCAGCATTATATAGTGACAGATTTAATTGGTATAATCTACCAAATATTATAATTCAGAACGATACTCATTCAAAAATTTACATTTCTCATTCCACAAGCAAGCATTTTAGATATTCTGACACTACAATTTCAACTGCCTTCCATCACCTACCGTCTGGCCTTTCAAAGTGTGACAAATTCCATGTCTAGTGCACCACTCATCCTCAATACCAAATGGTCTAGTCACAATGTGTATTTCCTGTTAATGTTCTGGTAGCTACAAGAGATCCTCCATAACAAGATTGGATACTTAGTTCTGGTCCATGCCTTTCTGATTGCCTTTCTGATTGGTGAAGCTATCATGTCTGCGACTCTCTCCACTGTTCGTCACCGCTCAGCTAGAGACGTCTTGCGGCTTTCTTCATCTTGGTTGATCGGTTCTATTGTTTCGAATTCCTTTCATATATTATTCTTTTTGTGATTTGTCTTCTTCATTGTTGTATATGATGACTTGGCATCATATTTGGATGACTTGGCATCGTGTATGAAATGTCACAGCAGTGTCGATACGTTTGAGAATTTTGTAACTGTCATCAATTCACCTTGTGTAACGGCAATGTCTCTGTCTTCAGCGGAAAAACTCTCCCTGCATGGTGTGTGTTGATCTTTTCTCAGCCTCAGGGGTGTGAAGATGATAGCAGATGTAGCTCTAATACTTTCCGTGTCTGAAGAAAAGGTTATCCCTATGTATTCAGTGTGATTTATGCTACAGCATAATTCTGTATATGATCTACGAACATTAGATTTATATGTGAGTCATTCTCATTATCGGTTGTATCTGTGAGATACTTGAAAGTCTTATATCCTGCATTTGCATAGCTAGTGATCGATCTATGTATAAGACTGATAGTTTTGATGGGTAAGTGTCAAAAACAGAAGCTTGAAGAACTTTGTATTTGATTCAGCATTCAATAAAAGGATTTACGTTTTGTGGGGCTGGGTTTTTCACCTTCAAGTGGAGGGTTTTCCCAGGATAGGTTTTTGTGTCCTCTATTCTTTTGTGTTTTGAGTTTGGTATATTGCTTTCCTTAGCATTTTGGTTCGAAAATAGTATCAGAGCGGGTCTACATAAAGATACTGAACCAGAATAGGATAATTGGATTATATAAGAATCTTGATGGCTAATGGGTGTCAAATATGTTGTTCGATGTTTGCTGCGGGTGTTACAATCTCAGATATAGAGGCTTCTCATGCAACCTTGTCGAAAGCTTCCATTTTTCAACGGGGAGGATGCGATCATGCCCGTCTATGCTTACATGTTTGACATTCGTGTCTATGAAGATAGCAGATGTGCTGGTGTTCAAATTTTTCACTCTGTCTGCATTATAATTTTGTGACGGTGAAATATCTATTGATGGATTGAAAAGAAATTTAGGTAATAAATAGATAAGTATTTTATGATGATTGTTGATCGTGCTTTTCTTTTTTGAAGATAATATTAATTCATGTTATAACACTGGGAAATAGTGTATGCTTTTAGAATTGATCTGTATATTTCACTTCATGATAGGTTGATTCTATGAACCATTATTAATCTCTCTTGGTTGCAAGAGAGATCCAAAAGCAACGGGATGATAAGAAATTACATGCAAAGTCATGCAGGTTGTAGAAATGAACATGGAGATAATGCTTGCAGCCATGGGACTGAATTGGTGACACATAACTTCATTAAAGAGGAAGATCCTATACAGGTTGTCATTATGATTAGTTTCTTCGAAGAGAAAGAAATGATATTCAGAGAGAGCTTGTGTGGCAGAGGAAGAGTGCCAAGTCCTTTGCAAAGGATCAGCAAGTTCATGTAGCAGTGTGACTACAAAAGTTCCTTGTTTGGTCAAACATTGGAGTCAATTAATTTATTGTGATATTCAAGTTGAGTATGCTACCCCTGTTGAGAGGGAGCCTCAACTGAGAGGAAGTCTCAGCATTCAGATGATCTTCATGTGCTTTAATGAGCTCTTCTCCATGAGGGAGAAGTCGAGGTGCATTCCCTTGTTAATGAGTTCTTCTCCATGACGGAGAAGTCGAGGTGCATTCCCTTGTTAGTACACTCTTCTTTGCGAAAGATGTTTGAGGTGAAAGCCCTTGTTCCACCCTCTAAGAGTAGCAATGGTGGTTCCACCCTCTAAGAGTAGCAATGGTGGATGTCTTGTGAGAGAATCCATGACTTAATTTTTTGTTCTTTCACCCTTTGGGAGTAGCCATGGTGAATGTCGTGCTGAGGTGACAATATCATGTAGGAGAAAATCTGTGATAAGATTTTGATTATTGACACATTTGGGTGCAGCCATTGTTTTTGTTACGATGTCATAGGAATAATCTCTCTTGCTAAGAGGGAGTGTTAATGTTCTGGTAGCTGCAAGAGATTTTCTTCATACCTATGTTTGTTTCTTCATAACAAGATTGGATACTTAGTTCTGGTACATGCATTTCTGATTGGGGATGTTATCATGTCTGCGACTCTATCCACTGTTCTTCACCGCCCAGCTAGAGACGTCTTGCAGCTTTCTTCATCTTGGTTGATCGGTTCTATTGTTTCGAATTCCTTTCATATATTATTCTAATTGTGATTCGTCTTCTTCATTGTTGTATATGATGACTTGGCATCATATTTGAATGACTTGGCATCGTGTATGAGATGTCACAGCAGTGTGGATACGTTTGAGAATTTTGTAACTGTCGTCAATACACCTTGTGTAACAGCATAATTCTGTACGAATGAGTCATTCTCATTATCGATTGTATCTATGAGATACTTAAAGCCTTATATTCTGTATTTGCATAGCTTATTGATCAATCTATGTGTAAGGCTGATAGTTTTGATGGTTAAGTGTCAAAAACAGAAGCTTGAAGAACTCTGTATTTGATTCAGCATTCAATAAAAGGATTTATATTTTGTGGGGCTGGGTTTTTCACCTTCAAGTGGAGGGTTTTCCCAGGATAAGTTTGTGTCCTCTGTTCTTTTGTGTTTTGAGTTTGGCATATTGCTTTCCTTAGCACTCTGGTTCGAAAATTCTACATTTCCTAAAGCTTGATTCGATGATTATTCCAATCCATTTACTGGTAACACCTCATAATGTGGCCATGTTTCTCTCTGCAACTCCTTTGTCTTTTTCTGAAGCCCTGCAAGTTCCTTTGTTGCTGCAGACTTTATAGGCACTTTAAAAAAAGATTGATCTGAGGGGTGTTATGTTTTGGTAACCAGGGGGGCATAAAACCATTGACCAAGTTCCATTTCCCAGTTACTCCCATGCACCTCAAAGCAGTGGCAATTAAGACAACCGAGATGTAAGGTAAACCTTAACAGTGAAATACAGGTACATCAATTAAAAGCATATATCATAACATGCCACTGGAATGGGGCCCTGTCTACCCTTGAAACTCAAGAGAATTAAGTTCTAACTACAAAATGCCCATGTACCGCACAAGAAATAGACGATTGAAAGGAAAAACAATGTTGCTACCATTGGTAGTAGTTATCAATCAACTTGCTATTATACATTCAAACTTTGAGATTTGGATTTCCCAATGACCAGGTTGAAGAATCTTTAAGAGCTCATTTTGGTTGAGCAAACTCTTTGGTGATCTAAATCGTCCTGCAATGGAATATTGTTACATATAAACAGATAGGGGTCCAAAATAATTCCCCTCGTTATATCAATATCGAAAGTAAACAACCTATGATTTCTCTCTTCATTTTCCAAAATCTTTGAAGTTCTCCATTGTAATTACAGTACCTTACAGGCCCAATAAATGTCATAGTAATTACAAATTTCAGGGACTTAAAAAAGCCCAAACCAAAAGTTGCATATTGGATATTAATAACAAATTAGACTGGCCAAAATGCTCGTGCTGAAAGTTACATTAGGGTAGTAATTACAAAATAGAGCGAACAAAATGCAGTAACAATTACATGAGGCCAGTAAATACAAATTACAGCGATCAAAATGGTCACACTGACAGCTGCATAAAGATATAACTTACAAGTTTACAAATTACAACGATTAAAATGCTCAAACAAAAACGCATGAAGGTAGCAAATATTAAATAAAGTTATCCACTACTGGCAATTTATTTTGATCTTTATTTTGACTGGGTCCATACAGAGCCATAAAAGACAAAATGATTCTTAGGGAAGGCCTACAGGCAACTTGTTTTTCAGTTTGCCAAGTTTTAATTAAAAAAATCACCTTCACCTCAGAAATGTTTTGCATCAACACTGAAACAGAGAATTGTACCAGTCCAAAGTAGTTTTCATAGGCAAATAGCATCTCATCAAATTAAGAGGTAATACAATGTCGATTTTTTCCTTAGAACCAGCAATTCAGAAAAAGCAACAACCACTGAACGATGACCTCAGAAGGAAACGAACATGAACTGTAAAATAGTTCCAACCAGCTAGCCCAATTGCAATAAATAGGATAGTGCCACAATGGTGCCCAATAATTTTGTGAGAAACTATAACCCTATACCACACCTCTGATAAGAACATCATCAAAAGCAAGTGCACAAAATGGACTTAAATCTCAATGGCAAAAGCTCCATTAAATAAAACCATATATTCCCCATTAGGTAATTTAAATGCAATAGCAGTTTCAGTATTCCATATTGCAATCAATTATATGCTCCATGCATTTTACACACTTCATCATGTTTGGAATATTAAGTAGTTATTGTAACCAAATGTCAACCGTGTGATTGCAACTAATACTAAAGGAAAAGAAGATACTAACAAACCTCCACATATGAAAATCAAAATACTTTCAAAACTCGATTTTTGGCAGGACCCTACAAAATAAGTAGTTAATTACCAAAACCAGGAGTTCTATCCTAAAGGAGACAAAATTTATTAAGTCCAATTTCATAACCACTTCCCCCAGGTGCAAAACTGTATAGGTGGATATGTAGGCTAAAAATAAACATTTACAAATCGCAAAAATGAGATAACAATGTAATGCCTGTTTAAATGTTTCATACCTAAACAATAAAGAAAGTCAATTGTTTTTATCTACTGATGTTTATACTCACAAAAGAGGTTTTCATGAACAACTCATTTTCCAAGCAAATCCAGAAGATATGACATAATATAAATAGCTGAATCTTGCAAGCAGATTTTCCAGTCCCACTTGTTATTCAATGTGTAACAGGTAAGCTGAATGTAACACACTAACTGGACACAAGATGCTCTTTTACATTGAAATTTTGAATGATTTTCCAAGACCGTCAGTTGAAATCGTTCTATTGTTTCAACTCACCAACCATAAAATATTGCAACTTGGCACTAAACCCTCAACCAAAATACCAAGATCTACCTATTGCAGCTCTCTCATTGCTCTCCTATATTAATCTCCAAAATCAGCCCTTACCTTACAGGCTGCTGGTTGTAATGATTTTTCTCTTTCTTTTTGGCAGCAGCAAGCCTAGCAGCTCTTGCAGAAGCCTCTACAGCAGCTGCCTTAGCTGCAGCATCGAGCTCTTTGCTTGACTTCTTCTTTCTTAAAGAAGCAAGCTTTTTAATGCGTTCTTTATCAATAGGCGCATTACTATTTTGATCTGCATCCCCACCCTCTTCCTCTTTTCTAGAATTTTCACCATCAGCAGATTGTTCCCCTTCTCCATCTTTTGCATGGCCCTCTTCATCTTTAGGCTCCTTGAAAGATTTTTCTTTCTTCGCCTTCCTTCGCTTTGAACTTTTACTCTCTGTCAGAACCGCACCACTCTCACTATTCTCTACTTCTCCATTTGGTGTTTCTGATTTAGCATCTTCAACAGTTCCTGCCAAAAGCATTTACTTAAAATCACAAAACTAAACATGACACTGGAAGACTTGAACCCATTGAAAAGGATTATATTGATTATGAAACTTAAACTGCTACAAAGCAGCAACTCTTCCTATATCTTAAATTTCCATTTGATATCAAAATAACATATAAGCATGATAAACTCATAACAATACACAGAAATCATGGATAACAACTGAATCCACTTAACAAAGTAGTATAGATATTGCACTCAGTCTTGGTGCAAAATCTAAGCAGAAGAAATCAAATGGAATTTAGAGTATAGATACCATTAGAATCATCTTTATGTTTTGTTTCAATGCCTAGCTCTGCCAGAACTGCTTCGAGCTCAGCCAATTCCTTCTTCTTCAGTTCTTTCTTTGAAAGCTGTCTCTCTGGCTCTTTGGACACAACAGGAGGAATAAGAGACTTTCTTACCACAGCTTCTGGAGGAGAAGCTTCAGTTTCATGATCCTGTTCCTCCTCAACGTCATCATCAACTTCATCAAAACCATCTTCTTCCCCGTCACTTTCCTGTCAAAGAAGATACGGACCAAAATTATTAGAGAATTTAGAATGCAGGAATACTTAATTCAGGATGAAATTGCCACAAGTATGCAATATACAAAAGATTTGTGCATTAAAACAAAGATGTATTTGAGTATAACTGCACTCAAAACAAGAAATAAATTTAAGTCTAAGAAACATTATTATGTTAAACAAGAAAGCAGACAAGACACAGACCTCTAGATTAAAACCATCAGAAGGCTTAAAACTTCCAACTTTAAAAAAAAACATTAATGTAACCCCTTCTCTGGCATACACATTCTTCTCACACCCACATCAACTTTTCTCCCTGGCTACATTTATTCTTAACTTCCAGTCATAATTGTGCCCATGTCAATCTTATTACCATGTCGAGGGGCCTCAGATAAAATGACAGCCTTCAGGGCATCTTCCAAGGGAATTCTATGAACAAGGATTTTGTGATGTAATTTGGAAGGCATTCATCCTAATATCGGTATCATGCTGGTGGTTCAGGAATTACTTCAAATGTTAGTTCACCAGTACAGCAATTCATCTTTCCTGGGTTCCATACAGCTGAGCTTGGCATTAATATGAATGTGTTTTGTCACTACAATTTTTACCTGCTCTTCCTCCTCTTCATTATTCATTCCTGGGAAATGATCATGTGGATGCTGCAAATAAACCTCTGCTTTCCCCATCTCAACATGCTTCCACTCCCAAGTTGTTGCCTGCTAGCATTGGAGACCACAATGGATTTGCTCAGGCACCTCTGCCCTTTGGTATCAACCCCATTTTGATTCAGCGGCATAATGGAACCTACATCAATTTTATTTTGTCTGGTTCCTCCCAAGGATTTCATATTTTGTTCTTCACTCTGATTGAATCCCTTCTTTACTCCAGTAGGGGTCAGATGTTTTAGAGGAAATGAAGCATTTTTCAGACCTTGGTCACTTGTCAAATTCACAATTTTTGGCTGAGCCTTGTGGATCTCCATCTGAATTTCAAAGTATTGGAAGTCCTTTCTCTCTTCAAACTTAATCATCTATCCATGCACTGGAAGCCTTCTCTCTCTTTTGATGTTATTTGTGATAATGAAGTAGATCAGGATTTATTATTGGGAAAGGTTCTTGGGTTTGGGGTACTGCTCCTCTGTGAAACATTGGTTTCCAGATGTCAACACATATTTGCAATCTCTAAGAGACCTATCTAGGTGCACTTGCTCAATCTTTCCCGGACAGTTTTGGCACCCATCTAGCACGAAGGCAATAGGAAACTCTTGGAGAATCTCATTACAATTCCTCTTCGACTTAAACTCTATCATTCTACTTATGCTCACTTGCTTGATGAGATGGACTTTTCAAAGGGTTTGCTAAAGGAGAGTTGGCTAAAAGTTAGAGATTGTTTATTATTATCTATCTATATTATCAAGTCGCTAAAGGATAGACTACATGTGGAATACAAAACCTAACCGTAAAACCATTAGCAACTTAGTCCATCAGGATGGACTTGTACGGTTAGGTTTTGTATGCTTAAGGATTGTGTATTATTATTTACATGTATTTATTAAGTTGCTTATTAGTATTTATATGTATTATCAATAGCAAACCTTATTAATATATTTGTAAACTGCATATTATAGATTTAAAAATCTGTACGCGTTTCATGTCCCTAGGGGACTCGTTTCCATCCCAAAACATTTCAGAGACAATTGGACAAAAAGGAAACGTCCCGACATTTGGGGACTGCAATTCTTCCCTGAAACGCCTAGGGGACAGTGAAACATCTCCAATCCATCACCAACACAAAAAAGTGTCCCCAAAATATTTGGATAATTTTTGGCATTAAAAATTAAATAAGAACACAATTTTTAAAATTCTTTTTGCCAAATCGATAATATGGGAGGCCCACAAGGTTTGAATTTGTGTCTGCTTACAATAAAATTCGTGATTACACATATTTGGCAATGAAATTTGTTATTAAATATGTTTAAAAAATTTATATATTAAATTTTAATATCATAAATATTAAACAATATATTTATATTATAAATCTAATATTTAATTTAAGTTTTCCAATATTCATCATAATAAACATATGTTTAAAAAATTATATTAAATAAAAATATATTATAATTTTAATTTTAATTTTAATTTGATAGCTTTTAAATATTTAATTATATGTATGCATAAACTTTAAGGCCATTGAATTTAAAATTTAAACATTCAATGGATGATACATTTCTGCCAGAGGGAGATAGTAACTCAGATGATTTTGAACCTTTGGATATTTGATAACTAGAATGAGGCTAAGTTTCATAGGCTGTGCCTGTAGCCTGTTATATTTTGATGCTTGAGACTTTTGGATACATGTTTGAGACATTTTGATTTGGATATTTATATTGATAGACCATGGTTTTGATGTTTGAGACTATTGTTATAATGCTGTAATACTGATTTATACTGCTGCTATTATCATTTAAGTTGTTATACTACTGTTGTAATTCCTGAACCAGTGATTTATTTGCATATTGTCTTGTCAATAATCAATTATTGATATATATATCTCTTTCCCTCTATCTATAATATCTTAATATATTGAAAAATTCACACACACGCACACTTTAAAAATTTGAACACTGTCGTCCCCTATTTTTGGCTCTTTAGGAATTGTTCTGGAAACCCGTCCCATGCCGTTGCCCACCCCCGAATCACCGTGGAGTATAGCTGTACACAGCTGACTAACTGAGAAAATTTAATAAATTAATATTGATAGGATTTATAAAATTCAAAATCCAAAAGCCCAAATTCAAATTAAAACTGTACAGTATTATTTATGAAGACTTCAAGTTAAATTTGAGAAATAGTTTCAGTTTTTAATTTAGATAGTTGAAGGTTATCGGTTCAAAGTATATGGCCAGTCTCCATTATGTTATAAGAAGACATTTTGGAGGTGCTATTTCTGTCAGTAAGGGTAGTAGTAAGTTGCATTTATGCCAGATGGTGATAAACATTGGTACATGATATACAGTGGTTTAGTCCAGTGGTGTCAATGGATGACTGACATTTTGGAGGTGCTATTTCTGTCAGTAAGGGTAGTTGTAGGTTGTATTTTTGCCAGATGCTGATAAACATTGGTATGTGATATACAGTGGTTCAGTACAGTGGTGTCAACGGATGACTGGTCCTCCAGTTTACAAAAATATTGTAATATGTTTTTTATTATATTAATACAAGGATGCAGTCCCTAGATGCTAATTATCGACCAAAAAAAAAGCTAAAAGTAAATATGTTACTAGTAATTCAATAATTAATAATTAATAAATTATTAGTGTTAATTTTAAATTTGTAAAACAGTATATAAATTTATATATTTAACATTTAATATTTTAATAACTATGTTTTGAACCTGCAGAACCAACCTGAATCTTAGGGGACATGTTCAAATGATAGAACAAATTCAAGGTGGTGGAACTAGCTCATATAGTCGGGTGAAGCCCATTTTTGGGCCATTCCCAATCAGGGAATCAAAGCATGTCCAATAGAGAGGATGGTAAACAGTTACGACAACAACAAAGCAAACTATTATACAGGGCAAAAGGAAGCAGATGAAGAGCCACTCGTAGCACAAACCATGCTTTAAGGAACGTAAGAGAATCAAGGGGTCACTTTGCTTCCCCCTCTCATAGCACTTTTCCTGATGATATTGATGATATAGTGAAGAGCCCACTCAGTTTTGGGTAGAACTGAGGATGAACTTGCTAATGCAAAGAGAAGCAAGGGACCATTATGAGCACACTTCAAAATGACACTAGAGAGATTACAAATCAAACCATTGCAAGATGTCTATATGTAATGGTTTGTACTTTGGCCTTCAATGTTGTTCAATCACCAAATTGGCAAGATATGGTAAGAAAAGTAAATGAGGCTACACAAGAGTACACATGTCCACGTTATGAGAGATGTAGCGTTTTACTAGCAAAGGAGATTAAAGAACATAGCTCATTGATCATAAAAGACAAATGAAGGATGTGCATCCTTATATAGTGTTGTAAGTCCTCAAAATGTTGTCCAAGAAATAACCAACAATGCAAAGAATTGCTGAGCTGCAAGTATGTTGGTTGACACACAGTTTTTCAAATATAATTTGAACACCTTGTGTTGTCCTCTATATCAACCTCATGCTACAAACTAGGGTAGGAAAATAAATTGAGTCAAACAAATCCATGCTGAAGCTGAAAAGATCAAAATGTTCATAACCCCCACATGCTGCAACACAATTTTAGATCATTTCCACAATTGAAATTGTTTAAGATGATTGATTTACTTCATTTTTACAGTTTGTATTTCACTTTAGTAACTACTAAATTACTAAATTTAATTTGAGAATGCTTTCTTCTTTTTTTATTTTAATCTTTCATTTTTTAATAGGTTGTTGAGACCCAATTTGCATCCAACAGAGGCTCCACAAGGGTACACAGGTCCAAGCTATGAGGTGTGTAGCATTTTAAAGAAGATTAAAAAAACATAGCCAATGGACCATGAAGGACAGATGTATGCACAATGCATCCTTATATAGTGTTGTAAGTCCTCAAAATATTGTCCAAGCAATAACCAACAATGCAATGAATTGCTTAGCTGCACGTATGTTGGTTGAGACCAGTTTTTGACATATATTTGGACACCTTGTGTTGTCCTCTCTCTCAATCTTGTGCCACAAAAATTCAGTATGAAAAATATATTGAATCAGACAAATCTTTGCTGGAGCTTAAAAAAGAGCCAAATGTTCATCAGGAACCCCCACATGCTGCAACACATTTTTAGATCATTTTCACAATTGAAATTGTCAAGTTGATTGAAACACTTCATGTTAGAATTTGCATTTTGCTTTAGTAACTATCAAATTACTAATTAAATTCAAGCATGTTTTCTTCTTTTTTATTTTAATATTTAATTTTTGAATAGGTTGTTGAGACTCAATTTGCATCCAACACAAGCTTCTTAGGGCAACTTGTGAAGGTGTGAGAGCCCCTTTGCAGCAGAGTTATCAATCAGAGTTGGTCCTATGGAGGTAATCCAATATTGTGAAGGGGACTTATGGATACCCTAAGCTTTGGTGCGTCCATCCCTAGAATCCTTGGAAGAGACTTTATCTCTTCCCGGGCCTTATGGATATCCTAAGCTTTGGTGTATCCGTCCTCAAAATCCTTCAAAAAGACTTTATCTCTTCTGAGGCCTTATGGATGCCCTAAGCTTTGGTGCGTCCATCCCCAGAATCCTTGGAAGAGACTTTATCTCTTCCCAAGCCTTATGGATATCCTAAGCTTTGGTGTATCCATCCTCAAAATCCTTCAAAAAGACTTTATCTCTTCTGAGGCCTTATGGATACCCACACTAGGCATACCCATCCTCACATATGCATGTCCTTAACAGTATATAGTGGCTTTCAAAGATGTATAATCTTTGCCTTAATTCCGTGCAAGGAATTATAATACTCAAGCTTAATTGAGAGTGTCCTAAAATTGAATACTAAGTACAAAGTAATATTTGCATTTGTATATTCTTGTAGTGCTTTATATCATTAGACTCCTATTCTTGATCCGGTATTCAATTATTTCCTAGCAATCTTGATCTCAAGTATTATTATTAATTCTAATATAACTCTTATTCCTCGAGTCTGAAAAGAACTCTTGTTCAATCCACTCTTAACATATCAAAATAAGGAAAAAAAAAAAAAGAGGTATGTTGCAATCTTATTCTTCACCATTGTATTTCACTGATTATGATTGAAACCTTATTCTATATTGATCTTGATAGGTGAAAGAGTCTAGCAATATGCTCGGCCATGGTCTCTTCCCTGCAATGACATTTCACGCTAGACCTGCAAGACATCCTGGAAAAATCTCTTTGAAACACCCTCATGGTGTTGCTCTGACCCATCTATTAGAAAGGGGGTAAGGACTAAATTGCTTCGTTCAACAGAATTACTTGAAGCCCCGACCAGAGTGAAACATTCAATCTTGCAATTAATGGTTCCTCTTTAGATACCTTTGCATTTGCAATCAAATCGACTACTTTTTTAGCCTCTTTGTAGACATGGGTTAGAGTATAATCTTCGGATTCCAAAAGAGTATCCCTAGCAATCCCAATCCAATTGCTCAACTTCCAATTAGGAGTTGTACCATAGCCTCAAGTTCAGCTTCATTATTGGAGACGACACCAAGCCTTTTTGAGGATGCCCACTCACACTCACCTTTCCAATTCCTGATGATAAACCCTACACCCCCTGGTCTCGGATTACCTTTTGCCGCACCATCAAAGTTCAACTTCTATCTGTTGAGTTTAGGACACTTCCATATAGTCTACTTACAATCAACTGTGCTCTTAAAAGAAGGAATTGCATGCCTCTTTAAGTCTCCCAACTGCTTTTGTATCCACTCATCTCATTTGTAAAATTTGGTGCCCTTTTTAACCTTGATTCCAACATTAGCAGTCTCTACTATCTCATTTCTGATTTTGGTTACCAAGATCTCCCACGACACCTCTATCTCTTTAAAGAGACTTTGATTCCTCTCCTTCCGAAGATTCCGGATGAATGAGGGGGCAATAATCCAAATTAATGCCCACAATGCATTTTTATCCACTCTAGGCCATCTTTGAAGGAACAACCCTTCCTTACACCCCTTTCTTAGTGTTAAAGAAGAATATGGTGGACTTGTCTTTGTTAAACACCTGCCCAGATTTCAATTCATAACTTGTCAAGGCCTCCTTGATGTGCTCAGCATCCCTTGTACTGGCCTCATCAAACAAAGAAGTAATAATATTAAGTTACAATATTAAAATATTAATATTGTAATAATTTAAATATTAATATTGTGTTGTTTTTAAGATAGCTGCAAATGTAATAACACTCTATGTTGTATGTATTTTTCAAATGCAACAATCTCTCTTTCATTTATATTGGGAATGAGGATGGGAGAGACATGTCCCTTCATTATTATTTATAAGAAAGGACATGCCTCTTCCCATTAATTAGAATTTAATCAATCTTATAATGTTTCATCAATCAATTATTAATTAAGAATAATATAATAATTTAATATTAAATATTAAATTT
>MU227495.1:845451-883998 GCA_018584345.1 Thuja plicata | reverse complement strand
AGCTACAAACATTAACACTCCCTCTTAGCTAGGGAGGATGATCAAACAAAATGTGTAGTGGTCTCCCGTGTCAACACTTATGACCCTTACCATAGCTACACAAAACATCAACACTCCCTCTTAGTTAAGGAAGATAAAATTCGTCAAAATACAATTCACAAAAGATCCATTACTTTTAAGAGAGAAGATATCACCTCGTCATGATATCAAGAGATATGGTCTAACCAAGAATATCAAGTCTCATGATATTCTCCATAACTCAAAAAATATTTTAGATATCACCTCAATATGATATCAGAGATATGGTCTGACCAAGAATATCAAGTCCCATGATATTCACCATAACTCAAAAGTATTTTAGATATCACCTCAATATGATATCAGAGATATGGTCTAACCAAGAATATCAAGTCTCATGATATTCACCATAACTCAAAAGTATTTTAGATCACCTCAATATGATATCAGAGATATGGTTTGACTAAGAATATCAAGTCTCATGATATTCTTTATAACTCATAGATTTATAAATATCATCTCATGATATTGGGAGTATTTGTCACAAAATATCAAGTCGCGTGATATTCTCCAAATACTCAGAGTAATGGCCTACTAACGTCAAGTCACATGATGTCCACCAAGTACTCAAAAATTTACAAAGAATATCAAGTCCCATGATATTCACCATAACTCAAAAGTATTTTAGATATCACCTCAATATGATATCAGAGATATGGTCTTGGTCTGACCAAGAATATCAAGTCTCGTGATATTCACCATAACTCAAAAGTATTTTAGATCACCTCAATATGATATCAGAGATATGGTTTGACTAAGACTATCAAGTCTCATGATATTCACCATAACTCATATATTTATAAATATCATCTCATGATATTGGGAGTATTTGTCACAGAATATCAAGTCGCATGATATTTTCCAAATACTCAGAGTAATGGCCTACTAACGTCAAGTCACATGATGTCCACCAAGTACTCAAAAGTTTACAAAGATATCATCTCATGATATCGGGAGCATTGGCCTGCAGAATATCAAGTCACATGATATTCATCAAGTGCTCAGAGTAATGGCCTACCAACATCAAGTCACATGATGTCCCCCAAGTACTCAAAAGTTTACAAAGATATCATCTCATGATATCGGGAGCATTTGCCTGCAGAATATCAAGTCGCATGATATTCACCAAGTGCTCAGAGTAATGGCCTAGCAACATCAAGTCACATGATGTCCACCAAGTACTCAAAAGATGTCCATAGGTAATGTGCAATTACCATAGGAACATTCATATCATCTATCATGATCTGTTTCAGCAATCATAAGATGTCTATCATGATAGAAGATCAAGTTATTGTAAGATCGTCACCTTTTGATAACTTTAACAAATACAATTGATAATCATTTGGAAGTCGTCACTTCCTCGTGATTTACACAAGGGGCAAGCCCATTAAAAAATATGGAGTCACACACATGACATCCATCATGCCTCAGTGCAGAGGGTGAAAACAAGGTATTTCACCTCGAACTTCTCTCATAGAGAAGAACTCATTGAGCATATATCAATATGTTGATCATCCAAGATTGTTTAAGATGAATTGTTAGACTCCCTCTAAGTCTGATATCAATCTTTTAGCTCCTCGTCCAAAGTTACCTCTGAAGAGTCAAACTCCCTCTGAATCTAATCTTCTTTTTCCTGCAAGATCATCTCCAAAAAAGATCAAGACAAATAGCTCTTATAGTACTTATAGAAATACAAATGAGAGAGAGACTATGAGTAGATAAATGTAATATTAAAAGATAATAAATACTTATCTGCGCATCAACATCCTTGACTCAAGTTGCTTCAATGAAGGTCCATATACATCAAATCATAAAACACCTTATCATAATATTTGAGAGACGTCTCCCCCTTTGAAATATCTCCCCACACTAAGCATGGAAAAGTAACATTGGTTATTATTCTCCCCCCACAATGTACAATTCCCACTCTTATATCGTTAAACAATTCTCAAGTCTTCTTATGAAATGAATTGATTGCTCCAAGAGGGGTGACACTCTATAATTAATTATTTCTTTCTAGAAATAGACACACTTCCTTGAATACATTCTTCTTTGTTAATGCTTGACCACGATCATAACAAATTAATATATCTCTTTAATGAAAGTCACTTTCAAGAATTTCACATAGACCCGTACACATTCCATCATAACTTTTTAATCCAAGACTTTCTCTCTAATCGCTTCGGTGAGATTCTCTAAAATTAGTTTTTCACTAACATATCGAAAATTTAGCAAAATCTAACGTTGGATTTGTGAGATATGGTCATTTTACTGAGACTGTATTTTCTAAGACAGTGACACATTCACCATCAACAAATTGCTCTCTTACATTTGCAGTCTGGCTCTGATACCATGTTAAGTTTTTAGGATAGCTGCAAATGTATTAACACTCTATGTTGTATGTATTTTTCAAATGCAACAATCTCTCTTTCATTTATATTGAGAATAAGGATGGGAGAGACATGTCCCTTCATGGGACATGTCTATTCATTATTATTTATAAGAAAGGACATGCCTCTTCCCATTAATTATAATTTAATCAATCTTATAATGTTTCATCAATCATTTATTGATTAAGAATAATATAATAATGTAATATTAAATATTAAATTTCATATGATTAATAATAATATAATATATATACATATATATTATATTATTATTAATCAACATATATTACATATATTCTGATGATCATACGATTGAAGCTACAAACATTAACATATTGTAATATTAAATTATAAAAATAGCCCAAACAAGTAGATGAGTTGGCTTGGGTTGTGGGTTTGCCCCTCATAGGTCTCAAGTTCGACTCCCTTCACAGATTTAAGAGGGGGGACTACTTGCGGGCTGTGGATCCCCCCAAAGGAGTTGTTCTCGCCTCCGCTCACCTATTCCCAGACCCCAACTTGGCAATATGTAAGCCCCAAGGTAAGGCAAGTTGGGCTGCTCGAATACCCTTCACGTAGCCAAAAAAAATTAAATATTAAAAATGTTATAACAGGAATATATATATATATATATATATATATATATATATATATATATATATATATATTTTGAATAANAAAAATATATATATATATATATATATATATATATATATATATATATATATATATATTTTGAATAATTATATTGGGGACATAGATTTGTCGGTCTCGAATTTATTATAATATAGTTTGTCATTTTTTTTTATTTATTTATTTACAGTTTTATCTTTATTACTATTTATTTAATTATTATTTATTTATTAAGTTCTCTTTCAGAAAGGGTACGTGACAAGTAAATTGTAAAGACAATTTCTCTTTAGACCATTACAATGACAAGCAATCAGTCATACAACTGTTTTTGTCTCTCTCAAAAAAGTCTACACTATCTGTAGATTCTATCAGCATAACTTTGCCAGTCGATCAATCAGAGAAATTTTGTATCATCCAAAATATCAGCAAGAAACATTATGCAAGCTTAGTTTATTTATATGTCTTCCTTTTTGCCTTTTAACACGCTTTGCCCTGTGTTTTCTGGCTAGAAACTTCAATTTCTGGACTAAAGACTTCAGAGATGGCAGGAGATGACTGCCAAAAGAACGCTGTGTGCCAGGAAGTTTCTGGTGACATCTCTGGTATTGAAGACATGTCTCCGTTGCATTTCAAAGCGTGGGAGACAGATCTCTAGGTAACCATGCTATATTGTATTTCAAATTTGTAATGTTTGTGGTAAATTTGTTTAGTATATGCATGATATGTGGTATTTTTTTGTTTCTAAGCTGTAAATATCTATATATTTATGTTTTTTGTAAAGACGTACCCAGCACCCAAAAAAAATTGTCCTACCAGCATACGATACTCATGTACCCGACCCATACCTGATTCAGTGATTTAGAACAAAATAAAATTAATATGAGCATCAGTAATTAAAAATTATATATCTTATTGTCAGTTAAATAACAATATATTTATGTTACATTACCATGGCAAACTATACAATATTACTTCAGCATATTTTATTATAGACACTACTACATATCATATATTGAACAAGCCAGATGTTGATGTTAATAGTAACTACATCAAATCCTGCAGCCAACACCCTACTGAACACCTCTAGGCTATAATTTCTCATAAAGAGCTTGTGCCACAACATGTTATTGCCCCTACAACTCTACCAGTTAGTCATTTGAGGTATCCCTGCCAGTTGAAATCCACTCTCCCTTGTTGACAAACATTTAGAAATTTATTGGGAACTATTTGCTCATAAAATTCAACTATACTTTTCTTATAAGCTATTACAGATAAAGAGGCCTTTAATTGGATGCCTCATTAAAATGGTCTTCAGCTACCCTGTGGATTCACCCAGTGCACTGTCTTATCCTGAGCTTTACCCATTCCCTTCCACGTCCTTTCCCATCAACAAAATTCAGCTATACTTTTCTTATGAGCTATTACAGATAAAGAGGACTTTAATTGGATGCCTCGTTGAAATGGTCTTCAGCTACCCTGTGGATTCACCCAGTGCACTGTCTTATCCTGAGCTTCACCCATTCCCTTCCACGTCCTTTCCCATCAACAAGGGATTAAGAGAAGAGATCTTGCACCCATTTGGAAATGATTCCAAACTTACCCACAAGGGGTATTAAACTGTGTATGCCTGCTAACTGCTCAAGCAGTGTATGACATGCTAGCCTTAAAAGTTGCATTTCGCCAGAGGGCCATAATCAGTCCCTGCGATTTTATGCTGTCATGCCCCACCAAAAAGGGCTACCGGATTGCAGCTCCAATGAAAGATATATCATAGCAATGACAAGAGAACACGATCAATATTAAATCATAGACGCAGCCCTTAAAGTGTATCCCTTCCAAGGTCAACAGGTTTATTGAAAGGCTGTGACAAAGCAGGTAATATAATTAAGAATTTATCAAATGAAAGAGATTTAATTAAAGTTAAAACTATTGTTCTCAAAGTTCAAAACCAAAGGGTTGTATCCCTTCCAAGGGCAACAGATTTATTGAAAGGGTGTGACAAATCAATTAAATAGGCATCAAAGAATGGATCATCGGGTGGAAAGAAACATTTGATCTATGATCAAAAAATCAGACCTGACTTAAATAATAAGGCAGCAATTCTGTAGAGGAGACACCTCATTTGACAAAGATTATCCTTAGCAAAGGTTAAGACCATTCATCCCTTTTAACTTTTAAGGACTATATAAAGCAAACCTCTTCTTGGAGCCAAGATGGAAGAAGATCAGATTAGGTATAAGTGATCTGCATTCAGCAAAAAACAGCAGTCTTCTAATCTAGGAGTGTTGTGGTATGCAATATGATATTAATAGATACTGTTTCATATATAATCTCTTATGTATTTTGATATCGCTAATAATAAGAATTGCTAATCTATCTAGATTCTTTAATTAATTATTTTAGTCTATTTATTCTCCCACAAACAATCACGTGGGAGTTAGTAAGCAAACACAATTGGGAGGGCAGAGATGGGTTCCCCGTCTAAGTAACCAACCCCATGTTGTATACTTTAATCATGTAGGAGTTAGTAAGAAAACACAAATGGTAGGACAGAAATACGTTCCCCATCTAAGTAGCCCACCTGATGTTGGATGGACAAGAGTTCATGCCACTTGTTAGCCAAGGGGTGTTATATCACACCCTTGGGCTTAGTTGCTGCAAATGTTCCAGGCACCCCTATCTCTCCTTCCTCTACAATCCCTACAATGGTTGGTTGTTGGAAGTGAAACAACAGAATAGAAGCAATCATGTACGGGTCAGTAAGGAGACACAATTGGGAGGGCAGAGACGGATTCCTCATCTAAGTAGCCCACCCCATATCAGATGAATGAGAGTTCCTGCCACTTGTGGCCCAAATGGTGTTAATATCACACCCTTGGGCTTAGTTGCGGCAAATCTTCCAGGCACCCTATCGAATCCCTACAGTCTGCATGTGGGTAGACCAAATTTCTCATTCTTCGGCTGTTGCTCCACATTTGTCCAAAACAAACACGGGAAATACAGAGCAGGCCATTCCATCCCCTGGCTGTATCTGGGTCAAATCTAGGTGCCCAGAGGCTCACAAAAAGAGAGAACAATGAAATATCCAGTTTTCTTTGGAGGATTCGATGAAGTCTTGGTTCTGTAGAAACTCATAAAGATCAAGAAAGTTTTGATAAATATTTACGGCAAATCTTCCAGGCACCCTATCCAATCCCTACAGTCTGCATGTGAGTAGACCAAATTTCTCATTTTTCGGCTGCTGCTCCATATTTGTCCAAAACAAACATGGAAATACAGGGCAGGTCATTCCGTCCCCTGGCTGTACCTGGGTCAAATCTAGGTGCCCAGAGGCTCCCAAAAAGAGATAACAATGAAATATCCAGTTTTCTTTGGAGGATTCAATGAAGCCTTTGTTCTGTAGAAACTCATAAAGATCAAGAAAGTTTTGAGAAATATTTAAAGCCCTAAAATGAGTAAATTTCATGTGAACAAAACTTTGAGTAAGATTTGATGCACCTCAAAATAATAACTGTAGAAAAGTGCATAAATCTCAATAATATGTGATGCTGTAAATACTCCAAAATCTGCATTGTATTGCAAATATAATGTAAATAAAACATTAAAACAAAATATGGTAAAGTGTAGTTAGTTGCTAGGGACAGCTGTGTGCTTCCAAACATATCAGCAAATAGTACTTCACCTAAAGAGCAAAATACAGATGCATAATGCATTTTCAGCACACACTTCAATTGTTCAATAATCTCTTATTTTAAGGAAATATCATCACCAGGAATCTTGTTCCTTGTACCTATCTCATTGTCCTACCCACTAGGAGACCAGTCTCAGCTAACACTGGACCCTATACCTTAATTTTTATACAAGGAACATGTATGTCAAAACCAGAACATTTTCTTATCACTGATCTTACATTAAGCACGTATCATCTTACAACTTGGTTGAACTAAACAATGATCATAATAGTCGGAAAAAAGCTCTGCCAATTGCTGAATCTTGCATGCCTTTAAAGGCCATATCCAACTGCTCTTAACAGAGCACTCATGTGATTTCCCCAGCAATCACATTAACATCAGTTTCTTCCCGAGTACAACCTGAGCAGGCCTAGTGGTGGAAAACAACATGTGCTCTCAAACGAGAGGTCACAAGCTCAAATCCCATAGGGGGTATCTCCCACAAGCAGCACAGGGCAATCCCATATCACTGTCACCATAATTGGACCCCAAAACAGATGGCTGGTATAGTGGACTATAAGAGTTACTTTTCTTTCCTTTCCTTTCCTTCCCATTTTATTCTGTATAATAGTCCCAGTAAGAATAGTAGGAATTAAATGCATTTGCACTATGACAAAGGGGCACCTTATATGATGTCCTTAATTTAGCAATCAGAATATTCATTGTCTACAAAATATTACAAATTCATCACAATTATGAATTATCCAATAAAATAATGAATGCACTACATTTGAGAACACAACAGAATTGATAAATGCATGGCAATGATTATCATTTTTGACGTAGGAATTATCCCTTGTGATACTAGCAAGCATTTATTGATGAACAAATTATTTTAACGTGACTATCACCTGTGAAAAGAAGATAAGAACAGTCCGGTAAATTATACTTTAGCTGTGCTCTTTTAGTTCTAGCATTCTGCATACATAGAAGATATTAAGGGCATGTATACTATGACAAGGGGGTATCAAGGACGATGCACTTATTTTAGCAATTAGAACCTTCCTCATTGATAGATATAAAGCCAGCACAATTATCTAATACAATGATAAATGTACTATGTTCGAGAAACCCACTAAAATGAGAATCCATGCCATTAATTATCATTTTTTGACGTTGGAAATCCTCCCTTTAAGTTCAAAAATAGTTGAGCTGTATTTATTTTCTTCTCCAGCATATCGCTTATTTTCATATAAACATACATCATGCTAAAAACAAAATCCAAAGATGTAAAATTAAATTTGCATGATAGCAAAATAGATACCTAACAGTACAAGTCCAATCCGAATAGAATGGGACATGGCAAGGCAATTCACAGTGCGAATTACCAATTCACTAGAAAAAAAAAAGGAAAAGAAAACTTAGTTCTTCCTCCTGACTAAAGCGGACATAAAGCCAGGTGCAATAAATGGAGACAAGCAATGATATAAAGCCAAGTCAAATACATGGCGACAAGAAAATTTAACAAGTTACTGATGCCGACTAAAAGAGAGCAATCAGTTTCATCCCCAAGAAATTGCACACTCAAAAAATAAGCTAATTTTACTACAACTACATAACACCCCCCCACCACTTGCGATTGCATTAACTGAGATATCAGAGATTTAACTCATTTCCTCTGTAAGTAAACCTCGTGTCACTAAACCCTAGGCCATCGCACAAAAAATGAGGGGGAAATTGAATAAAAATTTAAAAAACCGCGGAAATGGGGCGCCTTTCCTACACCGACATTCATTAACCCACAAAAGAAATCAGAACAAGGAAAACAATCCGCCTCAAGGAATTCGTAATCTCGTCTCGCAAAAAGGAGAAGGAAGCAAAATAAATCAGAAAGAAAATACCTCTACTTGACTCAAGGTCTCCTCTTTTGCGACCTCTTCATTGCCCTGCGCGGACTGCTGTGAGCCCCAGACGGGAGGAGGCGGTGCTGTGGTGGCATAGTAGTCATCGTCATCGTCCACGTCAGCCCAGGATTTAGCGGTGACGGGCGCAGGCGCCCAGAACTGCTGCGGGGGCTGAGAGTCCTTCTGATCCGACTTGTCTTTGCCCTTGGATGACGTGGACCCCTGATCAGATGACTTGTCCCCCTTCTTCTTGCTTCCCTTCTTTCGGCGGCTGTCGAGCGCTGCGAAGATATTGGTGCTGTTTATCCCAGATAAAGATCCATCGTCCTTTCCCCTCATTCCCCCTCCGACCATCCTAACTGCTTATCCCCAGCCACAGCTCTTTTCAAAGGATTCTTTTTGTACAATTATTTCAGACAAAAGATAAAATGTTCAAAACCCTAGTGTGATATCTCAAAACCCTAGTAAATGCCTTAGGCTAACTAATTCGTTTTATGTACAAACGACCAGGCGATCTGGTTCTTCGCTGAAACACTGAAACCCTGCAACACAGTTGTTGGGTTTATTTTATTTTCATTGGGAAAACGAAAAATAAGGCAGTGAAGCGATAACACAAATGGAAATCTTGATAGGGTACTTATATGAGATTAGAGATGGGGCAATGGTACAGATATGCCCAAAACGGCACGAGTAATTGGGAAGGAAGTCAAGGTTATTGAGGAGATTGATTTTAATCAAAATGGTTTTGTTTTGGGCATGCAAATGTTTGTTTCCTACATTTCCCTCACGGGGGTAGACATGCTGCTGCTCGCTACAATTTTTAGCGACCTTATTTATTTCATCCTTTCCACGGGGAAGACCAGATCTGGATTTTGGTTTTAGGGATCCTTAGCCGACCTATCGTTAATTAATCTCGAGGGATCCTTTGCCTCCTTTTGAATTGGTTCATAATTTATTTGTTATGTCGAGAAATCCAGTCTAAGCACAACTAATTTAAGATATCTATATTACCTAGAGAGATTAGATTACTACAAGCTATTATCACTTGTAATTTTTGTTTCTGAATTTAATTATATAGGATTTTTTGAATCACTCTTTAGTCTATAGAGCTCTTGTAAAGACTGCATTTTCTCACAAATGTCATGTCACGCATAAAAACATAAATTGCGGAAATGTCAAAATAATATATGGTCGAAAATACACATAGACAAATCGAACCATTACATATTCGTAATGAAAAGATCTTAACTCAGGATTTTGACCTACACGTTGAAATAATCAAGATAACCACACGAATAATTTGTACCATAAAAATCATCTTAATAAATGAAGGTTGAATTCATCACATGACCATAAGAATGTTATCTTTATTCCAATAAGGAAGTCGACCTACACATCGAAACTTCATTCAAGTACAAAGTACAAAAGAATAATTCATTTCTTTAAGGGTCGAATATAAAGCGAAATGGGATGCCGACCTGCACGCCAGACATCAATACATCTCAGTACATGGATGCATCAAAAGATATTAAGAGTATGAAAATTAATACATAAAAAACATAATTTACCTTGGACCTTTGTCCATCTGTATGTCCCTGTCTCCTAAGCCATCTGACATGTGTCAATCCGCTATCTCGAGACATGAGTGTGGCTCAGGCGCTTTTACCGCCCAACCACGAAGTGGTTAGCTCCCCCAGGGTTCTTCCTGACACGAAGAACGCGTCGACCCTTGCCCGAGAAGCCTAGCAATCGACACTGAGGAGTCAGATGGATCTGGTGCAGCTGTGAACATAACTACTAACACACATATGTCTAAATAGTAGTACAAACACAGATGTGGCAGAGGGATATATCAACAACCAACATATAAGAGAATACATATGCAAAAATGCTTTGGCCAAAGCTATTCATCACCAGACTTCTACTGGCAGGCATAATTATAACAGTTCATTTCTACCCTCCCCTGGTCCTCCACATTCAACACCCTCCCATATTGAATGCACATCATATACAAATCTAGTATGTACGAATTTTCATAATTTATCAATATTTCACTGAACATATGCACTAGAATTTGATCAATATTATGGCTCATCATAACTATCATTGAGTAACAAGCATTTTAGCAAGAATTTCTACCAATAAACCGTTCAGCACTTCATTATTAAGAAGAAAAGAAATTATGCTACAGAAATACGCACACAAGCGGTTGTTTTTTAAAACATGAGAATATAGTTCTTTCTCGAAGATAACTTACATACTTGGACTGGTTTCCTAAGTATACAGAATTTGTAAGAATCTTTAAACATTTTATTTACTACCATGTTTCAGTTACAAAGATCATAACTTACATACTCGGACTAGTTTTCTAAGTATACAGAGTTTGTAACAATCTTTAAATGTTTCATTTACTACCATGTTTTAGTTACAAAGATCCCACTAATGACAACAGGGAAATACACTAGGTGCCCCGTTCTAAAAACATACAGACAAATTTTAAGTTATGTGATCAATTGTTTTGTAGCAACTATATATAAGGAAAATACTGCAGCCATGATGTATTATTGAAGTTACACAAACTAGCTAAGCATCTATGAGCAAGTACAGTTCATAAGCAACAGTTAGAGACTGCATTCAGCATTAATTAAAGACAAAACTTGTTTTCGGTTAGGAAAAACTGAGAAGAAAAAAATTGGTGTGTGTGGCGCTATTCTAGTAAGCGTGGAGTTCTATATTGGCATAAGTTTAGAAGTATCACTAAGGTAAAGAACCAATAAAAGAAACACGTCCCTTGCCCAGGGATTTGGGGGTAAATTTAGATACCCAGAGTAAACTACTACGGTTAAGTACACACAGGGAATACCTATCAAACCTCATCATAATCATGACTTCTATGGTGAGGAGTAGGTGAATCCAATGTAGGGAATGAACTAGAGGCTGACCGATTCTATTGTTAAAAAAATGGCAGTCGCAGCTTACTATCGTACAAGGAAGGGAACACAAACAAAAAATGAACCAAAAGTTGGTCACGCAATCTTATAATAAGTCTTTGACTTCCACAAATGAGGTAAGGAAAAGGTAATTCAACACCTCTAATGTAATGCGCGGGTTACTAAAAACCTCTTATGCAATGCGCGGGTTATTAAACAATAGCTAAATGATCTTTTTCCCATGAGCTGTTACGCCCATTTTGTTTCACTAACACTAGAAAAAAACGTTCGCGGGGAGCAGACACACAGGAGGAATTTGTTTCAATAGCCCAAATTTGGGGTCTTATCTTATCAGCACCTTTGAATATTATCTAGTAAGCATAATATTTCCTATCCCATACAACTACGTAGGCAACATCTCTAAAGAATACACAAACCAAACAAAATGGACAAGCCAGAACACTTCACATAGAATTGCATAACTTTTTGAAGAAAGAAAAGAGTGGAGGGTTCATTTTGGAACCTAGTGTTGTTACTTTATACTCTCAACACCCAGCTCCAGCTCGACTCGGTTCCCCTTCGCTTCTACTTTCTCTCCAATCCGACTGTTTCCTTCCTTCCCTCCCCCGTTTGTTCTTCCTCCCTTCCTTTTTCAAGATACTTTGTATCCCCCCGCACTCGCCAATCTCTCACCTTCAAACCTGCATCCACTCAGAGCCCAAAATGATACATTAGTACTTGATTTAACAATAATTCAATAATTTCAAAATATTTCATTTAAAAGCCATAATTCATAAATCAACTCTTTTTATTTGCAATTACATCATAATTCCTCATCTATGCATGTAATAATAATATTAAACATCTATTAAGCATCATAATATTGCATCATCTCATGACTCATCATCATAACATATTTAAAAAGTCACAATTACCATTAATTCAAAACATCGACACAAGGTCTAACTAGAAGACGTAACAACAAGGAACATCGACGTAGTCGAAACATAGCGACTAGGTCAACCAAAGTAGAAAGGGTCACATAACAAGCCTAAAATAAAGGATTCTCAAAGGTCGAGTCATGACATCCCTCCTAACTAGGAGAAGACATCGACCCGATGTCACATCAAAATATACCAAAATGAAACACGCCACACATAAATATATACATCATAGAGAATCAGAAATAGAAGTCTATGAGAAGAAATGAGGAAATGATCGATGCACGTCCTCTGCATCCTCCCAAGTGGCACTCTCAATAGAGAATTGGTCCCACTGGACCTTGTACTACAAAACATATCTGTTATGCACTCAAATAGTATGTTGATTAACAAGTCAGGTAGGCTCCACCTGCACTACCCCCAGTTCTTGAACCTGCAAAGCATGCCAATCCAAAATATGTGAAGCATCTAGATGATAAGGTTTCAGCGATGAAACATGAAATACATTATGAATTTGGGCAAGAGCGGGTGGTAGAGAAAGTTGGTATGCAACTGGATTGATGACTTCCAAGACATCAAAGGGCCCCACATATCGCGGCGTAAGTTTCGAAGCCCTACCAAAGGATATGGAACTCTTATGAGGTCGAACACGCAAGAACACCTTGTCCCCTGCTTGGAACTGTCTAAAAGTGTGGTTCTTGTCTACATAGCTCTTATGTTGATCCATTGCTTCTTTCAGTCTATCTCAGATCAAAGCCATCTGTTCTTCCATCTCTCGTAGTATATCAGGACCAATCACAATCTCATCTTAATCCTATCCCAATTGATAGGAACACAACACTTACGCCCATAAAGTGCCTCAAATGGTGCCATACCTAGAGAAGCATGGTAAGAGTTATTGTATGCAAACTCTACCAAGGGAAGATACTCTTCCCACTTGTATTGTTGATCCATGCAGCACATTTGGAGTAAATCCTCTACCACTTGATTCACTCTTTCTGTTTGCCCATCCGTTTGAGGATGGTAAGTTGTGCTAAAGTTGATATGTGTCCCCAAGGAAGCATTCAAGGTTGTCCAGAACCTTTATGTCATCTGAGTATCTCTATCAGATATAATAGACTCCGGCACACCATGAAGTCAGAAAATCTCTTGCACAAACTTCTTGGCTAACGCCAAGGATCCATCTTTCAAGCTTCCTGGAATGAAATGAGCAACTTTGGTTAGTTTGTCAACTACAACCAAAATGAAGTCATGCCTATGTTTGTTCATGGGTAATCCCTATATGAAATCCATACTTATGACTTGCCATTTATATTCTTGAATATCATGTGGGTACAATAATCCCGCTGAGTGGACATGCTCAGCCTTGACTCGTTGGCATTCCAAACACTGGACTTTGTAAGTTGTAACATCACGCTTAAGCCCTGGCCTAAAATACAATGGTCTCAAATCGGCAATCATCTTATTTACCCCTGGATGACCTAAAAATGGAGGGCAGTGCATCTCCTCAAGTACCACTTTCCTCAACCCTACTCGGTCGGGAATGTACATCTTGTTCTGGTATCTCAAAATACCATCATCCTCAAAACTGTATCCGTCAAAATGGTAGTTAGATGGATCATTCTACAGAGCTGATTTGACCAACTCATAATGGTCATCTCCTGGAAGATTAAGCAACACCTGCTCTCTCAAGTGTGTCCTAGAGGTAGAGATAGCAAAGATGTGCCTTCGCCTGCTAAGAGCATCTTCCACTCTGTTCTCTTTCCCTTTAATGTATTCAATGCCAAAATCATACCCGCTCAGAAACTCTAACCAACGTCTCTGCCTGGCATTGAGATTGGGCTGCGTGAAAATATATCTAAGTCCCATATGGTCTATCTTTAGCTCAAAGGGCTTACCCAATAGGTAATGCCTCCACATCTATAAAGCATGTACAATAACAGCCAATTCCAAATAATGTGGAGCATAATTAACCTCATGTTCTTTCAATTTTTGTGACTCATAAGCCACTACTCTTTCATCCTGCATCAACACACCACCCAAACACTCACCTGAAGCATCTATAATTATAGTGAACTGACCATTGGGATTAGGTACAAACAAAATGGGACCAGATGTGAGCTTCTATTTCAATAACTGAAAAGCTTTCTCACATGTCTCTGTCCACTCGTAGCATTTTCCTTTTCTCTGCAAGGATGTAATGGGAGCAGCAATCTTGGAGAATCCCTCCATAAATTTCCTGTAATAACCAGCCAACCCCATGAAGCTTCAAACTTCACTCACATTGCTAGGAGCAGGTCATTCAAGTATAGCCTTAATCTTGGCAGGATCTACTACAATTCCATCTACAAATATGATATACCCTAGATAATGAATCTATTTCTGATAAAATGAACACTTTGATAACTTACCATATAGTTTCCTGTCTCTCAGATGTTGTAAGACTATATGCAAGCGTTCTTCATGTTCCTCCATGTTCTTAGAGTAAATTAGGATGTCATCTATAAAAATCTCCACAAAATTATCCAAGCAGTCTCTAAAGACACTATTCATAAGGTTCATAAAAGCAGCAGGAGCATTCGTTAATCCAAAAGGTAGAACAACAAAATCGTAATGCCCATACCGTGTCCTGAAAGCAGTTTTAGATATGTCCTCAGCCTTAATCCAGAGCTGATGATATCCAGATCTCAAATCAATCTTATAAAACATAGTTGCACCTTTCATTTGGTTGAATAGCTCATCTATTCATGGAAGGGGCTATCCATTCTTGATGGTCACTTTGTTGAGCATTCTGTAATCAATACACAGTCGCAAAGTACCATCCTTCTTAACAAAGATCATTGGGGCTCCCCATGGTGATACTCTAGGGCGTATGAACCCCTTGTCCAAAAGATCTTGAAGTTGAACCTTTAGTTCATACATCTCAGTAGTAGCCATTTTGTACGGAGCCTTGGATTATGGATCAATTACATGCATCAATTCAATGGAGAAATCAAATTCTCTCTTCGGAGGTAGTTTAGGCAATTCTTCTGGAAATACATCCCGGAATTCCTGTAACAAGGGAGCATCATCCACACTAGGAGTTGTGTTCATGTCCTTGACATGTGTTACATATAACATACACCCCTTCCTCTTTTCCCTTTTTAGCTACATAGCAGAAATCTGCCTCAATTCCATAGGTCGCTTCACACCCATTATTACTACAGATTTTCCCACATCATCAAAACATACAACTGACTTGTCTCTACAATCTACAATTACCTTACGCTCAGTTATCCAGTTGATGCCTAATATAACATCACATGATCCTAAAGGGGCGACATAAAGGTTTACTTGCGTGAGAAAACTAGGAAGTTCCAACTCACTGCATGATAAACACTGCTCTACCCGACACTCTGCCCTATTGCCATATTCTACAATCCAAGGTTCAGCCATAAATCCTACTCTAACTTAAAGTCTAGATAAAACTCTAGGATCTAAAAAGCATTCAGTAGCTCCTGTATCTATTAAAATTGAAACATTCTGACCAAAAAGCTTACCAGTCATTTGAATAGGAGTAGCCTGAAAATCAACCTGTCTGTGATCAATAGTTGCGTGAATATGATGATGTGCCTGAAGGCCTCTATGATCTGAATGTTGTAGACATTTAGCAGCATACTGATCACCTCCACAGACTAAACATCCATCTCTGGGTCCATGTTTTCCTTCTAGTTTGTCCCTCCTATTTCCATTCATGTTAGAATCCATGTTATTTCCCTTGTTTGGATTTTGGTTCTATGAGTTCCTGTAGGAATTCCTTCCTGAATTCCCTTGTCCTTTTCCCCTCATGTTCTAAATCTTTTGGTGACCACCGTTATGTTGTTTATTATCCTGATATTTCCTTTTAAAACCCTAATTGGTATTGGATTTCTGGTTACTGTTCACCTTGGACAAACTTTGTAACCTCTGTTCCTGACTAAGAGCCTTTCTGAGTGCAAAGTCCATGGTTTCTGGCTCATGCATTTCAACTTCGGAACCCACCTTGGGACGTAACCATGTTATGAACTTGTGAGTTCTAAAGCGTTCATCCTGTTGGTACTGTGGAACATACTTCACCAAATGACATAATCTCTCATGATATTGAGTAACTATCAGGACTCCCTGAATCAAATTCTGAAACTCTGCCACCTTCCAGTCAAAGAATAACTGAGGTAACCATCTAGTGTGAAACAACTGCAAGAATTTTGTTGACGGGGTTTTGTGACCAGGTCCGCCCAGATGTAAGTTGTCACCAGATACCTGGGTACCGACCAACTTTGCCTGTAAAGGTTGTCCAGGGAAATGAGATTCCCCAGGCCTTCAAGCACGTGAGAGTTGGGTCTCAACGGTGCGGGAGCTTAGTTGGGAGTGTGACTGTTTTGTTCGGGGGGATAGCTGGTTATCTTGGCTCGTCTTCTCTGGGGATTTAGGTAACTGGGGTCTCCTACAAGCATTCATTAACTTTACCAAATAAACTTCAAAAGATAGATCAAGGTTAGAAGTGTTCCATCTACCTATAGTTATGCTAAACATTTAAGACATCAACCATGCTCTAACATACTACACTAAATACTAAAGAAATACAGAACCATCAGCTCATATTTAATCAATAGCGAGGGAAAAGAAGGTCGTTAATCTACTTAAAACATCAGAGCAAGGGACATAAAGAACATACAGCACAAAAGATCATTAATCCAGAGATCAGAATGCTAACAACATCATTGAGAGAATCCTTCCTTCTTCATTAACATGTTTCCAGCTAGCACTAATGCGTACAATAATCGTGGCTCCAAGGGAGCATCTAACTACTAAGAATCTCTAACAACTAAGGAGCATTGAGCTTTGCAACTCAAAAAATCAAAATGCTATAACTATGGACTGCAAAATCATCAATTTCGCCGACCCTTGGAATGAGGTCAGACTTATTATTTATACACGAGTTTGCCCTGATCTTAACCTGACTTACTTTACCCTTTAAATAATATAATACAATTTTTGGTGGCCGGTACTACCTGCACCACGATACAAAGACCTCGAGAAGAGAGACAGAGAGAAAGTAGAATAAATCTGATCCCCCAGGGATCGAGGCTACATGCCTCATTAATGGGAAAGCGACTCCTTATCTTTGATGCGCCAGGTGTTATTTTGGAGCGGCGCCTTGGGAAGACCACCTGTCAGAACCATCCTCTAAGTCGATGTACCTTGTTGTGGTTACCTACTTTCTGACACTTTCATTAACTATCTGATAGTGACCAGTCGGCTTCGGGAACCGCGACACTGGTCGCTAAAAGAATACAAAATTGTGGGATCCAGAACTCTGGGATCTGGAAGCCTATGCTCCCAAAGAATGAATAAATACAAAATACATCTCCTGATAGTCATATCCATAACCTGGATAATTTTATTATTCCTTAGTGTCATTGAAGGTCTGTAGGAGCCATGCAATCCCATCTTCGTCGATGTCCTTGAGGCCGGCCCGACAATACTTGACCACCTCCACTTGTTTGCCCAGATCTGGAACATTTGCCTTGAATTCTGTAGTCATCTTTGCCATGTCGTGACCTTGGAGCACCATGCGAGTTATCTGTGTCATTTTTGCTCCATCTATCCCCTCCAAGGATCCATACCGAGACTCCATTAGCTCGTCAAACTTTCCCATGATGTATTCCTCTGTAGTGCATATTTCAGTGCTAAAGGGATCAGCTCCGAAGACCTTCGAGATGAATGACTTGTACAAATTAAAAGAATATTGAGCTTCTTGAACTTTGTCACACAAGGTCCCTACCAGTTGCTTGATTACCCCCAATGTGAGGTCAAGTCTGGAGTGCTGGGTCCAGACAAAGTCGAAAGACTCCTCTCCCAAAATTCTGGCCTCGAAGACAACTTCTTCTCTGATGCCGATGAGTTCTTCCAACTCAGCCTTCCATGCTTCATAATTTTCAATGTCTCCCTCCCAAATGGAAATAGTAGTTTTGACCTGATGTAGGATATTGTTGGCCGTATATAATTCTGGGAGTGTGGTCACTAGGAAATGTCAAACATTTCCTACATGTATTGTAACCCATTCATCAACTACCTGGGCCTTTCTTTTCATCGCCCTTAGTGAATCTATGTCACTTTGAGGAAGTGTTGCCCCAGACATGGAGACATCCGGGGGGATGGCAGTAATAGGCTGCGCAAGCTCTGTCAGCAGCCCCATGAGGTTTGCATTCTTTTCCTTTTATGTCCTAAATTTCTGGGCCTCCTTTTCATAGCAAGCCTCTACTGCTTTGGCCGCTTCTTTTAACAGGTCCAACTCGTCCTGTTTCCCTCTCTTCCCCAGAGATATTTTGGTGATGGAGTATTCATCGGCCTTAGCTGTTGCTTTGTCTGCATCTGGGGAAGGTGTCACGATTACCGCAACTGTATCTTTGTCTGGCCCAGTCTGAAGAGTATGGACTATTCGAGCTTTCTTGGCCTTGGGAGGATTCTGCATTTATGTCATCATCTCTTCTAATGAGAGACAAGCCTCGGGTGTTGTTGGGGCCTTCCTCTTCCGAGACTCTACCAACCATTGTGGTGGTAGGGGTGGCTTTGCATCCAGAATTTGTTCCTGTGGCTCCCCTCCGGGGTTTTGTTGGGTATCCCCGGTATTCTGAGCCGTTTCTGACTCCTTCCTTGTATCTTCAGGCTCACCTACAATATTCACCCCGGTGGCACTTGTGTCTTTTGCCCTGATGTCCTCATCCTTAGCAATGTTAGGATCGACATTTGTTTCTTTGAGGTTTTGTTCCCCACCCTGCTGCTATTCTTCATCGGCCTTTTCCATTAGGATATTTTCTCATGTTGGTGCATTCTATGGAGGTGGTGGAGGCATCGGGCTAAGATTCAATGTTTGAGCTGCTGTGATCACCTCACCAAATATTTCCCTTGGAGGCAGCGTCTGGAATATGACAGTTGGGGTTACGGTTGATCCTGTTAGTTTGGTTCCCCCGACTGATGCCAGTTGCTTATCATGTTCTTGCCTGCCCTCCGCGATCCCTGCAACTTATATCTCTGGGACTTTGGAGATGTTCATCTGTTCTTGTTCTTTTGCTCCCTCTGCCCGAGTTTCCTACTTTTGGGTAGCTTCCTTCTCCAGGACATTCCTTTCAAGAGTCGTTTCCTCTTGGGTAGCTATCTCTTCAACTGCCCTCTTGATATCCCTCTGCAAGTTCCCAAATTCATCAGTCCCAAATAAATCATCAAATCTATCACGTGGAGGGGAGTTCTCCGGGCTATCCTCGGGTTCTTTGTCCAGCTCCAGAGAGTCAGAATAAAGAATTTGTATTTCTTGGATGCTTAGCATCCCTAGTTCTAGCTTCGCCTTTGGTTGAGAGTTAGTCTTCTTTTTCTTTCTCCTAGTTAACAAAGGGGGCCCTACATCCATCATAGTTGTCCGCTCCTCCTCCGCTCCGGTCCCTATTGCTCAGACCATTAATGCTGCTAGTGAAGGGGAAGAGGGAGGACGGACAGGTCCGGTCATACGTATCGGGGTGGCCAACCACGTGATTAACTTATCTTTCATTTGCTGGGAGACTGCCAGCATCTCTTGCATTTTCTCTATTATGGGGGTCACAGATGGGGTTTGCGATGGGGTCCCCATTATCCTTTTTCCTCTATCCTCCCCCTATGAGGAGGTTTCGGACCCAGAAGTTGAGTCCCACACAAACAGGCCAACTTTGCGTGTGCTTCTTGGGCATGCCTTTTTGAAATACGCGTGGTTGTGTTCGACCACGTCGTGGGTGAGGTCCTCAATTGTTTGACCTTCCTGGGCGTTCTAGTCTACTGGAGGGAGAGCCATCTTGTCTACTCCCATTTCTTTATATTGTGGGTCCACAGTGGACCCGGTGTCCGAGAAGTCGTCGAGAAATTTTTGAAGCTTTAGCCTTTCCATCATCCCCATTGTCATCCGGACGAAGTGCTGGCTTCAGACTTCAAAATCATCTTAGTGATCTTCCCAAAAATCCTCCATGTCAAACGCATGGGGCTCTGATACCCGGGGAAGTGTCGTTGCTATTTTGCCTAGCGGATCAAAGTTCTTCTACGCTAGATAGAATTCATTTAAGCCCAAGCTTTTAAGCTCGTTCTCTGCCTCTCTTGTTGTGGTCAGACTACGCGAGTAATTCCCATAGGTGATTAGAAACAAAACATTTATTACCTTCTTCATCGTGAAGAGGGCGTGCAACTCCAAAATTTGCTGGCAGTATTCCAAAAGAATTATTTTGTTCCCACAGTGCTTGGGCAACAAATAGGGTTTCCCAGAGAAGCTGGTCACCCGAATATAAGTGTGCTGCTAGAACTGAATGTAATAGTGGCCATAAATTCTGACCAAATCCATTGCCTCCTTAGAGAGGTGGTACCCGGCATCCCAGGTTGGTGTGAGGAGGTTGTAGTAAATGAAGGCATCATTTACTTGGCAGAAGCTGAGAAAACTGGCCTCCCATTGGATTTGTGGGAAATAATCCCAGGGAGCCTTTTGGCCCGGGCCGACCCCGAGTACACCTGTTGTGAGTAGCTCATTTGTGGCGAGGCGTTGTTGTGCCAAGGCCCAGAGAACATAAGATGTCATGTAGAATTTGGAGGTTCGAGTGACCTAGAGGAATTGGGAGTCCACATGATTTGAGATGATGGTGGCCCAATCAAAGTATTGCTCGCCGGAAGAGATACCGATCAAGAAGTAGTACATCCATGCCGAAAACTCACGGGCATGGGGTTGTCCAAAGATCCTACACAACGCTATGATCCCCATCTATATGCTTTCCTTGAATTCTGATTGGAGGATTTCCAGCTTCATCCTTTTGGAGTCTTTCTTTGGCGTCTTCAGCTAGTTGTTGTTCAGATACTGTCGGGCCATGTGTTCCAAATCCATAAAATCCTACAAAGCCAGGGACGGGGTGACGACGGCTGCCTCATCAAACTGGGGAATTCCCAGAATGACCTGAAAATTTGCGGCGTCCAAAGACACCATAGGAGTTGGATACCTGATCGGGACCGGTGCAACAAGCATGACGGTCCGGACAGACGAATTATAGTGTGCGGCTAGAGTAAGAATAAGTTCTGGGGCCTGCACGGAGCATGGGAAGCAAGCAGCCTTCGTAATCCCAGAATTGTCGATATTGACGACCAATGGGTCTCCTACCATTCATTGGATATACATCATTTTTACCATGGCCTGCATTTTCGCCCACATTCTGACGCTGGTGTCGGTAATCAGCTGAACCTTAGAATCAATATTTTATCCCGTGATAGTGTTTTCCTTCAAGTAATTCATGGTTAGGGGAAGCTTTTCTAGGGCCCTCTCGATCTTAGTCCTAACAGCTGTCCTGGTGATTGTCGTAGTGGGGAGATCTAGACTCCCGGGTGGAGAAGATGCAGATGCCTCTAACATGATTAATGAATTCGATGTTGTCAACCTACAAGGCAAGACGACCGTTATAATTTATATAAGATAAAATGCTACTCCGGGTTCTGGAGATCTTACCATCGCATATGCACCTGCAAGAGTTAGTTTGCTAAATCTCGGGAAAGATATGTGTATAATGAAAAATGGGGAAATTGACTAACATCCGGGCCTCCAGGGATTCCAGCACATATGATACAAGTGAAATAGGAGCCGGATGAGGACATATGACCCAATGTTTGAAAACTAACCGTTGGGTGACATGGCCAAAAGATGAGTCATACTAAGCTGACGTAGGTGTCACATGGCCATGCAGTAAATAGGAGTTATGGCAATAATGCCGCCAATTGTCTGAATGCATGCGAAGCAGAAGTCACTTGGTGGGACTTGAATGCACACATGGGAAATAAATTCACCATTAAGAATGACTCGATGGAGGAGAGAGAAAATTATCGTGGTTGAAACTAGCAAGGAGCTGAGTCCACACCATGTGGTATTTTGTTGTGCAGGCAAGCTCACAAATTCAGGGAGACACGGACAAAGGCGTGGTGAGCTCGACACGATATCAGAAGGATATACACTAAAACTATAGTAGAATACAGAGGGCCAAGGGTCGAGGCACATATACACAACTTACAAAAATTCACACAATGTACAAAGCAACCTACATCGTGCGAAACACATGGGAAACCACCCTAGATTACAACTACACAGAGGGCGGACAACCCTCTGCCAGTGCCAACCCACCAACAGGAGGCGACAGAAAGACCAGCGCCACGAGGCGTGGCGAGCCATAAACAAAACCGAAACCAGACAAAACAATGAAAGAAAAAGTCAAAATGGAAACAAATACAACAGAGAAAAAACCAGGAAATCGAAAAGAACGGAAAGACGAGGGCCGAGAGCCTACCTAAAAACGTAGAAGCAACGGAGAAGGTGAGCATGGGAAGCGCCCTGCAACAAGTTAGCCTTGAGAATCACCGTGAGCAAGCACTGCAAACCACTGGTAATCAACCATTAAGCACAGGAGCAAAAGTTGTTTAATTCGCCTTAATTCACCTTAATTCGCTCCAAGTGCACCAAGTATTTTAATCGCGATAACTGTGAAAATGACAGGTAACTTCTATTTATACTGCTAGGGTAAAAATAGTTTGCATTCTTTTCCGCAAACTCTAGAATAGACAGACCGTCGGACTCCAGGCCCGGGGATTCCATGCAATTATACCTTCTTGCAAGAGAAGACATAATGGCAGAGAATCTTGGAGTCCAAAATCTGGCTCTGGGAAGAACAAACTCTGGGACTAGGTCCTAGAGACACAAGAAGACAAAATTAGAAAGGAAAACAAACCTCGCGGAAGAAAATCCCAGAGGGGAAATAAAAAAGAGGCAGGAGCAAAAGTGAAAAAGAGGGGGACCCAACATTTTGCCTAAAAAATGTAGGGACGAGTATGCAGGGCATAACAAATTCCTCCCATGATATCTCTCCTGGCTAAAGTTTCTTTTCCGCCATCACATTTTCCCACCAAGTGGCAGCTTCTCCTGTCAGTTGGAAAGTAGCCCACATTGCCCTAGATTGCCCAGAGAAATTCCAGAGATGGAAATATTTTTCCAAGGAAATGATCCATGCCTCAGCATCATCCCCAAGGGTCTTACCGCTAAAAGTAGGAGGTGTAACCTTTTTCAGGTCCTTGCTGAGCTCATCAGCTATCTTGCCCCTATTTTTGGCTACATCTGCAGCCCTGAGATCAACTTCTCTTTTCTGTTGCTCCTCTACCCTCCTATCCTCCTCCAGTTTCCTTTGCTCTTCATACAGATGGTTCTCATCCTACCTACCCCTCATATCATTCTCAAGGTGACCCATACGTACACCCTGTTGTTGCAAGAGATCCCCTTGTTGGGTCAGAAGATCTAAAATTTGATCCAGTCTCTGATTGGGTTGATCAACCTGACCATTGCTAGATCCGGCCTTGTTGTTGTTTCTGGTGTTCATGGTGACAGATTAGGTCTTGCACCCACATAGAGATACGTAACTTTAGCAAGTAGTAGGCCAAATCCCCAGAGTTAAACTCAGCTCTGATACCACATGTAAAGACCGCATTTTCTCATAAATGTCATGTCACGCACAAAAACATAAATTGCGAAAATATCAAAATAATATATGGTCAAAAATACACATAGACAAATCGAACCATTACATATTCATAATGAAAAGATCTTAACTCGGGATTTTGACCTACACGTCGAAATAATCAAGATAACCACATGAATAATTTATACCATAAAAATCATCTTAATAAATGAAGGTTGAATTCATCACATGACCATAAGAATGTTATCTTTATTCCAATAAGGAAGTCGACCTACACGTCGAAACTTCATTCAAGTACAAAGTACAAAAGAATAATTCATTTCTTTAAGGGTCAAATATAAAGTGAAATGGGATGCCAACCTGCACGCCAGACATCAATACATCTCAGTACATGGATGCATCAAAAGATATTAAGAGTATGAAAATTAATACATAAAAACATAATTAAGATACCTTGGATCTTTGTCCATATGTATGTCCCTATCTCCTAAGCCATCTGACATGTGTCAATCCGCTATCTTGAGATGGGAGTGTGGCTTAGGCGTTTTTACCACCCAACCACGGAGTGGTTAGCTCCCCTGGGGTTCTTACTGACATGAAGAACGTGTCGACCCTTGCCCAAGAAGCCTAGCAACCGGCACTGAGGAGTTGGATGGATCTGGTGCAGCCGTGAACATAACTACTAACACACATATGTCTAAATAGTAGTACAAACACAGATGTGGCAGAGGGATATATCAACAACTAGCATATAAGAGAATACATATGCAAAAATGCTTTGGCCAAAGCTATTCATCACCAAACTTCTACTGGGAGGTAGAATTATAAGAGTTCATTTCTACCCTCCCCTGGTCCTCCACATTCAACACCCTCCCATATTGAATGCACATAATATACACATCTAGTATGTATGAATTTTCATAATTTATCAATATTTCACTGAACATATGCACTAGAATTTGATCAATATTATGGGTCATCATAACTATCATTGAGTAACAAGCATTTTAGCAAGAATTTCTACCAATAAATCGTTCAGCACTTCATTACTAAGAAGAAGAAAAATTACGCTACAGAAATACCCACACAAGCATTTTTTTTTTTAAACATGAGAATAGTAGCTCTTTCTCTAAGATAACTTACATACTTTAAATGGTTTCCTAAGTACACATAATTTGTAATGATATTTAAACGTTTCATTTACTACCATGTTTCAGTTACAAAGATCATAACTTACATACTCGAACTACTTTTCTAAGTATACAGAGTTTGTAACAATCTTTAAACGTTTTATTTACTACCATGTTTCAGTTACAAAGATCAACTATTTTGTAGCAACTATATATAAGAAAAATACTGCAGCCATGATGTATTATTGAAGTTACACAAACTAGCTAAGCATCTACGAGCAAGTACAGTTCATAAGCAATAGTTAGAGGCTGCGTTCATCATTAATTAAAGACAAAAATTGTTTTCAGTTAGGAAAAACTGAGAAGAAAAAAATTTGGTGTGTGTGGCACTATTCTAGTAAGCATGGAGTTCTATATTGGCATAAGTTTAGAAGTATCACTAAGGTAAAGAACCAATAAAAGAAACACATCCCTTGCCCAGGGATTTGGGGGTAAATTTAGATACCCAGAGTAAACTACTACGGTTAAGTACACACAGGGAATACCTATTGAACCTCCTCATAATCCTGACTTCTATGGTGAGGCGTAGGTGAATCCAGTATAGGGGATGCACTAGAGGCTGACCAGTTCTATTGTTAAAAAAATGGCAGCCACGACTTACTATCGCGCAAGGAAGGGAACACAAACAAAAAATGAACCAAAACCTGGTCACGTGGTCTTATAATAAGTCTTTGACTTCCACAAATGAGGTAAGGAAAAGTTAATTCAACACCTCTAATGCAATGCACGGGTTACTAAACACCTCTTATGCAATATGCAGGTTACTAAACACCTCTTATGCAATGCACAGGTTATTAAACAATAGTGGAATGATCTTTTTTCCATGAGCTGTTACGCCCATTTCGTTTCACTAACACTGGAAAAGAACATTCATAGGGAGCAGACACATAGGAGTAATTTGTTTCAACAACCCAAATTTGGGGTCTTAGCTTATTATAACCTTCGAATATTATCCAGTAAGCATAATATTTCCTATGCCATACAACTACGTAGGCAACATCTCTAAAGATTACACAAACCAAGCAAAATGGACAAGCCAAAACACTTCACATAGAATTGCATAACTTTTTTAAGAAAGAAAAGAGTGGAGGGTTCATTTTGGAACCTGGTGTTGTTACTTTATACTCTCGAAACCCAACTCTATCTCGACTCAATTCCCCTTCGCTTCTGCTTTCTCTCTAATCCGACTATTTCCTTCCTTCCCTCCCCCGTCTATTCTTCCTCCCTTCCTTTTTCAAGATACTTTGTATCCCCCCACACTTTCCAATCTCCCGCCTTCATTCCTGCATCCACTCAGACACACTTAGAGCCCAAAATGATACATCAATACTCAATTTAACAATAATTCAATAATTTCAAAATATTTCATTTAAAAGCCATAATTCATAAATCAACTCTTTTTATTTGCAATTACATCATAATTCCTCATATATGCATGTAATAACAAAATTAAACATCTATTAAGCATCATAATATTGCATCATCTCATGACTCATCATCATAACATATTTGCAATTACCATTAATTCAAAACATCGACACAAGGTCTAACTAGAAGACGTAACAATAAGGAACATCGACGTAGTTGAAACATAGCGACTAGGTCAACCAAAGTAGAAAGGGTCGCATAAAAAACCTAAAATAAAGGAGTCTCAAAGGTCGAGTCATGACAACTCTCTCATCATGATGATATCATAGAGTGTGATTCTAAATGTTGATGCAATAAAATCTACATAGTGGAATTCAAAAACAAAAAAAAATACAAATATTAATAGGTTGATAATTTATAATAATTAAAAGGAAAAAAACACAGTTAACTGAAAAATGTAATAAATTTGAGATACATTTAAATTTAATGTATTTGGGATCAACAATAATACATAATAGATTAAAAAACTATTGTCATATTATCATTTTTTTGTTGTGGTGTACAATGAATCCAATATCATGATCTTGTCATTCACCTACAAACTCATCTTTTGTGCTATAAAATTATGCTCTTGAATTTGTTTAATGTGTCTTGACTTCCTCTATGGATCCTAGTAAATGTTAGGAAAATTGATGTCTCAACCTTGCAATAATAAAAAGGTATAGTTGATAAAATTGTTATTATTTATACATGAGTATGGGGGTCGCAAGGCTATCATAATTTAAGATAGTAGGTTTCCACAAACCATGAAATGTTGGTGTTACGCTTCTGGGAAAGATTGTGCGTAATTTTTTTAACACCAATGTTTCAGATCATACTCCATGGAGTATGATCTGAAATGTTGATGTTAAAAACTTATAGTTTCAGATCATACTCTGTGGAGTATGATCTGAAACATTGATGTTAAAAACTTACAATTTTGGATCATACTCCATGGAGTATGATTTGAAACATTGATGTTAAAAACTTACAATTCCAGATCATACTCCATGGAGTACGATCTAAAATGTTGATGTTAAAAATTTATAGTTTCAGATCATACTCCACGGAGTATGATCTGAAACATTCATGTTAAAAACTTACACACAATCTTTCCCCGAAGCATAACAACAATAATTAACATAATTTTTCTATGTGAATCCTAATCGTTTATCATTAGGTCACAAATATAATGGTGGATATTTTGGGTGCTTTGTTTGCCCTGGAAGGCAACCCTATGTTATGAGGGCATTATATTACGACTGAGCATTATAGTTGCCTTAGGATCTTCGTTGATGATACTCTTGTGAGAAGATTGCTCTGCAAGTATATTGTGGTTCATTATTGATTTCTAAATAATATATTGGACTGCTTTTAGAGTGTGGGGTTTATCTCCCGAATTGGTTTTCTCCACATAAATGGTTGTGTTGTGGCATGCATGTTATTCATGTTTATTTTTGTTAAGTGTTTGTAACTATTGTAAAGGTTTGAAATTTTTTTCCATAACTGTCCTCTCAAGGTTAGTGTAGGAAGTTGTTCTACTACCTTAGCTTCCTTACAGTATCTAGGAATAGTTATTATAAATACTATTGTGAGGCTACCAATATGTCAAAAGGAGACATGTTCTCCTTGGCCAACCCTCGTAAATGTGCATAAATAAACAAAAATGTCAATCTTCAATCATGCAAATGATCCTAAAATTAGAACTAGTTTCCTTTTAAAGCACAAATCAAACTATTTTGTACGCTTTGGGGTTTTTTTCATTCCGGGTTTCAAGGTTTGAGGTTGCAATATTACGTAGACTATTCCCCCAAAATCTAAAATCCAAAGAGTCTTTATCCTTTTGCATTTTGGGTTTCAGGGTTCGAAGTTCCAAGGACTGTGATGCTTATTTGGCAAAGGTTGGACTCATTCCCCAAAATCTGAAATCTAGAAGATTTTTCTTTTGCATTTAAAATTTTGAATTTTGGGGTTCTGTATTCTTCAGGATTGTAGGGATTGGAGAAACATTTTAATTTTTGGATTTAGTAGGGATGCTAACTCTTGCAAGCTTTGCTCTTCATGCCCCCAGAGTTCAAAGTCCCATAATTTTATTTCCTTCGCTTAAACCTAAAGCTTTAAATCTTAATAAACTTTCCAATATTAATGTTAAATTTAAATTCTAATTTTAATCTTATTTAAAATTTAAAAACATTCTTAAACTTGAATTACCTTTAAATTTTAATATTAATCAAAATTTGAATAAAAAAATTAATAAAGACTAAATATAAACTCTAAATTTAAAATTAATAATAATTTTATTGCAAACTTTTATAGTTGACCAAAAATAAATTTTAAACATTAAAATATAAATTAAACCTTATCTTAACATCTTAATTTATTTGAAACATAAATTAAACTCAATTTTAATAAAGTTAAAATTTAAATTTAACTTAATTTTAAATATTTTAAATATTAATATAAAATTTGATTAGCCTTTGAAAATTTAATCTTATTTTAAATAAACTATAATTTTTCTCAAATTATTTGATTTATTTTGTAATTTTATTTTTTATATTAAAAGCAGCTGAGACTAGGGGGCTGGCCCATTACAGGAAGGAAAGCAAGCACTAGACGTGCATCCACCAATAACACATAACCAAAAACATCACAAAACCATCCAATACCCAAGTGCATAACCTTCACCGTGAAATCTGCCAGAGTGGTGAAGCTCAAATTAAGATCATTAACTTTACTCTTCAGAGATTGAATCTCCTCCTTCACTTGTTGCAGCTCCGCAGTGTGATTATCCTTCTTTATCTAAGAGGCCTTAGCCTTATCCTCCCTCTTCCCCTCTGGACGCCCTTCATCAACAGACATTTTAGCCTCATTCCCATGTTCACCAAGAGGAGAAATCATCGTGAGCGGAGATCCCTCCATATTCACCTCCGCGGATTTCTTCACTGAAAGATCCACAGAATTCAACTTAAAGTTGGCAGACACATGGGTCAAGTCCATACTTTTTTCTCCTCCCGCCATAATCAAGGTGCTTCTTCTCTTACCAGTATTAGAACTATCCTCCTCCCTGGTATTCAGGGGATGACCCTTCTTACTCTTCCCTTATCTTCATTTTTTTCATCTCTTCACCATCCTTGGACTCCAAATCTTCTGCCTCCTCCTCCTCCTCAAAATATCTATTCCTTACAACTTTTTGTTTCATTCAAGAGTTTGAGGCAATTCTGTGGGACCTCCTATGACTTTCATTGGCCTCCTCATCTTAATCCTCAATGTTAATTTTCTCTTCCTTTTTGTTCTTAGCAGAACCCTGAACGGTTTTTTTGAGTTTTTGCCCAGAAGACATGGGGGTCTTTGAGGAGGAGGCTAGAGGGGAAGGATTCACAACTTTCTGAGTGGGGGAATTAGCAGATTCAGAAATGATACCCTGCAAAGAAACAAATATGGGGGGCATAAAGCACGGTGTAAATTATAGAGGCGAAGAATTAGCCTTTGGTGCAAAATACAGTAATTCTTTTTAGTATCCTTCTTCACACGCACATCAAACACAGAAGACTCAAGGGAATGAAGTAGGAAGAATGGAAGAGAGATTTCCTCATGATACCAAAAATGATTCAACAAAGGGAAATGGTAATAATAGAAAGTCCCAAATCTTCCTTCCAGAGTCATGTATTTCATAATAATTAAGCTTACCTCATTCTAGGGCCCCGAAAACTCCTCGCATTTAAAAACTCCATGAAAGTGGACATGGCTCTCCATTTTCTTGAAGAAACGGTTCAGACTAGTTTCATCCTTGCACTTCGTCACCTTCTTCCATTTCCTACCTTCCATAGAAAGTCGTGTGGCCTGAGCTATAACCTCTTCACTTATTCCAAAATTGATATTGTTGATGGTGACCTTGCACTCATCCAAAGTGTCCACCAGCTGCATAGAAATGTTTTCATCGCAGCCTTCCATGACTTCCATGTACAAATATAACCCACCTTCTTTGAGAAACATAATAGCACAAGGGTCCTTGAGAAACCCATCCTTGATTTTTGGAGGCTCCACCCTAACCATGTCTCCCCCTATTTCAGCACTCAAATCTGAGTGTTGCACATTCTACTGATTACTCATAGACATCCCACTTTTGGTAACGATATTGCAAACTCTAAACAACTCCATCCAACTCTCCAACCATCCTAAACTTCTATTTTGGTACTTCTTAGTCTCTCAATCAATTAAAATTAGAAAAAAAACTCACACCACCATTCTCATAACTGAAAATACACCATCTCGAGCACATGGAGATATTTTTCACATGATAACCCACTTTAATAATAATAAAAATCCACTTTTAGAATGATTTTGGCCCTCAGAATTGTTATTATCATTAAAGTTAGCAATCTTTTCACTAGCAACGAAATCTCTACTGATCTTCGTGCGATCTTTTCACTTGAACTTAGTCGTACGAACACCATATCTAGTAATAATGATTCTTCTTATCATATAATTAATACTATTCATACCTTTTACATCCCTTGTTTTAAAATTTGAATTCTGGCAGTCTTCCACTATACTACTATCCGCCCTACCCAGCCAATAACCATCACTAAGATTGTACCTCATAGGTAGGGATTACTAGTACATTCCCTCACAATGAGGGCTTGAGTCTCAGTCTTAAGGGAGCCCATGTTTCTCCAACACTTGTTCCCGTTTGTGATAAGACCTATGGTCACCATAGCGTCCGCCGCCGCATTACCCTCTCTGTAAATGTGATGTAATTCAAATTTGTCATGCCTCGGGAGGAGGGCCCATATATCTTCTAAAATATTTAGCATCATCTAGCTAGACTTATATTTTCCCTTAACCATTTCAATCACAATTTTTTAGTCTCCCTCAATAATTAGCCTCTTAAAACCCACCAAGACTGCCAGTTTCACTCCCCAAACTAAAGCCAAAATCTCAACAACATTATTTGAGGCCTTGTCCAAATTTACAGCATAGACCAATTACATCTCACCATGATGGTTTATAATTATTCCTCCACCATCCGCCGAGCCACTGTTGGATGCCCTGTCAAAGTTGAGCTTTAGGAACGAATCGCCCGGGGGATCTAGTGGGTATTTTTTCTAGCCAAAACCTTAGAATTATAAAAAGCAAAGAAAGAATTAGTAAATTTCCATGTCATATCCAACTTACAATCTTCAGTGAGAGGGGGGGAGGTTGGTAACTTCCATCTATAGACTTCCAAATTCTCTAATAGCAGTTTGACTGTTATCTTCACCACACCATCAACAACACACTCCACGCCACAAAACACTTTGTTGTTCCTCTCTTTCCAAAGATTCCAAAAAACATGGGGGGTGTCAAATTCCAAAGAAGGCGGACGAGGGGGTGTCTAAAATGGTGCCACCAATTAAGAATAAACTACTATAAATTTTCCATTAACACCCAATACAACCCAAACTTCTCCATTTTTCTAGACCAAACTTTGGCAGCAAAGGGACAATAAATAAGAAGATGACTTATGGTTTCAAAATGCTTTTGGCACATGACACACCAATTGTCAATCAGGATAGCTTTCTTTTTAATATTATCAAGAGTCAAAATCTTCCCATGGATAGAATTCCACTACAAGAAATTAATTATAGGTAAGAGATGAGAGTTACATACCTATCTCCACACTTTCTTATCAACAACACTGTTTGAAATGAGCATATAGGATAACTTGATTGAGAATCCCCTCGACACATTGTGCCACCAAACAGTTATATCCTGACCACCTGCAATTCACTCACCCGTTGGTTCACTTATGGTTGATCATAAAATCCTCCTCTAGCCTTTTCCATTTCCAGTCTTGGGTTATATAGTCCTTCACCTTACACCCAAAATGTTTTTAAGGCGTTCCTTGATTTGACAATACTTATTCATACCAAGGGGTTTATCGCCAATCCACTAGTCACCCCAAAAACAAATCCAATTACCCTTTCCCATGATCCATCTCATTCCCACTCTTAGCACACCCCTACACTTAGAGATGAAGTTCCAAATCTTTGATCTTGCCGACATACCTTGGCCATGAAGAGTGTAGGGTAAGTGGGAAGAGCTAAAATACTTAGCTTTCATAATCTTGCACCAATCCACTAAGTTGCTCACTAATTTCCATCCCATTTTAGATATAAGGGCTCTATTCAAATCTTTCAACCTCCAAATCCCTAGACCAACTTTGTACTTTGACTTACAAACCATCTCCCAGTTAACTAGAATCATTCTAGTTTTTTCCTCCACTCTCGTCCACAAAAAATTCCTTTGAAATTTTTCCAACTTCTCAACTATTCTATCAGATATTTTGAATAAGGATAAAAAGTAGATCAAAATACCTTGAAGAGAGGCCGACAAAAGTTGGATTTTACCTACATTACTGAGAACTTTTCCCTTCCAGCCAGCCAACTTTTTCTGCATCTTTTCTAATATTGTGTTCCAAAATTGTTCATAGACCTCATTAAACGTGAGTGGGAGGCCAAGATAAGTATCAGGAAGATCCGTCCCAGTACATCTGAGACACTCCACCACCTTCCTTTGGGTTTGGGGGCCAGTATTAAAGAAGTAGATGTTACCTTTACAATAGTTGATCTGTTGTCCAGATATAACCGCATAGTCATTCAACACTTTTTCCATTCTCTAGCTTCAAGAATAAAAGATTTCCCAAATAAAAAAAGCATCATCAACAAATTGTTGTACAACCTTCGGGGGAGGGTGGAAGCCAGTTTAGTCCCCAAAAATTTTCCTTTACTCTTTAAGTCTAGGAGATTCTTAGCAAGCAGCTCAGCCACCATAAGAAACAAGTATGGGGAAAGAGGGTCACCTTGTCTTAGGCCCCTTTTCGGGTTGAATAAACCCCATGGGGATCCATTCACCAACACAAAAAAATTCAACATTTTCCACCACCACCTTGATAATTATTATGAATCTTTTGTGGAAACCATATCTCCTCAGCATCTCGTAGAGGAAATCCCAATACACCTTGTCATACTCCTTAGAGATATCTAACTTCAATGACATACCTAGGTTTTTACTCTTTTCCATAGAATGAATGAATTCGTGGGAGGTAATGAAAAACATCCAAAATCTATCTACCTGGGATAAATCCATTATGGTTCAGATTAATAATTTAGTTTAAAAGGGGCTTGATCCTATTGGCAAGCACTTTAGAAAGAATCTTGTAAATAGTCTTACACAAACTAATCATTCTGAAATCCTCCAGGCGCTTAGGGCCTGAAATTTTTGGGACCAGCACAATATAGGTATTGTTTAATTTCTTCAAGATGTTTCTCGTTCCCACAAAATATCTCGCAGCATGTGTCAAATCACATTTGACCACCTACCAGAAATGCTGAAAAAAGGTCGGGGGAAATCTGTATGGCCCAGGGCTTTGTAATCACCCATAGAAAACACAACATTCTTCACTTCCTCCTTGGTGACTTGGCACAAAAGCCCATCATTATCCTCATTAACTAGAATAGTAGGTATGGTATCCAAAAGTCTATTTCTCATAGAAGTATAATCCCTTATGTTAGGACATTTATACGTATCCTTAAAGAAGTGAAAAACCCAACTGCCAATCTCCTCTTCTTCAACAAGCTCCTTATCTTCATTTTTTATTATGGAGGTAATAGTGTTCCTCCTTTTATGCTTAGAGGTAGACCTGTGGAAAAATATTAAATTTCTATCCCACTTTTTGAGCCATTGGACCTGCGATCTCTGCTTCCAATAGATTTCCTCTCTCTTCAGGTTCTCCTTCCATTTTAATCTCCATGTTTCCTCATCTTGATGCATCTCCCATGAGGTATCTCCCCCAACCATCCCCATTTGGAACTGCTTGAGTTTTTCCTCAATCTCTTTTTTGCATTGAAAGATGTCCCCAAAGGTCATCTTGCTCCAGTATTGTGCCTCCCTCTTGATCAAGAAATTTTGAACATGGTCATTCCTTTAACAGGAGTATTCCACCACCTATGGATACAATTTTTAAACTCTGGGTGGGAGTGCCACATGATTTCATACCGAAATGGGCGGGGACCATTCCAATTCCTCACCTCTCAAGTAAGGATTATGGGGGAGTGATCAGACACCGTACGAGGAAGAAGAGAGAGTGAAATAGAAGGGATAACATCTCATCCTGTTGAAACCATCCACCTATCTAATCTAACCTAAATTAAATGTTTACCATTTCTTTTTTTATAGCAAGTAAAGCCATTCCTTAGAGATCAATATCAATCAAGTCATTGGAACTCATAAAGTCTGCCAGATCTTTCATACTATCAGTATAATCTTGGGTAACTCTCATCTTCTCATAGGGGTATAAAGGGCATATTGAAATCAATAGCACACATGACTGGATATTTGGAGTTTGAGTTGATAAGGCCAGAAATTTCATCCAATATTCTACTACGGCTATTCCTAATGTTAGGGGCGTAAATTCCTTAGAGATCAATATCAATCAAGTCATTGGAACTCATAAAGTCTGCCATATCTTGCATACTATCAGTATAATCTTGGGTGACTCTCATCTTCTCATAGGGGTACAAAGGGCGTATTGAAATCACCAGCACACATGACTGGATATTTGGAGTTTGAGTTGATAAGGCCAGAAATTTCATCCAATATTCTACTACGACTATTCCTAATGTTAGGGGCGTAAATATTGAACATATACCAAGACACTTGATTCCATTTGAACAAAACCACTAGATAGTTATGCAAAAAATTCATAGCTTCACTAGACATCTTACCCAGATTCTAGAGAGTAGCCACCCCTCCCGAAGCACCATCTGCCTCACTGTAATAAAACATCACCCCGAGCCAGATTCTATCCACCAAAGTAGAGGAAGTTTGATATGACATATTAATTTCTTGGGCCATAACCACATCAATATTGTAGTCTATAATATACTTCTTCAAAGCATACTGCTTTTGGGGGCTATTCGTGCCCCTCAAGTTCCATGACAGGAACTTCATTTTTTACTCTTTTGTGAATCCTCTAGGGTTAATTGTCTCCCACTTGCAATCCCCCTAGCTTCCTCTTTAGTTCTCAACGCTAATCCCAAAGGTCTCCCCACTTTGGAATTGTTTCCAACATCCTCTAGTTTTGCTTTAGAGATTTTCAATTTTTTCTGCTAATTTTTAAAATATTTTTATGTATCTTACCATTTTTCCACTTTTTCAAGGGGTTTCACTGAAGGCTCGTTCAGGGGCTTTGTAGGGTTAACCCTACTGGAGGTCACCTAATCAAAATTAAATGGATCCCACCTCCACCAAGTTGGATCAAAGTCAACTTTGATGGAGCATCTAAAGGGAACCTAGGCCCTTCAAGATCAGGGTATGTGACAAGAAATGAGCTAGGAGACATTGTGGCTTTGGGAGCTTTGTGTTTGTTGGATGACACCAATAATGCATCAGAATGCCAAGTGGTGCTCAGAGCAGTCTAAATGGTGAAGAACCTAGGTGTTCAGAAACTAGTCCTGGAAGGGGATTCGATGTTGGTCATCAATGGGATCAAGAAAGGAGGAATGGACGCGTGACATCTGAACATATACATCCAAAGCATACGAGCCTTACTCAGAAAAATCCTAGAGGTACAGATTGTCCACGTGCATCAGGAGGCCAATGAAGTGGTAGATTTACTGTCAAATATTGGAGTGAGGAGGCCAAGCAATGACAAAAAAGAACTCGTGGAAGATTTTAGCAAAATTGAGCGGGAGGAGATGACACAAACAAAGGTTATGCCTAGGAACAATTAAGACACCAGATTTTATGAAAGCGGGGACGCAGGAAGAGATCACAAGTAGATATTTTTGTACTTTGATCCTACTTTAAGTGGGAAGGAGCCCAAGTGTCTATGGCGACATGCACGGAGAAAGGCATCACGAGGTGGCAGGTGGCAAATCTTGATTTTGCATGAGGTCGTTTGATGGAGTGGGAAATTACAACAACATGCCACATTGAATAAATAGTACTTACCACTCCCTTTGCACAAGGCTGATGGACCATTAGACGTCTCCATAATCATACAGTACAAAGACCCTTTATTGCGGCAGTCCTTCTGCGGGACGTCACTCAAGGAGCTACCCTTTCAATTTAAAGCTAGAAGTTTGCGAGCTTTCTACAATGTCATAGCAGAGTGCAAGCCAAGAGAAGAAGTTGTGAAGGTGGGTTGAGCTTTGTTTTTCTTCACAGTGTAGTGGGTGGCGAAGGTATTAATGGAGGAAAACTTCTTGCTGGAGTCCCCGAATCAACTCCCCGCCTTTAGGGACAAAATTACAACACAAAGGCTTGGCAATGTGTTTTGCTTTGATGATCCTGAGTTCCTAGAGGTAGTTTCCACAATGTTTAGGGAAGAATTCCTAAATTTTGATGCAAGGCCTCGCACCAATTTGGATATTTCCTCCCTCTTTTTGGATTTGGGACTTATGGTAGGAAATAAAAAGGTTGAAACCCTCTCGATGGCTAGGAAATGCTTGGAACCCAAATGGTCTGTCGGGTTGGAAGGGGTTGTGGATCGAGCAGTGCTTAGAGTGGGTCTGAGGATGACACACACTCCATGGATTTGTATAGGTGGAAGACCAGGCACGATCCAACCTTTGGTGTTATGGGGCTCATCACAACCTATGGAGGTGAGACTCCCAAAAGTGAGGTGCGGTTGGGTGATGATTTTAGACTACTTGTAGAAAATGGAGGAGCGCATAGCGTAGGGAAACATGGTCGCACGCAAGAGACATATGACCACCCTGGTGAAATCAACAGCTCCATTCGACAACACTGGAAAGCCAAGGCCCCACCATCAATTACAGAAGAAGGAGACGGTCGTTGGTGCCGCTGTGGTAGGGGCAAGAGTAATCCCAAACTTTTCCTGGGAGGAAGTGCAAGGATGGTTTCAGCAGGGTAGGGGCTTTCATTTTTTGGATTTTTTATTAACTAGGATGATGATCTTGTTTGATGAATGTAAGCACAATATCCATTTTGGGAACGGACATAAATTTTGTGGGTAGCTGCGTTAATGCTGGTTAGGTGCCTTCAAATTTTTGGTTTGTTTTTTTGCACTGTGGAGATCTTACACCTATTTTGCTAAATCTTTTGTAACCCGACTCTTTATTAATACAAATTTTGAAATTTACCGATCAAAAAAAGGGGGGGCTTCACTAATGAGGTAATACCATATCACATGCGTTCATATTGGAAGGTTTTAAAAAGACAAAAAAAAATAGGGCAATATATTGCCTATATTTGGGGGGAGAGGGTGGAGGGTGGGGGATTAAGAGGGTTGACAGAGGAAAAGGGGTGTGTGGGGTATTGGGTGGGTATTGGAGGGGTGACAAAAAAGGAGTTTGGGACAATATTTTTTGAAAATAGGGGTATTTTTTAGTATGCCATGAATACACATGATATGGCCCAAGTTCACTAAGTGAAGCCCCCGTGCACTTTTTATGGTCTTTTGACAAACATTTTGTAATTTTTAGGATTTTTTGGCATTTTCTCTTTTTATTGGGTTGATTACCTTTTTTGGGATTTTTTCATTCTTTTATTTTTTAGGGTGTTTGTATTTTTCCAATTTTTAGGGTTTTTCATTTTTTTTACTTTCTTGTATTTTCACCAACTTTTAAAACCTATTTCTAACATTATACCTATTGACAAATAGGCAAACAATAACAGTGTGGTGACAACAAGGACAAACACAAGGACAAGAAAAAATAAAAATGAAGATGCACAACAATACAGAAGCGATGTAAGGCAAGATTTTGTAGAACCAGGAACTCCAGTAACAATAGTTCATAGGTTTCCCCACAGGGTCTTCACTGAAGGGGAAATACACTATCATGTGCATTCATATTGGAGGGGGGGGGGG
>MU227495.1:828324-844699 GCA_018584345.1 Thuja plicata | reverse complement strand
CTTAAGTTATACTTAGGCAACTTTCTATTTCTTAGAGTTTCCCTTTTAGGGCTTCGGTATCCTTTATAAGGAATCACCGCTTAGTTTTATTTACAGAGTTTTTACATCAGTTTGTAAATCATAGAAATATATTATCAATATATTGTTTTCTTGAGCACATGATGTCTTTGGCTTTTTGGCCTCCATAGCTGCCATCTTTCTCTTCTGTCTTGATTCTTCTCGTGACAGTGTTTGCATGAAGGTTTCTTGGGAAGATTTGCAGTTCAACAAATCTAATATGGTATCAGAGCTTTCCTACTGGTGGCTGTTCGAGTCTTTTGAAGCACAGAGGGTTTGAAGTCTTCAGAGTTTTTTTGGCAGTTTTCAGTGATTCTGGGGGGGTCTTTATTTTTTGGAGCTGTTTGTGCCGAAACGGACTCCGCCATTATGTCCAGAAGGCCCGGGAGAGTCGAAATACATATAAATTTTGACCATTTTGGTTACAGGGGCCTCTGAGAGTTTTTTTGGCCTTCAAGAGTCGTACGACACGGGAAATGAGGCAGAAAATTTCAAAAAAATCCCCAAAAACACATGTTTTATGTGTTTTGGGCGCTTAAAATTAGCGCAGCCAGTTCTGTTGGGTCGCGCCGCCGCTGGGCCACCCCCGCACCACCTCCTCCGGCTGCGGCGCCCTCCGCAGCGGCCTCCGCCGACAACAACCCCTGCGGCCACCGCCCGCTTCCGCCGCCTCCCCCGTGGCTCTGCCGGCCCCCTGGCTCCTCCGCCACTCTCCAGCGCTGTCTCTGTGCTCCGTCGACGCCGCCCCTGCGGCCCGCCCCGGAACCCGCCACCCCGCCCCAGATCCCGCCACCCCACCGCCCGGTGGCGCCCTTTTACACCGGCGGCGCCTTTTGTTGGCCCCCGCGGGCTTTTCTCCTTGGCGGGTGGTCATATGTATGACCATGGGCTCCGTTTTTTGGCCCTCTAGGTGCGCCATGCGCCCAGGGGCTTATTTTTTTAGCCCCTGGGGCTCTGTTGTACCCTTTTTTGAATTTTTGGGGGTACCTGGGCCTTTTTCGCTCTACAAGGAGCATACCGGGGTCTTTTTCTAACTTTCATATACCGTCGGAAAGCTCTTTCCGAGAAATTTTTGATGGTGGAGGTTAGGGTTTTTGGTTCCACCGTTTCAATAGCATTTTTTACTGTTGAAGTCCGATGTCTCTTTTGCCTTCCGGGAGTCATATCTGGCTCATCCGGACTCCTTTTTCGGCAAACGAGATATCGTCGGAAAGCTGGTTCAGTATGCTATTCAGTGGCAGAGGTTATTTTTCCAGATTCTACTCTGGGTTTTCACTCATTCGCATTTGGCAGTTTATGCCCTTTGGTGGAGTGCTTGGTTCTACAGGTCCTGGGATCTCTTCTTCTGAGTTCATAGCTCACTCTTCTTTCTGACATTTGAGCTTGCATATTCTTCTAATGCATTCTTTATTCTATAAACGCACTGAGATAAAGTGCCTTCTTCTACTTTTCTGGGATCTTGTACACCTTGTTCAGTTTTAGTACTCGCACTCTGTTATAAAGTGCCATGGGGGGTTATGATGTTTATGCCACTTTAGGCGCATCCACCTTTGTTAAGTGAGCATACCTTCCATGAAATTATCCCATGTAGTGTGTCTATGACACCGCCCTTTATCCTGTGTGTGCTTCTGTTGCACTGTTGGTGTTCCTGGTTCTTCTTCTGCAGCTGTTTCTGGTACTGCATTTCAGTGTTCCTATCACCTCTCCCAGTTCAACATTATGGGGGGGGGTTCACCTGTTGGTTCTATTGCTTCCTGGTTCGATTGATCAGCTCTTCAGACATTTGTCTTCTCTACCTGGTCATGCACTTCAGTGGGGGTCCCAGCAGTATCTTCTGACAGAGTTTTCAGACATGCTTCGGAGATGCTTCTTGCTCTTTTCTTGTTCCTTTCTCTGGGACACCTTTTCCCTAGATTGAAGGCTCTGTTTCCTTCTTCTAGTTTGCTTTATGTTTTGGGTACCTGATCAGGCCTAGCTGTCGGGACCCTTCTTTCCTGCTTTCTGCAGTAGTTAGCTGTTTTGCTTCTCCCTAAGTTACACTTAAGGGGGGGGTGTTAGAGTAGTCTAGTATAGCTAATAATTAAATCAATTAATTATTAGTCTGTCTACTCTTTGCTTAAGTTATACTTAGGCAACTTTCTATTTCTTAGAGTTTCCCTTTTAGGGCTTCGGTATCTTTTATAAGGAATCACCGCTTAGTTTTATTTACAGAGTTTTTACATCAGTTTGTAAATCATAGAAACATATTATCAATATATTATTTTCTTGAGCACATGATGTCTCTGACTTTTTGGCCTCCATAGCTGCCATCTTTCTCTTCTGTCTTGCTTCTTCTCGTGACAGTGTTTGCATGCATGTTTCTTGGGAAGATTTGCAGTTTAGAAAATCTAACATGGTGGACATCATGAAGGAAACATAACCCTTATGATTTTTTTAACCTTGAATAGAGCTACCCGACCTGATATAAACTAACTTATGGATTCTTAAGATGTGTAATTGAGCTAGGTTTTCAATTGCTCCCTATAAACTAAAAAATGCATCAAATAAAAATACCTACTAGCATCCTTAAGATTGAAAAGCATGAAAGTGAACTAGAATTCCTAAGTCAAGTGATTGATCAAGTATATAGAAATTATTATAGAAAACTCTCAATTAAGTAATTATTCATGATACCCCATGCAACAATCCACCATTCATCTTTAGAACTGGGGAGCCTCAAATAGAGGAAAAAGAAAGAAACAAGGAGACGGGAACAATACCAACAGACAAGAACAACAACAAAGCAAGGAGGAAAGATAAGGGAAAGGGAAAAGAAAAGGAAACAAAACAATGACAACCAATACACAAGGAAATAAGGGAAACAACATAAGAACGACAAGGACAACACCTAACAAGGACAACCAAGCAAAAACAAAAGGTGATAGTGTGATAACATCATAAAAGATGGATCACCCACCGAAGGTGGAAAAGTAAATCCACTATAAGTGTACATGATAAAGTAATAACATGATAAGTCCACCTAAAGTATAAGTGCTCCAACTACTCCTACACAATTCCCTAAGTACGCTTAAGTAAAATGTAATTGGGACCTAGGTGATAATTAACCAAGGTAAAATACTTTAATTACACTAACACCCCATCTTAAGTGCAACTTAGGAAGAATGTATATAAAAGGTAACAATGAAAAATGGTTCCTAACAATGAGGTCATGTCAGGTCCCTATGTACAATGCAAATTAAATCTCTCACAAACAGAGAAAGGAAGAAAACTCCCCTCCAAAAGAGAGATAAAAACACACAATGCTCTTAATGATGTTTGAGAAGAATAAAACCTTATATGAGGAAAAATTCCACCCATAAGAGAGATTAAGAGAGACCATGAACCCCCCCAATGTAGAATCTCTTACAAAGATGTTCCATAATGTTAACCAAATCTCCTTCATAGGAAGAAATAGATCCAATGTTGCACCAATAATGTCAAAGTATGACATAACCAAGTACCAATGTTGATGAAGAATGAGTAATGAATTACCTAATTCAATATGATAGAGATCAGGTATGGAGACACCTCCATGAGCATAGACTAAACAATTGCAAATGACATATTGGTACATTCTAATCTCGACTAGAGACATGCACCAATTCTCGCAAGATAGTTCCTAATCTATTGAGTATAGGAGGATTATATCAAATGTGGCATCACTGACACATTAGAAAGAAGGATGACACTTTGTATTAGTGCATGTACAGCATAGTTCATGCAAGAGAATAAAACATGATATAACAATGCAAATAGGGAAACTAGTGATGATGCCACCACCCTGCAGATGGCCACTAACAATGCCCTCTTGATTTGGGATGTGCCAAGGAAAAAAAGAACAATTGGCCTCCCCTTGCTTGTTGATTGGAGGAATTTATTACATGTAGGATAGGTGGACAAAAAAATTATCTTTCTCACATTTGTTTACTTATTTGATTTAGTTTTTTTTTATTGAATAGGCCCTTTACTATTAATTAAAAGTTATAAATTACATATTCACAAAAAAAGGGGTCGGGGGAAAAAGTCACCCCGCAAGAGTCACACGGCCCAAGGACGGAATCACAAGAAACAACTATTCATAAAAAAAACCTCATGCAACCAAAGCAGTGGCTGCAGAGGGAGGATCCTGATCATCATGATTACCCCACCCAGTGGCAGGGTTAGGGTGGGGTCAGGAAGTTACCACCCATCATTATCTTCTTTATCTTTATTTGGCACAATTTCACCATCCTCCACTCTGGGAGGCAAAATGGCCAAAGCCAGGCGAGGAAACTTGTCAAAACTAGCAATAAGCAGAACACCAGAAGGCGACAGGTCCCAGCCTGAGGCACTGCATCGGGGCTGCGGAGAAGTTGAATGACCCTGCTAGGCACCTATGCCAGGAGAGTGAGGATGAGATTGAGAGTGGGGAGTGAAAGATCGCTTGCCAGAGGAGCGGAAGTGATGGCGAGGAGGGGTATTGCTAGTAGAAATAGGGTATGGCAGCACGCAAGCAATAATATAAGGGGCATTGCCCCAGTGCTGCAAAAGCTCCTGCAGATGTGCCACTTCAAGAGCCACCTTATCTATCTAAACTTGTATCTGCAAAAGCACATTATTACAGATACAAGCTTTAGATTACATAGATATATTGGTATCAAGATAGCTGTGAGCAAATAAAACAACATTTCTATCTTTCCATAAAGTAAAAAGAATCTCCATCCTGAAAGCATGCCAGATCTGGGAAAATTGGAAGGGGATTCTAGGAGAATCTCTCAACAGGACCATATGCCAGGAAAAAAACTTTGGCCTTAAAGGCCGAAAGAAATCATGAATCCAGACCCAATACTGTTGAGCTCTTCTACAAAACCAAAAGATATGTAGGAAAGACTCTGGTAAGCCACAAAACAGACATCTAAGGTTGGGAACTCCCATGTGTTTGAGTCTATCACCCAATGGTAAGCCTTGGAAGAGAACACACCAAGAAAAATGAGCAATCTTTGGCTCAGTGATAGCAGACCAAACCATGAGAAATTTGCACTGCCAGGTACCATGAGATGAATGCAAATGCCATCGGTGGTTGAGAGTATCAACCATAGGAAGGTGAGGAACCAACCAAGAATAACCAATCTTGGGCTTGTAATTGTAAAATGGTGTCACTGGATACCACTTCCAATCTTTCCACCAAGGCCTGGAAGAAGAAATGTCGAGCTTATGAGGTAATTGAGGAGGTATAGCAAAAACAAGAAGGTTAAAAGTTGAATGATCAGTCTAATTAAGATGAAATTGTACCTGTGTATCTTCCCAAGAGAGGATACTGAAAGTAGCTCTGGAAAAAATGTTCTTAGGAGTGCGGATTCCACACTTATGAAAGCAGAGAGCACTGCAACCTGGCATTTTGGCAAGAGGTCGCCCTTGAATCTGGAAAAGAGGCGACCACCAGATGTTATGCTGATTAAAGGATAGACCATCCCTAAAGCCATCTCTGGCCCAACGAAGCCAAGGTTTGAGGGCTTCCCAGGCTTTCCAGATACTTTTGACAACAAAGGAACCCTGAATCTGAACAGGCTCTTTCATGGTTAGGAGGGTTTGAAACCCAATCCCTTTCCAGGCCAGTTTGTCAGAAGGAAAACCAGATGAAATGCAGTGTCTGAGGAGAATTTTCCAGGCTTCATCTCTTGTGATGGCTCTAATGACCCACTTGGCACATAGAGAAAGGCCCTATTTGTGAGTAGAAAGAAGTCCAAGCCCACCTGAAGCTTTAGGCAAACAACAATATTCCTAGGTGACTCTGTGGAAACCATGATGGTCAACACCAGAGGCCCATAAGAAATCTCAAAGAAGCTTTTCCAGCTTACCATAGGAATATTTTGAAGGAGCCTAGCATGAAGAATAATAAACATGTGTGGTGACAAGAACCTTAGCACATATCTGGAATTTACCAGGAGGTTTGGTAATCCAGTAAGCAAGTTTTGTTTCAACTCTGTTGAGAACAACATTCTAGAGATCAATAGGGGAAGCTTGAAAAGCAAAAGGGATTCCCAAAAAGCAAAAACTCTCACCATGGGAAATCCACTTCCAGCCAAACTAAATAATTTAGGGAGGCAGAGGAAGAAAGGATTGACGATAACACTGGGTCTTGTGCCACTGAATGGCAGAGCCAGAGGCTAAGCAAAAGGTATCAAGGCATTGAAGTGCAACTTTAACGTTATCTTCTTCTTCCAGGAGAGTGAGGAATGAGTCATCTACAAAGTGGCCATTGAAAAGTTGGGCGGGGGAGGAAGGCAAGGATATTCCTCTAACCCAGATAGTAGAGATGACATTAGCCAACAAGTATCCAAAGCCTTCTGCAGCAAGCACATATAAAGCAGGAGCAAGAGGACAACCCTGGCGTATGGAGCGGAATAAGCCAAAAGTGGAAGATTGATGACCATTGATGGTGATGCAAGTAGAAGCATCCCCAAAGAGCATCCTGAAGGATTGAATAAATCTGGGTCCAAATCCTAGAGCTTTCAGCATAGCCAAGATAAATGGCCATTCAATTTGGTCATAGGCTTTAGCAAAGTCTATTTTCAAAAAAAGAGCTTGTTGGTGGGAAGTGCGAACCTACTTCATGCCTTCCTAGACATCAATAATGTTATCAAGGATAAATATAGACTTGATGAATCTAGTTTATTCTGGTCAAACAATCAAGGGTAGAAGATGTCAAATTTTAAGAGCAAGAGCTTTGGCAATGATTTTGTAAGAAACATTCAACAGTGTTATCGGTCTCCAATTACATATATCTTCAGGATCTCTAGTCTTGGGAATAAATTTGATATTACCTTTATTAATGATATAGCCCAAGGTTTCAGAGTGAAAAGCCTCTAGGTAGAATTTGTGGAGATCAGGACCGACAAAGTCCCAGAGAGTTTTGTAAAATTCACAAGGGAAATCGTCACACCCAGGTGATTTGTCATCAACCATTGAGAAAATAGCTTCCCTGAGATCAACAATAGAGAGTAGCTGATCATAGAAGTCCCTCTGAGAGGAAGAAAGCCTATTTGGAACCACAGCCAGACTGGTCTTAAGGGCATTATCTCTATCAAGAGAATTTTCCTGGGCAGTAAAAACTTTCTCATAACGGTGAACAAAAGCCTGAAGGATGTCAAGTAGTTTAGAAAAGACCACCTGACCTTCCTTGATACAATTAATTCCCACAGAGGTATGATGAGCTCTCATGCATTGGAAAAATTCTTTGGAAGCTTGATCCCCAATCTTCAACCAATGGAGACGAGCTTTGATCTGAGCACCACAAGCAGTGTAAGAATCAACAACTTGTTTTTGATGATGAATCTGCGCAAGATGGACCTGCAACTAAATGTTGAAAGGATCCATGGAAAGATTTTCCATAGTAGATTGCAACTCTCTGGTTGTTGTTTGGTAGGAGAACCTACGGAAAGTCGCAAGATGTCTTCCATAAATGTGGAGAAATCGAGCTGTGCGTTTGATAGCATCATTCCACTATTGAATCCAGCCAACAACATGATGTGGCCTGGGTTCCAATTTCCAAACACGCTGAATGTGGGCCACCGTGGCTTAATGGGACAACAAAGAAGTATTAAAAAAGAATTGTGTTTTACAAGGCTGTTGCTGAGCTGTAGCCCACTCAACACCAAATTTGATGGGAAAGTGGTCTGACAAAGTGACATCAATGAGAGGAATGACAGGGGAGTCCTAGGAGTCTGAGAAGGCAAAAAAATATTGCATGGAGATCATGGCACGATCAAGCCATTTTAGAACTCTATCAGAACCAGCTCTAAAATTAGACCAAGTGTGCCACACATCCCCAGGATGGCGACGATGTGCAATAGGATCAAAAAGGCCTAATTTATTACACATGTAATACCAGGCTTGACGCTCTCTAGCTGTCCAACGAAAAGGAACAATCCCATCTTTATTTGCTGCCATCTCAACCATATTAAAGTCACCGCACATGACCCAAGTGGATGGTGGCAGAGTGTCAGCAATCCATCTCCATAGAAGAGATCGCTCAACAACATCATTAGAAGCATAAACATTAACAATCCAAAAAGAATGATTGTGAATAGACAACAAAATCCACACCGCTCTGTGAGTGGGGTCACAACCATGATCGACAAGAAAATAGTACCACCGAGGTGAGAGAAGAGTAACAAAACCACCTCGACTAGCTTCGTGCTGAGAGGAGAAAACAAGGCTGTCAGGCCAAATGGTTCTGCAAGCAGCCTGGAGCAAGAAACCAACAATTTTAACCTCTTGAAGGCAAAACACATCCAACAGAGCAAAATGTTGATGAACATCTCTAACCAAATACTTTCAGTGGAGGTCTATAAGACCTCAAACATTCCAAGAGATGTAATTCATTAAGAATTATCTTGCATATCATCCTCATCCCCAAGAGAGGAGAAGCTGTTATACAAAATGGAAGAAGAAGAATGTACCATGAGTCTGGCAAAGGACTCATCAAATCCTCCCATAATAACTTTGCATTTTTCAGAAGCATGTTCATCATGCTCATCCCATCGGGGATAGCTACGAGAATGCCTCAAAGGCTGAGGAGCCGATGTTGAGACTGTGGAGGCAACAAGCGGAGTGCAAACCCAAGGCTGGCGTTTAGCAGAACCAACAATAGGTTGAACAGGAACTGAAGAGTCCACGTGGCTTATCTTTCCCCTGGATATCCCCAGGGTTTGAAACAACAAGCTAAGTAGCAACCACTAGGGAAGGCGATGCCAAAGGCTTCTTTGAAGCAGAAGCTGAAGAGATTTTACCTTTACGAACCACCATTGTTTAGTCATCTTTAGTCGGCTTAGAAGCAACATCTCTGGCCTGGGGTTTCGGCCTTGAATCCACCAAGGGAAAATCTTTGATCTTATGAGTGGTAGATTGACACTGATAATAGGTGTTTGGCAGGTTCAGGTACATCACTTTCTAGGTGAAAATGGTATCACCAATTTAAATCTCAATCGACTCCTTGAGGTCCCTTGAAAGGTCAACCTCAACAGAGGCTCACTTTTGTGGACGAGCGTTAAAGAAACAGTCTGGTTCAAGATAGACCACTTTATCAATAGCCTGCGCTAGGGTTTGCATGAAAGGCCAACAAGGCAAAGACAAACTAGGAAACTCAACCCAAATAGGAACATGTAATTTCTTGTCATCAGAAATAGAGAAATCATGCGACCAACATTGAAAAACCAAGAGAGAAGACCTAACAGACCAAAGACCACATGACAGAATAACCTCCACATGAGTTGAGTTGGAGAAGCGAAAAAGAAAAAAAGCCTTTGGTAAGGCTTTGAACGCCATCAAGTCAGACTCCGTGAGGAGACCAGGATTTGGTTACCCATTCACACAACATGCTTTCAGGAGGGATTCTACCGACAAAATAGCCAATAAGAGTATTCTTTTCAAGCCAATCACATGCAGAATCAAAATCTTGAACAGGCAGGACAATATCAGGCGTACCTCATGGAATACTTTCAGGATGAAATTGCGAGGTCGCTTGTTCGGAGGCACCATGAGCATCCGCAGCAACTCCAGCACCAGCATCAATTGCTGGACAGAGGCTGGCCGGAGCCATTAATAACCTTAAAAAAAACTCCCGCAATAAATGTGGTATGTACAAAACAAGAAGCAGTTAAGGCTCAGAAAAGGCAAACCAGACACAAAACCCTAGCAGAACACATTTCCCCAATTCTCTTCATTTGATTTAGTTTTTAAAAATTTATAAAAATTCTTTTATAATTAAAAAACTTCATTAAATAATAAAATTATATTTTCTTTTCCTTTCATTTTTCTTTTTTCATTTCTTGGAATCTCCATTTTAGTGACTATAATTGCCACTATCAGGCTATAAGAGACTTAGATCACTATGAAAAATATCAAACTAAGGTCTAAGCATTACAATTGAAAAATAAGCTAAATTTTGAAAGTACCAATATAATCACATTCATTATAAATTGGTAGCACCACTATAAAATATAGAAAAATTTATGAAATTTCAAATTGCACCTTAAAAGGAGTTTGTATGAGCCGGAACGAGGCCTTGAATTTGCAAAAATGGGATTATGCAATTCTATATAAAAAATTAAAGAATTGAAATCATAAACCAATTACATCATTGCATAAAGCACAAAATTCTACCCCAAATAAAAAAAAAATTGCTCAAAAAAGGAGTTTGGATGATTGACATATTGTTGTTTGAAAATCATTGACGTAATTATGATGTCTAAATCGTTGTTGCACCTCCAAACTTCAAATGGTTATAGATTTAGCCTTCGATGTCTAATTTAGATGAAACACAAGTTAATATTGGGGTTTTTGGACCTCCTAAATTTGATGCCAACTTTAGACATGCACCAACAAGCTCTAATTTTGATCTACAATGTAAAGAAACAAAGAGCCCCCTGATGGAAATATGACAACAACAACTGAGAGGGGGGGGGGTGAATTAGTTGTCTCCAAAACTTCACAATTGAAACACAACTTCATCCTTAACTGCAGATTTGATAAATGAACAATGAAGCACTAATCCACAACACATCAAGAACACATAACACCAAGTTTTTTGCATCGAAAACCAGTTAAGGGAAAAGCCTCGGTGGGTATGAACCCACAAGAAGATGTACTATGTTAAAATAAATATACCATGTTAAAGATTTTCAAAAGGAATGCACATGCATTTAGGCACACTGCCTAGAGTTCTCTACTCAAATACAAAAGAGGCTTACCACCTTACAAATACTTATGGACAACAATCCACAGATCATGAACTATACATTAGCATCTTCAACATGCCTGAATCAGTTCCATTGAATTAAATATCACAAATTTATTTTCCACACAAGACCTCTACCTTCAAAAGATATAATCAATATTTGCACATATCTGTCTCATCCACTCATCACACACAATCCACACAAATTACAATTACATTTATACAAATCATCAACCTTGAAAGAAGCAACAAGGTCAGCTTCACTCTCACCACCTTATTACAAAATATAACCATGCATAATAAATAAATAATGTGGACCAAAAAATGTCAGTTAAGACATAGCTCGAACAAAATCACGTTCCTCGAATATGAAACACATCCAATAATCATGCATCAATCATTCACCACACGCTACAATCATCATATCAGCCAAGAACATGAAGAACACTAACTCACCAACTAGAATCTACAATTGCGAGCACCACAGTCGATGTTAACTAGAAAAACAATAGGAGCACGATCTAGAAACATCGATAGGCACCATAGATTACCTCAGGAACATCCACATCAAATCGAATCATTGGAATCATCAACATCATTATACTAAACCTCAAGAACTCTAATAGTAACTGCTATCAACCAAGAAAAATTACTTGCAGATCTCCAAATCATGAACCAATTATGTTGAGAACACACATTGATGTCCCAAAATAGCTAACCATACCCACGTATGGTAATATTTCAATATGGAGCAATGTAGATCAAAATATTGTCACACTGTGACCACTGAACATCTGAAAAAGTAGTCTTAGCACAAAAACCCACAAATCACTCAAATATTTATGTGAACCTCTAAAAGTTGAACTAAATCAACTACAAACATCCCTCTATTAGATTCATAAATCCACAAACTTAATACACAATATATTTGCTACACTAGACCAACTAACTTACTTAACTTCATAGGAACACTGTCACAAGCAGAGAAATATGTTGACATCAATGACAACACATCTCTCAAATACATGACAACACATCTCTGAGGCACATATTTTCATCTTATTCCAACAATCTCCCCCTTTGGCATTGATGACAACATATGACATGAAAAATAATCAATGTCAAAGAAATCAAATCTCACACAACTCTTCTTACTGAAACTTTCTCCCCTTGGTTTTTCACGTTATTCTCTCTCCCCCTTTAACATCAATGGAAAAGGCACATATTTTCACCACAAAAAATGAATCTTCTCTCCCCAAATCTGAACATCTTGATGATCATATTTTGTCATTAGTATACAAAGGAAATAGTTTTTGAACTGTTGGTAACATGATCATTGAAATACAGGTTTACAATGCAACCCGACACCGCAATTCACAGAGGTCACCGAAACTAGTTTTCACCAACATAATAATCACACTGTAAACCGACAACACAGTCTACAGTGTAAACTGACAGACAATCTATAGAGCAACCTGAGAAGCAGAATGTCTACAAGGACATCACCGATGAAAGACTATAGAGCAACTCGAGCACCAGTCTACCGAGAGACAACTTTATTTCTGAGAAATGTGGATCTGAGTTACACGTCAGATAAAACACTTAAGTTTTATAATTAGCTTTAAATCTTATCTTTAAAACCATTTCTTGAGGGACAAGTAAAGCATATGTAATTGTTTTAATCAGTTTAACTGATTGAAAACATGCAAACTAGGAGTGTATGTGGTAAATTTTGCCTTGTTAACTCACCATACACTTCAACATAGTCCTTCTTCATCAGATACACACAAGACTGAATATGAGATTATTCATCATGTCTGCCTACTTGATTCGACCTGTTGCCTTCTATCCAGACGGGGTTTTTAAAATAGCTCTCAGAATGAGAGTCTCACAACCATAGACCAATCTAGGAATGAAAGATTTTTCTCCATGATTGCAATACAATGCAAGATTATTCTAAGAAATGAAATATGTGAGATTAATCTAAGACATGATTTCAATGTAATTATTCTAGAAATTGAAAGTAATCTATTGCAATAATGAAATTATTCTATATGAGATTATCAAGAAATGTGGCAATAATTCAGTATTCTAACAATGCATGAAAGTGAGTGGGGGTTTTGAATGAAGAATGAGAGTTCTTTTATAGACTCAGAGATGATCAGAATAGAAACTTTCCTCTTTGAAATAAAACAGATAGAAAAGCCAGTTCAGAATAGAGAGCTTTATTTAAAAGAAAACAATAAATTGTTTTCTCTCTGCTTTAACTGTTTTCTTTCTTTTGATTTTAACTGTTTTATTTGATTTTAATTGTTTTCTTTCTCTTTAAAGCACAATTAATTCAAAATTTCCATTTCTGAACAGAAGAAAGATTTTGAGAGAACATCCAATAAATTAAATAAATATGACCTCATAAATAGGTTTTTCTCAATTATCTGAATATTTAAATTCAATTATTGAAATGAGGATATTTATTTAATAATTAAATATTATTTAATTCCTTTTCATGTGTCTTAGCTAAAGAGGGTGAATTTAATTTAATTAAAGTGCTAGGACTTTATAATTAAATTAATTCAATCATAAGGTTTGTTTAGCCAATAGATATTTAGGAATTAAATATGATGTATGATTAATGTAGATTTAGGATTTTCTACATTTGACACTTAGGTCGAGTAGAGTCAGTCAAGGCTCAGAATTGCCTAGTACAATAGGACTTAGATGATCTAGAAGAGTGATAAATGTAACGAAATTGGTTAGGGTTGCAAGATGCCAATTTTGGGGTGTTACATTTTACCCCTCTTTGAATTGATGTGTGAGCAGCGCATTAATTCAAAGAATAGTTTGATGCCTGAAGCACAGAAGAATAGATTTGAAAATCAATGATGCAAAGATTTTAGAGCCATCTTCAGAATAGAGCTTGACTCTCTGAAGTCTAGGTTAGGTTGCCAAGATGCTGGTCAAGTAGAGTTTTTGAGGGTCATCTTCAGAACGAAGCTTGATCCCCAGGGATTCAGGTTAGAATGCCCTGATACCTAATAGATTAAGATTTCGAGAATCATCTCCAGAATGGAGCTTGATCCTCAGGGATCCGGGTTAGAATGCCCCGATACCTAACAGATTGATATCTTTCACAAGGTTGTCCCCAGAACGAGGCTCAACCTTTAGGAGTCAGGGTTAGAATGCCTTGATACCTGTCCAAAAAGATGGTCAATAAAGGTTTTAGGACTATCTCCAGAACGAAGCTTAGTCTCCCAATATCTAGGTTAGATCGATATCTTTCACAAGATTGTCCTCAGAATGAGGCTCAACCTTGAGGAGTTGGGGTTAGAATGCCCCAATATTTGTCTCAAAAGATAGTAAATAGAGGTTTAGAATCATCTCCAGAACGAAGCTTGATTATCAAGAGTCAGAGTTAGATTGCCCCGACACCTGTCCCAAAAAAATAGTTTTTGGAGAACCATCTCCAGAACGGAGCTTGATCCTCAAGAATCTAAGTTAGATTGCTCAGATACTTAATAGATGACAAGATGTAAGGAAAAAAGATGTCCTTATTGATTGTGGAGTATCCAATTTTGACTATGAAGTATGAAAAAATGAACATGCCCCAAGTGACGAGGTGCCCCTAGCAATGAGGACTTTTGAAAATCAGATTAGATTGATTGGAATAGATTTAATGATGTAATCATCCTGCCCCCTCGGGAGCGAAATGGAAGACACATCATATGATGATGCAGAGTGAAAAATCGCAGAAAGATATTGAATTAGAGATCAAGAAGAACTTAGAACAGATTATGGAAGAATTTGGAAGATTCAGAATCAATTTTGAGCAATTTCAAGGTTTGGTTGACCAAGTTTGACTAGGGTTGACCAAAGTTGACCAGAGTTGACTTTTGAGGAAAAAAGTCAAAGATTAGCAGATTAGTATCTCAGTTGGATGATGTAGAGACAGCGCATCTGAGTACGTTGGGTTTGAGTTTGTTATGTGATGTACCTGAGATTCAGGTAAATCACAGATTGTTAGGAGCATTGGTTGAGCGTTTCCATTCAGAAACGAACACCTTCTATCTGCCATAGGGGAGATGATTGTGACCCCCGAGGACATCTATCAAATTTTAAGGATACCATTCCACGGTGCCAGGGTAGAGTATGAGGCACAACCCAGATTGGGGACACTAGCATTGAGGGAGATCTTACAGGATGAGCTGGTTATGGGGAGGGCAATCCCGTGGGAGGATCTGATCAGTGAGTATGGACCCACCCACAAGTTACCAGTGGTGTTAGCCTACTTCCTAGGTTGTTACCTGATGCCTGATCATAGACAACACGATCTAGAGTGTGGCTGGGGCAGGATGCTTCAGCAGATGTTAGCACGACCTTGACATTATGGATGGGGTCAGTGCATGCTAGCACACATGTATCACGATATGCATGAGATCACCTATCGAGAGGCGAAGAGTATGGAAGTTGGAGTTTTTGTATTACAAGTATGGGCGTGGGAGCATCTTCCCATGATGAGGCCGATATGCAAGGACATGAGGCATCCTCTAGAGCCTTATATTTGTAGATACAGGGGCATGATTACCCAGCAAGCGCTGGCTAAGGTAGATCAGTGGCGAGCCTAGCTCGACGACTTAGCTACAATAGTCTGGAGGCCATGGAGACTCATAGAGGCCTGGGATGATGCTACAGAGTAGCTCAATCACATGTTTTGTTCACGAGCGATGATAGGTTGCACTATCACAGTTATTGAGAGATTCTTGCAGAAGCGGGTATGGCAACAGTTCGACCATCCACATGACATATCACAGGAGTACACAGTGTATGCACGATTCACGGATGAGATTAAGAGGGGTTGGCTGACAAAGCTAGACCAGGGGCGCACCATGATCAATATACGAGCCTTGGCCCTAGTTTAGTGGGATTATCTAAGGGACGTGGCAGATGGCAGCGTGACCACAGAGTATAGGGAGCACTTTGTTACCCATTCGTTCCCTAGGTTTATAGATCTGGTTAGTATGGTAGGCTGAGGGCACATAGTATAGCCATAGGTCATACAACCATAGGTGGTACAATAGCAGATGCAGATGCCCCCACCATAGCAGAGCACACAGCCAGGGGTATAGCAGGGTCCCCGTCCCCAGACAGTATAGGTAGACAGCCTCGCTTGACAGATGGGGATGGATGTAGGGGCCAGTGGCAGTGGTAGTACGAGGCAGTCCTGATGATGGACTATTGAGCTGACAGCTAAGGAGCAGCAGGTACCATTATAGGAGGAGATACAGTAGGAGGATCCCATGCAGGAGGATCAACCTGCCCAGGATCTAGCACAGGATCCACAGCGGCAGTCTCAGGAGAGAGTTAGACAGCTCTTGAGACAGGTTGAAGACTTGACGATACAGGTGGCCATGTGAGACGCATGACTTCTGGATAGAGATCGGGAGATACATGATCTCTGGGAGCATATCCGGGTAGCATAAGAGGAGGTGCAACATCAGACTGCTCAAGCGGTGTATTACTATGCGTCGTATATAGGGGTGGTGCCTGATGAGGTATCCCAGGTTG